>CM031585.1:1137180-1200976 GCA_018467065.1 Ephestia elutella | reverse complement strand
TGCATTCCTCCGAGTGACATAAACTATGTGAGTTTTGTCAGTCGTGTTTTTAATTTTTCTAATAATTAGCTTGTTTGAACAGGGTGTTGTAAATTGCATTTCAACGTCCAAATTACTACGAATACTCACTACGTACACTTTTACTTATTGATTTAGTCTCTCCCTTTACGCGAATTAAATTGTTACCCTTGCCACGTACATTTTATCAAGTACCTACACAAACATCACGTAGATGGACTGTTAGGCCTTAGAGAATCTATTTTATATTTATTTATCGCCCACATGCCGCGTAGCAATCATAATTGCTATAGACATAAAGAAAATATTTGCTCGTTTTATTATGTTTTAACTATGTCTAGTTTCGGCCTGTGGTGTGGCCCTAGAATAGCACCAACCCATCTCTTCCCGTGGGGGTCGTAAGAGGCGACTAAGGGATTTAAAACACCGGAGGATGGGCAGCAGCATCTTTCCGCGTACTATGCCATCACACTGCGATCGCCAACCCGCCTGCCAAGCGTGGCGATTACGGCAAAACCCTCCATGGATGAATCCTTTGTCCAACAGTGGACGTCTTTCGGCTGAGAGAAGAAGAAGTTTAGGGAACTCTGTCTAGGGAGGTGTCCCTCCCTAGAGAATTTATGGGTTAAATTCAGTTAAAAACGAGTTTACGTTTCATTGAAAGACTGACAATACTGTGATATCTATTATAGTCCATTGGCAGCGGTGATCACTTTGTCGCCCAATATTATAAAGAAGCTTATGTAACCAGGGTCTCGATTCTATGAACGTTAAGCCATTATCCTGACTCAATGGATTTCCGATAGTTGTAGTGTCCAATAGTTTCGCTTTTTTACATACAAGCTTTGGTCCGTTAGCCCTTCCTCGAATAACCTATGTCATATGACATCACGATTATATTAATTCTGTGATCACGATGAAATCGTGTGAGGTTAGAAAAGTTGTGTTGGCCGATAATCAGAAGAGAAACGCACCTTAAAATTGACCTGAAGATTGAGAAATTCCTTTTATGGAAGAATTTTAGTAACAAGAAATGTGTACGAATAGTTTACAATATTAGTTATAGTTGGGTCATCGAGTCTAATATTACTTTATTTATTGTTTCGTTATAAACTAATATATCTGTCGATACCATACCTGGTTAAGTGAAGCCCTCTTATACTGCATAGAAGACACTTATACCTACCAACTTTTCTAATATACTGTTAGATAAGTTTCGTTTACGATATTACCCGTTGATACATAAATTTGCGGCCACTATTGCAATATGGTGAAGGGATAAGTAGGCACTTGTAACTAAACTTTGATCATAAGCCTCAGGTATTTGATGTAACCTTCCACTTAACTATTATCCAATAAATAAAAAAAGGTAAAATTTTGTTATCAATTCTAGAATTCTTACGTTACTGACTGAGTGACTGAAAACGCACAACGTTTTAATTAGTTAGGTACTCTTGAAAGTTTTAAAGTGAAAATTTCTTCAGGCACGCTGAGCACTTTTATTTGTGGGTAATATGATTAAAACTTACGTGAGAGATAGTCATAATAATTTTAATATCACGCCATTTAAATCATCAAGGCATAATAATTTTTAATATTTTTAATAACTCACGCGTCTTGTTATCGGCGGTTCCGACTAATTAGGCGCGTGAGTATCCGTATTAAAAATCATCATTTAAGCTGAAACGTTCGACTATGTAACGTTCGTTCTGTTGAAGTCAGCTTGAGTCGACGAAGAAAAATGTGACAAGTCTTATTTCTGTCATGAGGTCTTGTTAAGCAGTTAAGTCTAGTTTTTTAATTATATGAAGAATATTCTTTGCAGGAGTTGCAGTAGCGTCCAGCGTATTCACCATCACGGCGATGTCAGTGGACCGGTACCTGGCCATCACGCAGTCTCTCCGCCAACCCTGGATGCCTTCAAGACGAGGAGCGTGCATTCTCCTAGCGTTCCTGTGGCTCCTATCTCTGGTTATCTTCGTGCCTCTGCTCTTCGTGGCAGCAGTTGAGAGGGAGATGGTTCCAGTACTGGCTCGAAGCAAGAATGGCTCTGTAAGTACTCATGAGCATGATTTTGTAAACGCGTCAAACTGCTATTATCTAAAAACCGAGCAATTTCATAGCTGTAGTAGTAGTACGAAGCGGTGGTGGCCGAGTGGTAGGGCGCGCGCCTGTGGAAACAAAATTCCTGGTTCGAATCCTGCCCGGGCTCCATGAGTTTGTATACCAATCTGACTCATGTTAGTTTTCATCGACCACCACTTGCTTCCGGTGAAGGAAAACATCGTGAGGAAACCTGCACTCTGGTTGATGATTATCAGCTAGTGTGTGAAATGGAGAAGGCAATGGCAAACCAGTCCATTAAAATTGCCATGAGAGTCGTTGTGTGCGTTTCATTCCATATAATGACCACGACCCTCAGTCATGAGGAAATACGACTGTTAGCGACGCGTTCGCTATGATATATGTAAATATTTAGGTGTAGATTAATTTAATTATTTTGTAATTAAATTTGCCAATTAAATTCAGTAGGCAGTATAGCACACATTTTGTTATTAGTTTTTATATAAAAAAGTAAAAGACTGGCTGCGTGTACTGCCGCCAATTTAAAAAGTTTTTTGTTTTTAGAAGCGATTGTTTTTTTGATTTTTCTCTTCGTCCGCGCCGTGAAAATTGACGATTTAAAATTTTTCACATTTAATTAGTTTTATATTTTATCTATTGATTTTATTGTGATTTTCTGTAAATAATCCTTTGTAAAATATAGTTCTTAACTGTGCGTGTGTGTTTTGACTGTTTTGACCTACCGGTGTCGCCTACAACGACTAAAGAGAGAGTAGTAGTACTTATGGATGCCAGGTTTCAATTCCCTGGATATTTGGAATCTGTATATTGACCCATGTCGTATTTTGTCCATGTACGAAAATTCGAAACATCTGTATTTAATCTTAAATTATCTATTTGTAATCTGTTTGTAAAAACATTTTCTACATGTTATGCTGAGTTTATGAATTTATCAAAGCAATTAGTTGTTGAGAAGATACGCCGAAGAAACTTATTATATACTGTATTAGTGTCTATAATGCCTAAAGGCCCTTTCATCATATTTTTCGCTTGAATAAATAAATATATTTATGAATTATCTTGTAAATTAACGAGAGCCTGCCAGTGAATTTTATAAATATTCAGTCCAGTCCATTGATCGTTTCGATCCAACGATCCATTGAAGGTTAAGTTAGTATTTTAAATATGGCTACTTAATTAAATATGGCTACTAATTAGCTACGATA
This sequence comes from Ephestia elutella, assembly GCA_018467065.1. Lineage (NCBI taxonomy): Eukaryota > Metazoa > Arthropoda > Insecta > Lepidoptera > Pyralidae > Ephestia > Ephestia elutella. The sequence goes on along the minus strand of CM031585.1, from coordinate 1,197,668 downwards.
TTATTTTCTACAAAGTAAAAATAAGGTTTTTACGAAAATTCAATTTCCCTTTGACCTAAAATTATGAAATCTGGCAAAAAACAAGGTCTAATAGTACTTATACAGGAATAAATCTGAAAGTTGTAAATATTAATAAATTAGTAGGTGTTTTAGTGAGAGCTTTAATGTGAGATGATTTTTGTGTACAGAACCCTCGTCGCGCGAGCTTGACTCGCACTTGGCCGGTTTTTTTTTGTGAACCCACACCCGTGCAAAGCCAGGTCGGTTCGCTAGCCTAAATATAAAACAATCACCCGATCAGATTATAGTAGCAATGTCAGCTTCTTTACTATGTTTCTGAATTTATTGTTCTTGGCAGTTCATTATACAATATTGTTTGATAATAATATTTAATCGAGCTAAAGTCACGTTGATCTATTTGGAATGAATAAATGAGTATACAAAATGTTTCATTAAATGCTATGTTAGCATAATGGTTGTCTCTATTAGTGAATAATACTATCTCGTGACAAGATCGACCTTAATCGACACAGTCGATATAAGGCGTGACTCGTATATTTTAATTCTAATCCTAACTGGGATATTATTGCGAAAGCTAGTTTGTTTGAGAAGAATAGAGGGAATTTCCCACAGGGACAGTGCTTTTTTCCGGCAATGAAAGGCACCTATGTCCTTCGGTACTTTTAATTATGTGTATGAGATATTTCAGGAAAGTTGGTTCAGTATATAAAGCGTGAAGAGGTAACAAGCAAAAAACAAACTTACTTTCGCATTTATAATAGAATTAGGATTATTTCCTTATTTTGCTGTCATTCCTAAACGTTTCGTTACATTTTGAAAAGCAGGTATTAAAGAGCCTTCAGATGTGTCCAATTTTCTCGCCTTCCCTGTATTTACGAGTACAAATGTCATTTTCCTGGTATGATTTATGAGCCAAATAAACTATCCTAATTAGAACAGGCACGTATCCAGGGCAGGCCGGAGTGTTGGTGCTAATTGTTATGTTGACGGTACAATAAATTGCTTGTCCTAACCTAATTGTCAACGTACGTTTAAGGAAAAAAATTGGAACCCTTATATAACCACTTGTAATGTCTATTATAGCATTTGATCAAATCCTACTGGTTCGATTAAGTCCTACTAATATTACGAGTATAAATGCGAAAGTTTGGATAGGAGTTCGTGAATCTGTGAGTTTGTGAGGATGTTTGTTACTCAATCACGCAAAATCTACTAGACGGATTTCGATAAAATTCGGTATACGGGTATAAAAATACTGGGAATAGCACATAAGGTACTTTTAATCCCGAAATTCCCACGGGAGCGAAGCCCCGGGGCGCGGCTAGTTAAAATATAAGTTTTAATAAGTTGGGTAAAAGATAATAAGTAAAAATCTTATTTATTTTCTCCAAAAGTAGTTAAATTAATAAAATCAGTATTTTGTTAAAATCTTTACATTATTCTAAGAAAAAGAACGTAATAATGGTTGGAGGGTACGTATTAATTAAATAATTAGAATTATTTCGTAGACAAGACTGTGCTCTGAGAATTGCGAGTCTGTCGTTAATTTAATTTGTGCAAATATAATTATGTTTTCTGCAAAGTTATTAAGGCTTATAAATTAATAGCCATCTTGGGAGATGATAAATAATTTTAGATTGGAAGCATTTGGGGGTGATGTCTGATATTTATGCCGCTTCTGCTTTACCTACTCTGTATAGGCGGTAGTAAACAATGCTGTAAGTAAATTATCGACGTCAATATAGATGTGTCCAATATTTCCAATGTGAAAAAAGAAAAAAAAATCTAAAGCAACTTTTGAAATTAACATACTCGTAAGTATGTCAGCTCTTTGATAGGCCTCCAGGGGGCCGATTCCACTAATTACAAACCTCGATATAGTGTCTCAATTGTGTCTCAAGAGTCAAAGAAATTGAAATAAAGTGACAAGATCTCTTATAGACTTCTATGTTTTATTAAGATTTCTTTGGCTTTTGAGACACAACTGAGGCACGACATCTACATTTGTTTGTAGAATCAAGGGCCAGATCTCTCGTTTCAGCAGTATCTGCTTCTGGTACCGAAGGCCAAGATCCCCTTTGTTTCGTATAGCCATCAAAGTACGCCGTTACTTGATAAAAGTCGTCGTAAACTAATATCTATCAGTCTATGCTACATACTTTCTATAAAATATAACTTCTAAAGATATATAACAAAGTGAATTTCGCAAATCTTAAAATATACTAAAAGGCTAGTCAATTCAGTTCATTGCCCCAACATAGAAAAATCTCTACAATAGCAATCGTGGAGGTTTATTTTAGTGGTCATAAAATTACTACGGATAGACTTTACGGTTGGAAGTTTTTCATGAGGGCTTTTATTATTTTGAATTTGATTAATGTTATAAACAATGACTTGGAACCTGAAATAAGAAGCGCTGTGGCATTGAGCTCTCTCTGTGGGAGGAGCAAGCCACCCAAAGACCGGAGTCTTGGAGTCTTGTGGTTAAAACCTAAGTTCTCGATTTTGAAATCCACCAACGCGCTGAGCTCGACACCAAGCACGATGAGTTAAAAGCCTGCGACTACTTGCGCTAACTCAATATAGCTCACATGAACTGGCTACATAAGCTACGTACGAGCTTACAAGAGAGCCCTGAATTAAAGCGGTCGCCATGACCGAAATCGGTCGGTCATCATCACCATACCTGAAATAAATGAAACAATTTTGTATTACTTTCATTCTGGCCTAGAAGAAAAAAGCTTACTGTCTTATTCATAAAAAATTTCGAGTCGCTATTAGATCAATAATGAACTGTTAAAATTCGTATGCCAAAAAATGTTATTCATAAACGTCCAATAGCGCTAAAATCTCCAATAAGCGTTCAATAAAGTTAAAGTAGGCCGGACCCTCCTATAAGCATCTAATAGAGAGATATTTGGCATTTCAATCCATCAAATTGGATTCGACGTCATTAAAAATCAGAGTTCGATAGTTTGCATTATTTTGTATTTTCTATACAAATCAACTAAAACTACGTTTTAAATTTTATACAAAACCAATGTAAAAAAACCACAAAAAGCAGTAAAGGTCAGCAGTGAAGAAAAATTAACCTTAGTGCGTAGATTGGTTCACATCCTCGCGATTTTGAACTAACGCACGTTCACATGCACTTTATGGCAACAGTGCAATTCATCATCAAATAATTGATCGAAGATGACCTTTAGGAAGATCCTACGGGTGCAGGAACTCGTACAGAATTACATGTGGTCACATGGAAACTTTGTAAACTAGCACAATGTGAACGTTTCATCCATATGTGCTTGCATCTCATTTACCAAATCAATTCAGGTTCAAGATGATGCTGGCACGACTTACATGGCTTAATCCAGCAGTTAATATTAAAATGCCTAGTGGAATGAAAAGCAGCAGATGGACTGTTATTAACCAGTTTTGTGCAATTAATAACTTTCCCAAGTGTTTTTGTGCGGATTGATTTGCAAACATAATCACAATAAAAGAGTAATTACATTTTAATTTATTACTACCATAACAGTATTGTACAAGTTGATATTACAACTTTACTTATGGTCCTAAGACCCCCAGGTGGGGCAGAGGGCGTCAATCGCGCTTCTCCATCGGGATCTGTCCTGGGCAATGCGCTTCGCTTCCGACCAGGTGAGACCGACTGTCTTTCCGCCGCAACGGTACGACGCCGCCAGGTTTACTTGGGTCGACCAACTTTCCTCTTGCCCTGTGGTGTCCACTAGAGAGCTTGCCTAGGGCAAAGATTTAAATCGTGCCTAGGGATATGGGTGGGGTCTCTTCGAAGTGTGTGGTTGACCTATGGCGTTTCCTTGCACGTTTCCCAGAGCTCACTGTTGGAGATGTCCTCTGGCCAAAAAATGCCAAGTACCTTTTATTATCTACCTCCATAATATGTTTTGATTAATTAAATAACCTTATAAAAAGCTTGGTGCAGACACTGCAGACTAATTTTTCGTTTTTGTTTGTTTTCATTATGCTTTCAAGAGTTGCCCACTTCTTTAAAAATAACCCTAAGTACAGTATGAAAAATTTAAAATATTATTCCTCCCAATGCTTGATGACGAAAAAAAGGTTATCAACTTGCATGAGGCCCCAATTATGTCGAAAATTGGTAATGATTATGGTGGTTTAAATAATATTGCTATATTTAGATTGTCAAATTGCTGATGAATCAATAAAAAATTCTCATCAAGTATATTTTAACCCTTAATTTGATAACACTGGTCAAGAGTCAAGCAAGCAAATAAAAATATCCCTTTAAATATATCAAATTATTTAAAAACCTTATTTACTTCTATTTGGGGTAAGCCGCAAGTTGGAAACCCTGCTCGTGATACGCCAAGAATGACAGATAATCACCATTTTTTTTATTTAGTTTGTCTCTGGATTTTAGAACACTGGCTGAATTATTGCATGGGAAAAATACAAACTTCGATGAAGTTCTAATTTTTTCCTTGGAATAGAGCTAATTTTCATTCATTCTTTATGATAATCTTTTCATCAATTTGACAATTTAAATATAGCAATATCATTAAAACCACCATAATCATTACCAATTTTCGACATAGTTGGGGCCTCATGCAAGTTGATAACCTTTTTTTTTTCGTCATCAAGTATTGGAAGGAATAATATTTTCAATTTTTCATACTGTACTTTGTGTTATTTTTTAAAGAAGTGGGCAACTCTTGAAAGCATAATGAAAACAAACAAAATCGAAAAATTCGTCTGCACCAAGCTTTTTATATGGTTATTTAATTAATCAAAACAAATATGTTTTGATAAATTTGATTTTATTTTGATAATGGAGGTAGGTAATAAAATGTACTTGGCATTTTCTGGCCAGAGGACATCTCCAACCGTGAGCAAGGAAACGTGCAAGGAAACGCCATGGATCAACCACACACTTCGAAGAGACCCCACCCATATCCCTAGGCACGATTTAAATCTTTGCCCTAGTCGAGCTCTCTAGTGGACACTACAGGGCAAGAGGAAAGTTGGTCGACCCAAGCAAACCTGGTGGCGTCGTACCGTTGCGGCGGAAAGACAGTCGGTCTCACTCTCACCTGGTCGGAAGCGAAGCGCATTGCCCAGGACAGATCCCGATGGAGAAGCACGATTGACGCCCTTTGCCCCACCTGGGAGTCTTAGGACCATAAGTTGTAATATCAACTTGTACAATACTGTTATGGTAGTAATAAAACTAATAAAATGTAATTACTCTTTTATTGTGATTATGTTTGCAAATCGATCCGCACAAAAACACTTGGAAAGTTATTAATTGCACAAAACTGGTTAATAACAGTCCATCTGCTGCTTTTCATTCCACTAGGCATTTTAATATTAGTTTGACGCTGCCTAAACTGCTGGATTAAGCCAATGGATGAAACGTTCACAATGTGCTAGTTTACAAAGTTTCCATGTGAACACATGTAGTTCTGTATGAGTTCCTGCACCCGTAGGATCTTGGTAAAGGTCATCTTCGATCAATTATTTGATGATGAATTGCACTGTTGCCATAACGTGCATGCGAACGTGCGTTATTTCAATATTGCAATGATGTGAACCAATCTACGCACTAAGGTTAATTTTTCTTCACTGCTGACCTTTACTGCTTTTTGTACATTGGTTTTGTATAACATTTAAAACGTAGTTTTCGTTGATTTGTATAGAAAATACAAAATAATGCAAACTATCGAACTCTGATTTTTAATGACGTCGAATTCAATTTGATGGATTGAAATGCCAAATATCTCTCTATTAGATGCTTATAGGAGGGTCCGGCCTACTTTAACTTTATTGAACGCTTATTGGAGATTTTAGCGCTATTGGACGTTTATGAATAACATTTTTTGGCATCCGAATTTTAACAGTTCAATAACGATCTAATAGCGACTCGAAATTTTTTATGAATAAGACAGTTAGTTTATACCAGCTGCTTCTATTATCGTGCAGATTGTAAAAATCAAAATTCGGAATTGTTGTTGTAGAGGATGGGCTAGAAATCTATTTGATTCAGATACACTATTCAGCTAAGCGTGGCTTTCGAGCCTCAAGATTCTTGGCTCTGTTTACCTCATAAAGGATAAAGACGTGATACTTTGTATGCAATTTTGGTCTGATACATCGTTTAATGTATGTGTCAAATGTCATAGTCGGAAAAAGTCATAGTCATAAAACGTCAAGGTCGTAAAATGTCAAGGCCGGAAAATTCATAGACATGTGTCACGAGTAACCTCAATAAATTTTTGAACTCGTGTCGTAAATCTAGGAAAATGTATGTCTTTGGAAATCAGCTCGACTTAACTGGACATTGGTTAACTGGAGCGTAGTATAACGTCTGAGATTTCAAGATTACGTACAGTGTCGCAACTCCCGAAGATTTCGGTCTCAAATATTACAAAGTTTATTCTGAAGTCGGCCATTTGTAACTTGTGACTAAATCAAAATTTTGTAAGCCCTTTATTTCGTCAATTTATAAGTTATGATTAATATTTAAGTAAATATTGTTTTAAGATGGTGTCACGACGACGTGTCATTTTACTTGAAGAAGTTTCATTGTTTATGCCCTGCTTTGTAAACCTACTTAAAACTAAAACCTTTTAGTATGTCACCAGTTCTTCTTAGTCGTTCACTCTTGACAGAATAGTCGTGATTATGGATCGGTCTTCTCAGACATGGCCACTGCTCTTGCGATGGTTCTCCATTTATTATCTGTCGACATCTTTTCTGAAGCATTCTGTTGCCGGACACTGTGTTGCACTTTTGATGAGACCGAGTCATCTGGTTAGAGATCGACCTTTAATACGGCACTGGATTACTAAACGTTCCATAGCGTTACCTTTACGGCTACGGGTGACGTGTCTCAAGAATTTCAGGATGTCATCAGTAGGTATATATATATAAAATAGGACGCTGATTGACTAATTGATTGGTACATCAACGCAGATACGAAACATACGAAAGAAACATCCTTTACAAATCAAACCACAAGGGGCTGAAATAAAAAAAAGTAAATATACAAATCACTGTCACCGTCACCTCAAGATAACTTATTTAAACACATATTTTTTTTTGGCAATAAATATATCTTATTTGAGAAATAAATAATCATGAAATTTCTGCATATATTTGTTTCCCGAAAAAAGCGGTTGAAACATTATGGTAATCAGTATATTGCGTGGTATTGCGAATCCGATATTGGGGCTGGCACAGTACTGGAAATATATCTAGTATTACTTACATCTGATTCGTATTTTATTTATCATAAGTTTGCTGAGTTTTATTAGAATACTAGCTTTCGCCCGCGGCTTCGCCCGCGTGAATTTCCCACGGGAACAGTGCTTTTTCCCGGGATAAAAGGTACTTGTCCTTCTCCGTACTTCCAGCTATACGTATGCAAAATTTTAGAAAGACTGGTTCAGTAGATAAAGCGTGAAGAGGTAACAAACAAACCAACAAATAAAAAAACTCACTTTCGCATTTATAAAATTAGTTAGGATATGTATTTTTTTACTTTGTTTGGATTAACTGGTAATTTTATAGGAAATGGAGTGTAGGTAGGGTCTTTCCAGTTGTATGATAAGCGGGCGTGGTGGTCATTAAAGCTGCTGAGATCGTCAAAAGATTGTATTGTACATCTCTCTTTTACTGCTGTCGATGAAAAAGTTATAAAATTCTGTAGTGCGTCATTCCATGCCCCATCCCTGTTCTATTAACCTAATTAGTGTAGTCTAGTTAATAAAGTTGCATAAATCTGCACTTAAAAACAGATTTAATTTATGCAACTAACAAAACTTGTTTACATAAAAGAGTTAGAAAACAAACACCTTTATGTATTTTTTTCTGCGTAATTTCGCGGGAAAGCCTTTGCCCAGCAATGGGACATAACACCTACAGGCTAGTAAAAAAAATCTCTAATTTATTACATTTACTAGCTGTCGCCCGTGGCTTCGCCCGCGTGATTTCGCTTAGATGAAAAATCATTTTTTGTTCCAAACCGTTTCAGATCTTCGATCTTCTTGGTAAACGTCTACAGAAAATGCTCATAAGATTAATCAAGTGTTGCTAAGGCGCCATTTTCATATATGATATAGTGTAGCTGGTCTCTTGGAGTTATTCATCACATGTTCCAGATCTTCAATTTTTATACGTCATCAGAAAATGCTCATCAGGTTGAACAACTTTTGTTAAGGCAACATTTCCATATTTCTTATAGTTTAACTGTTCTGTTTTGGTTCTTCATCAGGTGTTCCATTTTTCAAAATCAATTATAGCCTAAATGTTGCCAAGGCTTAATAGCTATACAACAAAAAAGTTTCATTCAAATCGGTTCAGTACTTTCGGAGATTAGCGTGATCATACATACAGACAGACAGACAGACAAGAAAATCCAAAAAAATATTTTTGCTTTCTATATTATTTTTAAGTGTCCCTTTATCCATTTCAGTCTAAAATACTAAATGTACAGACAAAATATTTTTACTGTTTTATTATATGTATAGATTACTCTGCAATAAATAAAGAAATAATCAAATTTACAACTTATCAAAAGCCTCGTGATGGGAATTTTTAAAATTTATACAAAAATATTTCGATGCAGCAATTTTCGACTAAATTTTAAACGTGCTTAAATTAAATGGCTGTCGTTCAATCATGATTAAACTCATCTCAAAATACTTTATTTGCTTAAATGTAAAGTTTTTGGATAAATAAGTTTGTTAGATACGTCTAACAAACTTATGATGAAAATGATGAGGTGACTTACGAGTCACCTCATCATTTTCAGTCACTTTCATCTCAATATTAGCCAAAGTTCTCTGTCAATTATCCCTATCTTTGTTTGTCTTGGATATCCCTTCTCCACAACTTACCAGCAACTTTCGGAATGTTGTCCTTTCAGCTCAAATAATTTGACATCATTTGCCTAGTCATTCAATTTACGTTGGATCATGAGTGGACATGAGTTTGTATGGCACATCCTGCTACCGATGAAAGAAAACATCGTGAGGAATCCAGTATACTGAAGATATTTCTTATCCAGTATTTAATCGCTATTATAAAATACTAGCTTGTTTCCGGGACTTTGGTCCCGTAGGAATATCGAGAAATTCTATCTTAGTGCTCTTCTAACTCCCTGAGGAACCTACTTGTAAAATTTCAGCTTCCTACGCCTATTAAAGTAGCTTTGGCTGTGCGTTATCTGTCAGGGAAGAATTTTATATAGGTAATATATTATTATTTATTTATTATTCACTCACTAACATTATAAATTTGAAAGTTGAACAATATGGATGAATGGATGGATTGAAGTTTTGTTAGTCAACCCAATCACTTGCTGAATTTTCATGAAATTTGGTACACAGGAGTTTAGTAAAGCAAAATCTAGAATAGAACATAGAATAATTTTTGCAGCAACATTCTTACGCGAGCAGAGCCCCGGAACACGGCTAGTGTTACTATATATTTGAGTAGCCTGGTCAAAAAGCACGTTTCTGTACTAAATTTAGCAGAACATTTCGTACATCAGAATTGAATTTCGCGGCTGCCGAATCAAGCCAACTGTGACCAAATTGTCTAGTAATTGAATTTGTCCGGAGGTCAAAGCTCTTTATCTAAATATAAGCTGTGCCTCGCGTCTTCGCTCGCGTTGGAATTTTAGGATTCTGTATAGCCTCCATCAGAAATATGGCTGTTATAGACAGAAAAATAATTTTTCGAATAATAGGGTGGTAGATCCCAGTCGAAAAGGGCACCTCATCATTGATCATCAGACATTGGGTAGATGCGGTAGATGACTTTTTTCGACTGGCATTGGCATATAGGGCCTAGACCGATGAATTTGCGATGGAGCCCCGACGTGTTGCTACGCAACTGGCTGAAATAAATATGAATCAGCCGAGTCAACTGCATAGAGTACATGCAGAGAACTCCAGAACTCCATTCCATTATTTTTCTAGCTGTGTACCAAATTTCATCAAAATCCATTCGGAGATTTATGATATAAACTGTATAATATTAGTTGGATTCCTTCTTCCAGGTTGTGTGGATGCAGCGGAGCATCGAGTTCTGCACGGAGACGTGGCCGGACTCGATAAAGAAGGAGCTGTTCGGTGCGTTCAGCTTCGTCTTAGTCTACGCGGTACCAGGTCAGTGACTTTATTATATGAATGTAGGTGTAGCGGCTCCGCCCGTGAAAAATAGCGTAAACTTTTCACGGGTACTCTCCAGCCCTCCAACTATCTCCACAAAAATCACATCTATCTTTGCTCCGTTTTGACAAACATACAAATACACTTTCACATTTTGTTAAGTATAAAATGTATAGTACTATAACGTATGGAAGTATGGAATACTTGTGTGGTGATGGTGTAGATTAGAAGTTTGGCTCTACATGACATTTGTTAACTTTTTCACAGTGCGAGCCATATGATCTCGTTTCGGCAATATTTTACATGAATATGTTTTTGGTGGGATACTTAATAATGGGTGGCAGAAGAAATGTATCTATGGAAATTACTCCACCAACAACTTTGTTACCCTGTATTTTTTTTTCCCAGGGTAGATTTGTTTGGTCTCACAGTAAAAGTTGTTATGAATGATTAGGACTAGCGTTTGGCATCGGTCTCAATTATGCACAACAAGTTTCATTTTTTTGGGCCCAATTGGTTGCATTGTCCTTTATTGATTGATTGACTCAATAATATTCTATTTGAAACGCACAGAAATCAATGTGTTGTTTGTTTTTATAATTTACTATACACACAACTAAGCTTATCAGCCATTTAGCTATAATATCCGGTTCTCTAAACCCGGTCTTCATGACTCACATGTTTTTTCTGCTATGAACAGTTCTTATCTATACGTACTAGTATACTCGTATTTCATAATTTTCCGTTATTATGATTTTCATTATTGGTTACCTTCAGATTTGATTCGGTGGAATCGGTAAACATAATCAAAGCTCTCTTTCATGAACCGCTATCTATATTCAATATTATAATCAAATCTGATAAAAAACCTAATTTGATAGACGAGAACCATGGCAATATATTATTACGAAATTCACAGAATAATATTTCTTTCTGAATGTTTGGAAGATCAAATTTTATTTGCTAGACAAATATAACGCAATCTGAAATTTTTGTGTCGTTTTATAGTACCTAATTATTTTTAACCAGCTTTACAGTGAGACGAAATAAGTTCAAGTAAAAACGTCATTAAAAAGACCTATAAAACTTGTGCTTTTAAAATAAAGATGATTTATTCATCATCCTTATTTTAAAAGAACAAGTCGAAAATAGTTTATTTATCAAAAACAGCAAAACGTCATAATTTAGAGTAAAAAGTAAGGAGTTTTTTTAAACGTGACATTATTTCCCTGAATTCTTGCAAGCAGAAACGGTAAAAACTCCCTGCGGCAAATTTTTTGTCATACTCGCGTTTATTAATGATGAAGTGGCCGTTTTTAAATATAAGTACCTACTTAGCTAACGTATCTACTTAGCACAGACGTGAATTTTTGAAATAATATTTCCTTTTTTTTCAGGCATATTATAGATACAGCCACAGATTAATTTATAGGTCGCAGCGCGCGCAGTGCTCGTAGACAAATCTATGGATATAGCATACTCACAGAATTTTTTTTTAAGCATGTTTTCGATCGAATTCAAAAAGGTTTCATATCAATGTAATTTTTAGGACTTTATTAAACAGCTCAAAGGTCAACGCCCTTCACACTTATTGCAAAAGATCCAATAACTTGCCGGTTTAAAGATCACTGAGGTGTAGATGACACGAGAAAAGGAATATTAAATCCACTCGAGCGCAGGGTCCCGTATAAATGACGTAATTAAGCGCGTGTCAGTCACACGCTGATGGGATCAATTGGGACTTAATTGTGTTTTGAGTTAGGTACTTGTTCTGTAGAACGTCAACTTATGCGAAAAGCGACAAGCTTTGAAAACTATAACTTAGACATATAATTTCAAATTTGAAGTGAAGGTCTAGTTTCTAAGTAAATTACGGATTTTGGATGTTTTTACCTTTTTGGTACACGGGTAGAACGAAACCTAGATTATAATATAGGGTACTAAATATCCCGAAATTTCCACAGGAGCAGACGCACGGGACGCAGCTTGTCTTACATTATTATCGTCAATATGCATAGGAAATATTTAGGGTTTTTGTGAAAATAAAAAAAAAACTTTTATATATAACGCGGGTGAAGCCGCGGACAAAAGCTAGTACAAAATAATTATAAAAAGATTTTTTTTAATTTTGTACAGTGCTCTAAGTAGAACAGGTAGGTATCTCAAATTTCCACTCAATCGGGAACAAGAAAGTGGATGAAATTTGATTGCAAGATTTGATTAAAGGCGCGCCGTAGCAGGCGAAAATAAATAAAAGAATGGTCAAATTGATTACGTTTGACTTTCTAAATAGTATTTATCTTAAATGTCAAGTGACGATAATTTTATTGCTTTGATTTATCACGGTGGGGTGTCATCGGATAGCTGCTTCAAAAATATCGAAGGTTTATCGATTCGTTTGCAGAATTTAAAATCAAAACTTTTTGTGATGGTAAAGTTGTACAAATATTTTCTTTTGAGGATGGGGAGCTCTCAATTATATTGTACCTATTTAATTTATATCGCAGTCTCATAAAAAAACCGTTATTTGCGTGTCTAATAAGTAGTAATACGGCTGTACGATATGACTGCGACATTTATATGGCCATTCATGTCACATTCAACATTATATTATAATATAAGTACAAACTGAGCGGTAAAATGTTAGTAAGATAAAGGCCCACTTTTTGTCTTTCTATTGTGACATATTTTTTTAAATAGATACATTCATTATATTTATTTTTATACGCTATTATCTATTCAGGAGCTCAAATTATCTCATCAACTAACCAAGCAAGTTACCTATGTATTACATCCAATTAAGGCATAGATCCTTCGATCCAAGCTTCAATTAGAGCAAGTATAATTTAATTAACTGAGTAGTGAGGTAACTGCATTATGCCAGCTTAATTTTCCTAGCCTGTTTGTTAATTTGAAATTAGGTGCGTAGGTAAATCATATTGATTATAATCACAGAAGTCGGAATAATATGTGAGATTATAGAAGGGCGATATTTAGCCGCAGCGTGACAGAATCACAGAATAGAATCTAATTTCCGTTATTTGCAAATAGCACCCTGTTTAGAGCGCCAAAGTGACATTTATTGTCTACTAGCTTTCGCCCGCGGCTTCGCCCGCGTGAATTTCCCACGGGAACAGTGCTTTTTTCCGGGATTAAAGGTACCCTATGTCCTTCTCCGTACTTCCAGCTATGTGTATGAAAAATTTCAGGAAGATTGGTTCAGTAGATAAAGCGTGAAGAGGTAACAAACAAACAAACAAACCAACAAACAAACAAACTCACTTTCGCTTTTATAATATTAGTTAGAACTAGCTTTTGCCCGCGGCTTCGCCCGCGTGAATTTCCCACGGGAACTGGGCTTTTTCCCGGAATGAAAGGTTCCCTATGTCCTTCTCCGTACTTCCAGCTATTCAATTTTAATTGAACAGCTGGAATCAAATTCAATTTTATTGATGAAAGCGTTACAAATAAAAATAATTATTTTTTACCCAATTGATATACAATTGGGTAAAAATGCAATGCTTGTACATCGTCATCATACAACATAGTTCACCCACAGAAGTTCACCTGAGTACATCCAACTGAAGCAGAAATAAATTATTCTAGTCTCCCTTAGGCCGTACCCTAAAAAGCAATTTGAATATTTATTGTCTGCAACATACGTTCTTCAAAACTTGCAAACTTTACAGTTAGGTTCGCTAAGGTCGACACTAATAGATCTAATTTTATTACTAGATCCCACTCCCGCGGGAATTTCGTGATATTTAGATACCATATTGTATCTCAAGGGTAGGGATCAATTGGTACAATTAATTATATTCTATACTAGCTTTTGCCCGCGGCTTCGCCCGCGTGAATTTCCCACGGGAACAGTGATTTTTCCCGGGATAAAAAGTAGCCTATGTGCTATTCCAGGTCATTATCTACCTCTGTACCAAATTTCATCGAAATCCGTCCAGTAGATTTTGCGTGATTGAGTAACAAACATCCTCACAAACTCACAAATTCACAAACTCACAAACTCACAAACTCACATCCAAACATTCGCATTTATAATATTAGTATTAGTACGGGCAGTTATGTAATGCTCCCATACATAACCTTTAAATTTTTCATTAAGCTATGAGCTTCATGTCATATGTTCCTTGAGTGATTCTAAGCATTTTGAGCTCGGGGGGCAAAAAGAATCATGCGGCTACTAGCGGCTGGGGGCCCACAAATGTGACCGCCACCCGTCAACTTTTGAAAAAATCTGTTCTTGTCCACGTGGCTACTAGGGCAACTTTGGTATCATTTTCGTATAAACCGAAGACGTAGAATTCATTTTTAATATTAATTATTTACAATTTTATAGTAATTTTATGAGAAAAACGTAAAAATGTGAAAATTTTGGTTGAAGATTTTTGCTTTGAGAGCTTATAATTTTTGTATAGTGATAATAAACATCAAACAAAAAATACTGTAATAAAGCGCATTTCATGCAGATTTTAAAAATATAAACGTTTTAATATCCATCTATACAAAAATATGGAGAAAAAAAATTGACCACCGCAGCGCGTACCCGCTCAGCTAGACTCGCTCTATACGACGCGTCAGCCGCAGCGATTTATCTTACAAAATGGTCTTTGTAGCAGACATGTACTCTGGACTTTTGGAGTATGTTTTGAAACTTCTCAGAGGTGTTCCTTGGATCAAATCAAGCATTTTAAGCCCGATAATTCTGTGGTACGACCCATTTGGGCCAATGGGTCCGAGCAGGAAGTATGCACCGTACGCTTCAATAAAAATAAAAAAATCCAAACCGATCCAGTTTTAGTAGTATATCGTGTTTCGTATCATTTTTGCATATATCAAGGACCATTTCATAGAAAAAATCCATATTTTTGTTAAAAAATAAAAAAACATAAATATCAATTTTCGGTTTAAAGTGCTACAACTTTTTATAATATGGGTAAATCACAATAAAAAAATATAAGTAATAAGAATATTTATTCTAGATTACGAAAATGTTAAGCTTGGATAACATTAAGGTAGAATTTCCATTCTAAAAAAAAATATTAATGCCCACGCGGCGTCGATGAGTCAATGAGTTCTTCCCAGTAAGTCCTCGTAAACCGGACTCGTAACTCCTTTTATTTATTCTAATTATTGCAATCATAATATTTATATTTTTAAGAACTATTTTACTATAATAGAAATAACAAATGTTGAATAAATTACGAAAATATATTCATGGTGACGATATGAAGATAATCAAATAGATTGTTATTCTTTCACGCAAAATTTTCATCAAATTTAGTATACTAATTACACTAATACATATTATAAAGTACATATTATAAGAGGAAAGATTTCGTATTATGACTAGTAGACTCAAAAAGAGTCAGTTAGTAGACGCAAAAACTACTGAGCCAATTCAAAAAAAAATTTCATAGTTAGAAACGTACCTACGTTGTCGCTGAGTAACATAGGCTATTTATGTATCACGGATGAAGCCGGGGTGGACCGCTAGTAGATTACATCTTGAATTAACTGAATACAATACTTTTATCCCTAAATTCTTAAGAAAGTGGTACCATAAGGCACAGCTCGTATGAAATGCAAAAGTTTAAAATGATATGTGTTAGTCCTTCACACAAAATAAAAAAGACTCCTCTTTATTTTTCCAACTAGTTCTATCGCTTACCAATTGTTGTCAACACTTATTATTACCATCATCAGAAAAAAAGTAGATTATATGCATTTTTAGGTTTAACTCTACTCGTGAACTAATTTTCGACGAAATATGATCGGTAGATTTTGTGTAATTGAGTTACAAACATACATCCGAGGCATCTATACGTAAAAATATGTATGTTTGTTACTCAATTACACAAAATCTACCGAGCATATTTTGGCGAAAATTAGTACATAAGTAGATTTAAACCTAAAAATGCATATAATCTACTTTTTTCTGAAATTCTAACAGGAGCGAAGCCTCGGGGCGCATCTAGTATATTATAAATGATAAAGTTCCCACACAAACTTGACATTTTTGTCACTCGATCACACGAAGTCTACTGGACGGATCTCGATGAACTTTAGTACACAAATAAAGAAAGTCTTGAAAAATCATAAAAGATAATTTTATCCCGAAATTCCCAACTGAGAAGAAAAATTCTATATTAGCTGCGCCTCGGGGCCCTACTCCCGTAGAAATTACGGGATAAAAAGTACCCTATGTGCTATTTCCGGTATTTTTCTACCCGTATACCAAATTTCATCAAAATCCGTCCAGTAAATTTTGCGTAGTTGAGTATCAAACATACATCTAAACTTTCACATTTACAATATCTGTGGGATTTGTGCAATTTCGATGAGCACTAGTATTGGACCGAGTGGGCCTAAATATATGTATTTAGTCCCATTAAACGGAAAATTTAATGCTCTAAAACTTTTAATAGTACTATGTTTTCGAAATACTGGGTCTTTTTCGAGATATAAAAGTAAAACTGCAACAATACCCCTCTTTTTAGGTACCTTTAACACCTTTTTCGTATCTATAATAGTTTTCGAGAAAAAGTGAAAAAACCGGTAAAAGATTTCAGAGTAAAGCGGGGGTAGCGTTAGGGGGAGGGCAGGGGAGGGTAGTGAGCGTTGAACACCACAACCGAAGGTATATGTCACACAAGTTTCAAAACTTTATAAATTAGTTTTTCTGAAAACATAAAAGACCGGACTATACGTAATAAAATAAATCGCCGCCTAGTGCGAATCCAGCTAGACGGGTAGCTACCCGCGCTGCGGTTGTCAGATTTTTTTTCTCCATATTTTTGTATAGTAGGATATTAAACAGAATATATTTTTAAAATCTGCATGAAATGCGCTTTAATATAGTATTTTTTGTTTGATATTATTTGACAATATACAAAAATTATAAGCTCTCAAAGCAAAAATCATCAACGAAATTTTTCACATTTTTATGTTTTTCTCGTAAAATTACTATAAAACTGTAAATAATAAATATCAGAAATGAATTCTACGTCTTCGGTTTATACGAAAATGATACCAAATTTGCCCTAGTAGCTACCTGGACGAGAACAGATTTTTTCAAAAGTTGACGGGTGGTGGTCACCTTTGTGGGCCCCCAGCCCCTGGTAGCCGGGTGAAATGCAGAATAGATGTCCACAGTTATAATTTAAGTTGTCCCATAAGTTTCATACAAGATATCGTCTTTAATCTCTACGTAATTTATATTATTTCTACAATAATCCGTAGTATATTTATTTCTCCAAATTCCTGTTGTTTTTATTTCTGTGTGGCATGTTATTTAAAAAAAAAAAAAAATTTTTAATTTAGTGAAAAATAACTTTCATACAAATTTTAAATGTCTCCCTACTACTTGGCAATTTTAAATGATCAGTAGAAAAAAAATTGTGGTTTATTTTAGTCTTATGTATGTTTAAATTAAAACTTAATACCTCAATTATAAAATCGAATTGATGTAGTTAAAAAAAATGAAGCTTAAATAAGAATATGCTTGTTTAATGTCTGTCTCCATTTTCTTTAATTTCGTAACTCAGGGTTAGTAACGACATGTTGAACACATTTCCTACCAATAAATAGTATTTTTATAAAATGGCAACACTTTCGTACGTTAAGTCAAAGTACTGACAGTAAGACAGCCGCCATTTGCATCGAAATTCGGTGAAGATTGTTGCCAGTGAAAACGTAACACATTTTTGTTAAAAAATATATCAGGGTTAATAACCCGATTTTCCTGTTTACGGTAAGTGTAATTTGTAAGTTATTTCTTGATTTTACTTATGTAAGAGATATAATGTCCATGTGATACGAATTATGTTCAAATCAATAGCGATTTCTTTAGGATATATTTTTGAGGTTATGATTTCTCAGTTTATTTCCTCAGTTTCATAACGTTTCGTAACGATTCGTTACGTAATGAAACTGAGCTCTCAGTTTCGTTACTCTAAGGTTTCATTCACAATTAGTTATTTGATATGATAAGTAAGAACCTAAATTTTTTAAATTAATAAACATTATAAATGCGATAGTGAGTTTGTTTATTTGTTTGTTAC
The DNA here is from genome assembly GCA_018467065.1 of Ephestia elutella. Lineage (NCBI taxonomy): Eukaryota > Metazoa > Arthropoda > Insecta > Lepidoptera > Pyralidae > Ephestia > Ephestia elutella. The sequence goes on along the minus strand of CM031585.1, from coordinate 1,179,394 downwards.
GCTTTCACGCAAAAAATCTTGTATCGCGGAAAAAATATACAGTTCCCGAGGGATCAACACTAACGCGGGCGGAGTCGCGGGCGATAAATAGTCCTAAGATTATTGTTACATAAAAATATTTCTTATACCTATATGTTATAATAACTCTCACCCCCGGCTTTACCCACGTTTTTGTTGATCCTTCAGGAACCGTACTTTTTCAGGATGAAAGGTTATGTAGTTTTTGCGTGATAACGTCACAAACAAAGAAATAAATAAACAAACGAACTCTCTTTCGTATTTATAATATTAGTTAGGAAGTTACGACGTACCTAGGTCATTTTATTAAATTTGATAAAATTACCTAGGTACGTTGTAACTTCCTAACTACTACAGACAAAATATAATAATTACAGTATCAAATTATTGCTATTTATTATACTATATTATATTTCTTATATTATTATTGTTGTCAGGTATGGCACCGATGACAAATGCGGAGAGGCAGAAAAAATATAGGCAAAAATTAAAAGAAAATAATCCGGAAAAGTATAATGAGAAAAGAATAGCTCATTTAGAAAAAGTAAAAGAGAATAAAAGAAAGATTTCAGAACTCACTGACGGTGAAAAAGAAAAGAGAAGAAAAAAGTGGAGGGAATATTCTTCTAAGTACTATGAAAAACAAAAAAAATACGATAATAATAAAGACGAAGTACAAGAAGAGGATATAAAAATAAAAAAGAAGCAAAAGAAATGCAGGCAAAACACACGAAAATTAAAAAAAGAAATATCAGACTTAACAAATAGGCTACAAATCCAAATTAAGAAAAACAGAAGCTTACAGAAACAAATATTGAGGCTGAAGAAAAAGCGGAATCCATACGGCCAGATGATTCCTGTTGTTTAATTACCGAGAATTGCAAACATAAACAGGAGATTGTTGATCTCCAATTACTCACAAAAGAAGAATTGACTCCTATGAAGAAAACTACAGACTTTATTGAAAATTTAAGCTCTGTCAGTAAAGATGATAGGGAAAAACTTAAAGAAAAATTTTTTAGAGTTGAACGTTTTGTCAAATTCCTTAAATTCAAGCTACAAATCGGCAACAAACACTGAAAAACAAATTCTCAAGAAAATTGTGAATAACCCAATAACCCAAAGATATAATTTGGTTAAAAAACTTACAAAAAATACTATTGGACTTGGAAGAATCCGAAAAAGTTCAAAGATTCCTCAAAAAAGGCGAGAAGCACGAATACAAGAAATTCAAAATTTTTTTAATCGAGATGACGTTACTAGATGTACAGCTGGCAAAAAAGAAACAAAAACAAAAAATAAATGCAAGGCACAGAGAAAATACTTGACAGATTCAATAAAAAATCTTTATAAAAAATATAAAGAAGAAGGAGGAAAAGCCTCTTATTCGAGTTTGCTTCGACACCGTCCGTTCTATGTGTTAAATCCAAAATTGGCAAACTGCGAATCTTGTGCATGTGTCAAACATGAAAATTTTAGTTTCATTGTCTCTAAGTTGCATAAAATTGGCGTCCTTAAAACTGCATATATAAAGGAAATTTTGACAGAGTTATGTTGTGATCTGAACTCAAAGGCCTGTATGTATGGAGATTGCAGTGAGTGCTTTAAAAAAGTCGATGCAATTGAAGCTAACAAAGACATTATTGAGACTAGTAAAGTAACATATTGGCAGTGGGTCTTCAAAAAAATTCAGTATCAAAAAAAGAAACAAGATGGAACTCTGCAGAACTTAGAAACAAAAAAGTATAAAAAAGAAATAATAGAAAGCAGCATAAAGGAGTTAATTTTAAAATATCAAGATGAGGCGAAAAAGTTCAAAAGACACTATTTTAACATTGTTCATCAGCAGAAAAAATTTAAGGAAAGCAAATCAAAAATCAAAAGCGATGAGGCTGTAATAATTTGCGACTTTTCAGAAAACTACAATTGTAGATATAGCAATGAAATACAAGGAATGCACTTTGGATCATCACGAAACCAAATTACTCTCCATACTGGAGTTTTATATGTAAAAGATCAAGAACCTATTTCATTTTGCACATTATCACCTTGTAACGAACATAATCCCTATAGTATTTGGGCCCATCTCACTCCAGTAATCAATGCATTAAAAATGCATTTTCCAACAATCAATAAAATTCATTTCTTTTCAGACGGACCTAGTACACAATACAGACAAAAACTTAACTTTTTTCTGTTTTCGAAGCTTACAAAAGAATTTGGTTTCAGTCACTGTACCTGGAATTATTTTGAAGCTGCTCACGGCAAGAATGCTGCGGATGGTATAGGGGTGCAATAAAACGGATTCTAGACTCTCATGTGGCATACGGAACGGATATTCCTGACGCTGAAAAGGCTTATGAAATATTAAAAATGTCTTCAAAAATATGCCTACATTTTGTAACAGAGTCCGACGTTTATACCATCCAAGAATTTTTTGCTAATACTACAACTAAGCCTTTAAAAGGAACAATGTCTGTTCACCAGATTTTAACTACGGAAGATGAATCAGTGATTAAATACAGAGATGTAAGCTGTCTTTGTGGAGAAATAAGGGGCTTTTGTGCATGTTTTGACATAAAAGATCATAGACTGATCACTGAAACTAAAAAAAGTAGCAAAGCAAACGAAAACAGAAAAGTAACTGTGTTGTCTGATATTAAACTTACCGAACAAAATAGAATATGTTTTGAAAACTTACCATTGTCTCTTACCAAAGTAAATCTCGATACTCATTTAATGTCAGGAAATTCTGTAACTCAAAGTCGCAATCGCAAATGTAAAGACATGAGCAAAAAGTGCCATAGCTCATCAAATTTCCCTAAGATCGATATAAATGAATATGGATGTTTAAGTAGTGATGAACAAACAGAAACTTCGAGAAGCACTGAGAAAACCGGTACATCTAAAAATAAGAGAAAAGAGGCGCTTCAAGAACAGCGCTTATAATGGGAAAAATAAAAATATCAAACGAATAAGAAGATCTTCGAATTCCTCTACTACTTCTGAAAGCGTTGAAATAAGGATACATAGTTATTCTGATATACAAAATGCATTAAAAGATAAAGAAAATAAGGATACTAATACTGAACATATAAGGAGAAATAATTTAATAGAATATGATGAGACAAATTTGATTAATGAAATAGATAAGAAGGTAAATACTGCCTCGAAAGATAGTAACTCGCCGCCGAATGCCGATGTTGGGAGAAATACAATTGTAAAATTTGATGTAACAGAGGAAATAAATAGAAATAGCGCTGAAGATATAGCGGTAAAGGATATCGATGTAATAGGGCAAGAAATAGAAATAAATTGCACAAATGAACAAGAATTTCAGAAGATGATGAGAGATAGGGAAAGTGAATTTAAGGAGCATGAATCGAACTTACAAAAGGATATAACTGTAACTGAACAAGAAATATACAATAAAGGAGACAATGTTCTTGTACGATACTATATTAGAAAGTCGTGGAGATATTATGTAGGTGTAATTGAAGATATCCATGAAGATTCTATGAAACATGAAAAATTGTACAATATATCTTTCTATAAAACTCTTGCTTCAAAAAATAACCTTAAATTTCGTAAACCGCCCATAGAGGATAAAGACACAGTTTCTGAAAATTCAGTTGTAAAACTTATAGAAATACTACAAATATCGGAAACCCCTGAAGCATATGTTCTATACCACGATGAAGATCTGGTATATTTTAGGTAGAGATAAAAGTCCAATACAAGACTCGATTTCTCGTTTTTATTAAGTTTATAATTTAATTAATAAAGTTGATTTTTGTGAAAATATTAAATATTTATTTTATTGTTGCGACCTCACCCTATCATTATCAGTTTCGTAACAAGTTATCAGTTTAGTTACAATCTCAGTTTAATAACGATTTCGTTACGGTACATCTATTCTGCATTTCACCCAGCCGCATGATTCTTTTTGCCCCCGGGCTCAAAATGCTTAGAATCACTCAAGGAACATATGACATGAAGCTCATAGCTTAATGAAAAATTTAAAGGTCAATTACATAACTGCCCGTACTAGTATGGATTTATAGCCGTCAAGTTTAATTGTTCCAATTTGACAAGTTATTTTTGAGTTTTCACAAAAAAGCAAACAAATAAATCTCTTCGGCTTTATATACCAGTACGTATTTTGCCGGTATTTTTAGTAATAAATCTGAAGGCCAAATTTTTCGAGTCTCAGAAGTTTGATCCAATCATTTGTTTGCTTGTACGGTGAACAGCAAGTCAAACCGCCCTAAGCCATTGCGAATTTGCCATTATTACTGTCGCATGTGAAAATACTCTACGTCCCAGCAAGAAACGTCAACTAGACGTTCGCTCGCCTGTAGTTTTTAAAAACTGAATAGTACAGATTATAGAACTTTCAAATAGTGACCAGCAGTTGATCGTAGAAAAGTAAAAAACCGGGTTCACAGCACGGTCGTGTGGCACAGCATCAGCGATCGAGTGTAGAATTTCGACTGGTGTTCCAACACGTTCCCAGACTGCTTGATTTGCGGATGGCTTTAAGTCAGCAGTGTCAGAAATTGTGTCATGACTTCTTCGCATCAATTCCCAATGTGTGGCAATCCGTGAGAAGAGGTGTAGCTCATGACTGGTTTTCCTCTTATTTGACTGATAGACAGCAGTACGTAGAGATTGAACACACAAATGCTGAAACTGGATGCGTAGCGACTTATCGTTCTGATAAACGAAACATGCCCAACTCAATTCCGCAAGGTAGTGTACTCGGTTGTGTTCTCTTTTAATTTATATAAATGACTTGCCAAAAATAATTAAAGAGCACTGTGTCTTATTTGCTGATGACATCTCTATTACATTTCCTTTAGATAATGACTTGACATTAAATAACAAACTCACACAAATTTTTACTGATATTATTAATTGGTTAGAAGATCATAATTTAAAAATAAACTTATCTAAAACAAAACTTATGCAGTTCAGACCATACCAAAAGACTCCATTAAATATTAACTTTACTTTGAATGGAACAGCTATAGAGAGTGTTGACACTTCTACACTCCTGGGCATTGAAATCGACGTAAATATAACTTGGAAAGCTCGTATCCAAAAAACAAAAAGAAAACTTTCTAGTTTTCTATATGCATTATCAGAGTTAAAACGATGTACTAATTTTAAAACAGCTTTAACTGCGTACTACGCTTATGCTCACTCAAGGCTGCAGTATGGCATAATCCTGTGGGGAAACAGCACTGATGCGGAGCAGCTGTTTATTTTACAAAAAAAATGCATACGAATTTTAGTTAATCTGAAAGACTGGACAGAAAGTTGCAGACCCCATTTTATAAAAAATAAAAATACTAACATTAACCGGTATTTATATACTAGAAGTGTGCAAGTTTGTTAAAAATAACCCACACCTTTTCAAAACTATAGAAGAGTGTGGAAGTAAAATTAATACAAGGAATAAAAAAAACTAAATCCTCCAATTAGCAGAATGGGCCTCTTCGGTTCTAGTCCCCTAGTTATGACCATAAAAATATTTAATAAAATCCCCGAAGAAATCAAAGCGGAAAAAAATGTAAGGACGTTTGTCAAAAAGCTCAAAGAATATCTAATTGAAAAATGTTTTTATTGTTTAAAAGAATTTTTAGAATAAGTTGTTAGATTGTTTTAATTTATATTAAGTACTTTGACATTCCTGACTATTAATTTTTGATATACCTACTTAATTTCTAATATTTATTAAATTTAATTTGACATTTTTACTTATTCAGGATTTGGAATTCAATTAATAAATTAGTTTTTAAGAATTGAATTGTAGTGCCCTACCAGGGTTCCATGATGTACCAACTATAATTTATTATGTGACCTTTGTAATATCATGGATACAATAAAGTAAATTGAAATTGAAAATTGAAATTGACTATAGTTATAAGGGAAGGGCTAACAGCACGTAACAAGCTTATATCGTGGGTCCGCTGGACACAAACATAGAAACGACTTATCCTCGTTTCTGTGTTTGTGTCCATTGCACCCATAATACAAGCTTCGTTCGGTTTCGCAGATGCCTTTAGGCGATTTAAAAAAAACTGACACTGTAGTGTTATACGACTGTCACATTTTGGCCCATGCAGGGTAATGTGACATAGCAGTCGACTGTACCTAAATGGAAAAGGAATGGGTTACGAACTCGTTGAAACTTTCTCATCTATGTTAAAAAGTTCTTTGATTCCAAGCAAAGTTCACGGACAATGAATATTGTCTGAGAAGAATAAATCCATATAAAAATGCGAATTTTAGGGACGAGTGGGACCTACTCAAAAAAACCATATAAAAAGTACATTTGTTTGGATATATTTCTTTCGATAGGTATAGTTAGTCTTGATATAAATTGATGAGGTTATTTATCTTTAGAATGTTTTGTAAAAATCATCTGTTGGATCCATACAGACAAATCCTTAAAGATTTTGTAAGTGAAAAATTATAAAGGCCCGCTGAACACTTTATGTCACAGTACCCATGCCGGTGAGAAGGTACTAATAGAAGGTAAAAATAAGTATATTTATAATTAACTAGCTTTTGCCCGCGGCTTCGCCCGCGTGAATTTCCCACGGGAACAGTGCTTTTTCCCGGGATAAAAAGTAGCCTATGTGCTATTCCAGGTCATTATCTACCTCTGTACCAAATTTCATCGAAATCCGTCAAGTAGATTTTGCGTGATTGAGTAACAAACATCCTCACAAACTCACAAACTCACATCCAAACTTTCGCATTTATAATATTAGTATGGATTCAATTCAATTTACTTATAATTAATTTAATGTATTATTTCAATGTGCTAATATGGATCTTGATCTGAAATAAATGAATTTTAATTTAATTTAATTATCAGGGTATTGATTGAGACTGCTTTGAAACGCTAGACTATGTAACGCTCGTTAGGTGAAGTCTCTAGTATTTCACTTCTGTGTTGTTTTTATTTAATACATCATTACTAGGTACTGACTTTATTTTTTTAATAGGCGTAAGTATTTATTCCGGCTCTTAACTTATGTCTTAATAATTTCAGTCGGGAACGTTGAAATTATGGAATGAAACATAAAAAGAAGGTAGCAATAAAATTCGAGTAAAATTACCACAACCAAAATGGTTCAGCTCTAACTTTTGCTTATGAAAGCGAAATATTATTCTTATACCTAACTCATAAAATAAAATTCAATGTTATCATATTCTTAAAAGATTTTTTTTGCTGCTAGGATTAAATCCTTTCATGTATAAAAATTATCTTAGAATAGTGTCTTTCAACGTATTACCAGCCTTGTTGGTTGTATTACACGACGTTGTAAAAATGTCACGTAATCCGACCATAAAATTGAAACTGGTGTAGACGCTGGGATTTTATAAGAATCTTTTTTCCTTTAAATAAAACGGTAAATCTGGATTACCGGATTCTGCTATATCTTTAGAAAGTGGAAGTAGGATTTACACTTATTACTGAAAGATGTCTGTGCGCAACGTAACTGTACATCAAAATCATACCATCTATTAAAGGTTTTAAAAATGTAAGTACAAATAGAATATCTGGTAGGCACTTGACAATAAACAAGTGACATTGGTTAAATAACAATTGTTATTTAACCAATGTCACTTGTTTATATATCAACTAGTTGTAGCCTCCGCGGCTTGGCCCGCGTGAGTTTCGCTTAGATGAAGAATCTTTTTGTGTTCCAAACTGTAGTAACCTAAACTCCAGTACTCAAAATTTCAGCCATTTGGTTATCCCGTGTCCCGCGGGAATATATGTTGAAGAACAGGAATAGATGTTCCAGATCTTCATTATTTATACCTCATTAGAAAATGCTCATCAGGTTGAACGACTTTCGCTAAGGCGCTATTTCCTTATATGTAATAGAATAGCTGGTCTCTTGGAGTTCTTCATCAGATGATCCTGATCTTCGATTTTTATACGTCAATAGAAAATGCTCGTCAGATTGATTAGCTGTTCTGTTAAGGTTCTTCATGAGGTGTTCCAGTTTTCAAAATAAATTATAGCCTATATGTTGCCCAGGCTTAATAGCTATACAACAAAAAAAGTTTCATTCAAATCCGTCCAGTAGTTTTTGCGTGAAACGCGTACATACATACAGACAGACAGACAGACAGACAGACAGACAAGAAATTCCAAAAAAATATTTTTGCTTTCTAATATTCTTTTTAGGTCTTCCTCTATCCATTTCAGTCAAAAATACTAAATGTACAGACAAAATATTTTTACTGTTTTATTATATGTATAGATTAAATAACAATTGTTATTTAACCAATGTCACTTGTTTATTGTCAAGTGCCTACCAGATATTCTATTTGTACTTACATTTTTAAAACCTTTAATAGATGGTATGAATCATAAGTGCTGTCAGAATCACTTAGGTATAGTGTTATATTGCTGACCCATCGACTATGACCAGAATGCCCAGTTTTAAACGCATTCCCTTGATTGACTTTTACAATCTACGCGAGCAGAGAAGCAGTACATTCAGTGCTTCTTTCTTCGCTCCCAGACCAACATGGACGTAGTTCACTTACGAAAAATTCTTCGTGATATATTAAAGAAGAAGAAGTAATAAAGCTATTTCTATTTAATCCCAGGATGTATCGTGGTGGTGTCCTACTCCCTGATGGGGAGGAGGTTGTGCTCAGTGCTGCCGCCGTTTGACCAGACGGAGGGCAGCGCAAACAGCCAACAGGTATGTATTGTTTTAATTATTTTTCTTCTGACTATAACAAGTCGCCTAATGTCATCTGACATGACGATTTGACAACTACCATCATCTAATGGCAGTTATCATATACACACTAGTAAACTAAGTACTCATCTATAGTGTGCTGGTTTTCTCACGCTGATTCCCCTCATCAGAAGCATGCAAAAAAGGTCGATTTTTTCACACCCGGATTTTAAAAAGATTTCGGAATAAGGTATTTATTCCAGCATGAATATCTGCCAACCAGATTGATAGATTGAGGCCTTTGATAAGAGGCAATCGACTTGAGTATCATCCCTTTCCTGTTCGAAATGTGAAGGATAAATGCTATTCAATCAGATTACTGAACTGATACTTTGTATTGCGAAGGCAATGCGTTTGTAAATATTTGTTCTGTTTGGGTAATGATTATGGCTAACAAAGGTAAGGCTTCGTTCCCGTAGAAATTTTGTGATTAAAATTAAAACTACCCTTAGTCAAAGAAATAATCTGTGGAAATAATACATTACCCTTAGTGCTATTCACGGTATTTTTTTACCCGTCGTCGTAGTGTACCAAATTTCATTGAACTGACATTTGACAAAGACTATAAATTCTTATTCTATCTAGTACCAAATACTTTATAAAATCTGCGAGTATTTGCTATTCTAGAACTGACCGAAGATCAAACTGAAGAACTCTTGATTCAGACACAAATACTTTTACGTCAATGTTACCATTGTCTTGATCATTATAAAATTTTGCTTGACTTCTTTGTTTGCGAGTTCAATAATTTGAAAGTATTGTTATGGCATCTTGACCTCTTTACGCATTTATTCAAAGTTTCAAAGCTTTTCCGTCGTAAGTATAGGATCTTCGTGGATAAATTTGACCTTTTTTACTTAAGGGTAGCTTTGACTGGTTTTGAGGAGTCCCTTATTTATCATGTTTTTTTACACGTCTTTGGCAAGAAAGTTCAAGTATCAAATAGAAAAGTTTTGGTTTATGGCCATACAATAATTTTCAAACGAGACACAGTTATTTTGAAGATTTCATGTGATTGGGAATTAAAGATAGATTTGATTGGGGATTAAATATGGGAAAGTCAATGTTCGACGAATAGACTAGTTCATAGGGTACTATTTCCCACGAGAGTAAAACCTCGGGGCGCAGCTAGTAACATATAGTTATTTGTTAACCCAAATAAAACTTAACGAAATGGGTTTAATTTAATTTGAGTGCATTATCTTCCTTTAGGTCCACGTCAATGTTCATTTAATATGATTTTCAACTTTATGGTAGGCAATAAAAATTTGAGATGATACATTACGGATGCCGGATATACGTGATCGCCATTCCCAAACATTTACCCAATAGGACCTACAATTTATGTGACCATTATTCAGATTTATCTGATAGGACCACTCTTCAGAAAATTAAATACTAGGCTCAAATCAATAAAATATTAATTAGTATTATTAAAGATGCCCCGAAGTTTGACTACCGTCGGATATTTGGTATAAAACAGTCTTTGTCCAAATTTTTGTAGTCGCAGTATATAATTCCTTACAACTCGTCCTGTTGTTTTTGCATACAATACGTCCGACCGATGTCAAATTCTCGTTATAGTTATGTTCGTTGTTTTAGTTCAATTGTTTTGATAAACGTTTAATTTTCTATATTTTAATACAGTAGTAGAATAATAAAGCTTCTTTTGATAGTATTAATTGAAGATAAACTAAACTGTTGAAGTTCCTTATGAATGGATAAGGAGGATTGGCAAATCTTTTTTTTTTTATTTGAGATTTGAGTGCGTTTGACCTCAATCTTGCCAGATGGGAAGCATAGATGAGGTCTAGGGTGGTACACGCAAACTCAAAATATGCCTATTCACCCTTGCCTTAAGGCGGGCTGCATCAGAGGAAAATCGTAAAACGTCTATTTTTTCGTCGCGCAGTTAAGCCATATTTTTCATGGAATGCTAGCATGAAAAAAATATGAAGTAAAGTTCAAAGATCAAAATATATCATTACATCAAAATATTTTCAAAAAATATTTAAAACCTAGCAAAATAAAATAGCAAAAAAGGTATATCCAGAAAAAGTTTCGTCGCGAATTACTTGATATTTTCAGTGACAACTACCATCTTTTTTTAGTCTATACAAAGTATAACTAAATGAGCAAGATGGATACCTAAAAAAAATTACGATATTTGATTGTAATTATTGAATTATTAAATTAAAACGGAAAAATAACCGAAATGGCAGACACGGGTTTGAACTGGAGACTGGTGACGGGCCAACCTGTATCACCACTTTCAACCTTATTTCATTAGTAGTACGTACTGTATCGCGCGATTCTCAGGTACAAAGCCAGTCTGCGCTGATCTGTTGGTGGAGTAGGTCACGTCTCGCTGCTTGCCGACTTTTGTATGATTCCTTTACGTGTATTACCTATCGATGTTATTTTTGTTGTTCAAAGTGTTTGTGCGAATTGACACTCGTTCTATTTTGTAATGGACATAGGTAATATTAGGTTTTAGTTTTGTGATAATGGACACTTTTTAGGTTAGTTTTGGTGATAGGTATATTGATAGCCTTTTAGGTTTATTATTTTTGTGACATTTAGACACTGTGTATTTGAATTACGTACTTTTTTGTGACATTGTTTGTGTGACTTTGTGTGTAAAATGGGTAATCAAAATAATAAAACACTTCGTCGATATTGTACAAGGAAAAGACGCAACAAGAATAAGAGGAACATAGTATCTCAGTAAGTACCTACCTGTAAACATTTTTTTATCATAGAATATATAAGAATTACAATTATTTAGGTTTCAACGTTTACGGTACAAATTGCAAGGTGAGTATGTTATGTAGGTATGTTATGTACCTACGAAATACATGTGGTATTAGATAGATACCAAGAACTCTGTTTGTTGCTCAGTTCACAAATAACTACATAATTATATGTATAGATAGGTGACTAGCGATAGCGACCCGCCCCGGTTTCACACGGATGAGCATTATATACCTAGTTTATTTTACACACGAACATACACTTATGTAATATAACATTCAATTTTTTATAAGGCATAGTAATCCTACTGATAGATAGGTAGGTATAAATAAAGAAATAATAATGGTGAAGGAATTTTTATCCAATACTTAGCTTTTGGGTTTATTCGTTACAAAATAATAGTACTTTATAATCTTACCTATAAATATGTAAGTAGAAATTTATAAGTAATTCTACTATCCTATCCTACTAATCCATACATAATATTATAAATGCGAAAGTTTGGATGTGACTTTGTGAGGATGTTTGTTACGCAATAACTCAAAACCTACTGGACGGATTTCGATGAAATCCCCAGGGCACGGCTAGTTTATACTAATTGTATAGTTATGTCTAGCGGCCATAACTATACAATTGCATGGGTTATCATTTTATAGCTACCCGGGGCTTCGCTACCGTGGGAATTTCGGTATAAAAAATACCCTATTAGTATGCTATTCCCGGTATTTTTCTGCCCGTATGCCAAATTTCATCGAAATCCGTCTAGTTGCTTTTGCGTGATTGAGTAACAAACATACTCACAAACTCACATCCAGACTTTCGCATTTATAGTATTAGTACCGGCCCGCGCCTGCCTTCTGCCACGCAGCGTCACTTCTAGCGTAGTAGGCGCGGGCGCGACTGCTCCGACCGTGAGCGCTAAGATGCCGCGATCCAATAAATGGCTTGGGACTATTATGCGCCGCCGCCGCCGCCATGCCACCGCGTTTCAAATGATAACAAGTAATATATAGTTTGTACTATGCAAACGAAATCTATAAATACAAAAACGTAAAATATCAAAAGCCTAGTTCTAATATAAATATTCGTAAAATAGAAATATCTAGGTATATAATCTATACTTCACTACATTTATAAAACAAAGTCCTCCACCGCGTCTGTCTATTTGCGAAGTTATCATTATAAGTATAAGTTGTTAAATACATTTTTGTATATATGTATTAACAATTTTGTTAGATGTGTCGCAAAAAAATAAGGCGTGTGGGAGCTGGCTAAATACTTTGATATTATAACTAAATGATGTATAGTGAAATTTTGTATCTTATATAGGTCTTCAAAATAATCAATAAAACATTTTGAAATTTATTTGATTTAATGGTTCCATTCATAAAGCAGAAGAATTTGTGCGGAATAGCTAGTTTCCTATAAAGTGTAATAGGCTTTTAATTTTTCTAATCAATTAAATTACATTACAGACTACCCAAGAATCTTTCAACACGACTAGCTCTTCTGACAACAGTTGATCCAAATGCAATAAATAATAAAGGAACTGTTGAAGAACAAAATAGGTATGTATAAAAATAGGTATGTCGTTAAAATTATATTATACTAGCTTTTACCCGCGGTTTCGACCGCGTGAACTTCCCACGGGAACATTGCTTTTTCCCGGTATGAAAGTACCCTATGTCCTTCTCAGTATTTCAAACTATGTGTATGCGAAATTTCAGGAAGATTGGTTCAGTAGATGTAGTTCAGTAGATAGAGCGTGAAGAGGTAACAAACAAACAAATAAATAAATAAACAAACAAACTCACTTTCGTATTTATAATGTTAGGATTAGGATTATAATTATAAAAAAAATAAAATTACTTTTACATATAATTATAATATACTAGCTTCTGCCAGTGATTTCGTCATGTTTTGATGTCTATGATAAGTACGCCGATAAATATTTATTTTTAACTAGCCAATGCCCGCGACTATATGCATTACTTCGTCCGCGCATTCCTCAGGTTCTAAGCGGCATATATCAAGATGAAACTTACACCAGATTTTAAATCAGACCTTCTATAATACAACAGTGAAAACCATAAATTACATACAGACAGAAAGACAGACAGAAAAATTAAAAATAAATTAAAAATACAGAAATAAAAATTCTACAAAAAATGGTTAAGGCTTCTATTGGCCCCATAAAGACCCCTTATAGATTTTTTCTTAAAAATATTCTATGTATCTTCACAGAACAGTTACAGTTTTATTGTATGTATTGATGATTATTTCAGTCACATGGATTCCCAAAGTGCAGATCAATTAACATCAATCAACGATGCTTCAACATCAATAGCACTCCCGACAACTGTTGATGTAGGAACTGTTGAAGAACAAAATAGGTATGTATAATGTATGTCGTTAAAATTTGATAATATAGAATTGTTTTACTTATACATATATATAATTATACTAGCTAGGTACGTTCTTTCAATTATTCGATTTTTTCCTAAATTAGAGTAGAATGAGCACTAATATATCAGTATGTGCAACAAATCCTAAAGACGGTGAAACTTGCCGCGAATTTTTTAAAAATAAACTTGTCAGAAACTATTAGATACAGAAAAAGCAGATACTTGATAACCTCATTTAGATCTCTATAATGAAGACGTTTGACCAATTAATAGTACTAGTAAACATCCTTCGCTGCGCTTGCTGGTAGTTAAATATTGAACTTACTCTACATACAAGAAGTTTCAACGACGATCTCCGTGGCCCAACGGTCATGACGCCGGACTGTCACACCGGAGGTCTCGGGTTCGATCCCCGGTCTGGACAAGATGGAAAATGATCTTTTTCAGATTGGCCTGGGTCTTGGATGTTTATCTAAATACCTATGTATTTGTTATAAAATATATAGTATCGTTGAGTTAGTATCCCATAACACAAGTCTCGAGCTTACTTTGGGGCTAACTCAATCTGTGTGATTAGTCCGTATATATTTATTTCACAAGTTTCAAACAAAATCAAGCATATAATATTTATCGGTTCTATCATATACTCGTATTATTTTCAGAGAAACTAACGACATGGAGCTGATTATTGAAAACCAGTCGAAAAAAGAGTCGTTTCTCCCAATAGAAGGACGAAGAGTTGTAGATATAATGTACTTCGTGAAGGAACTACAAAATATATCTAGCCACAGTTCTTTATTTAATTGTAACCTTAAAGATATGTCCCTTATAGGAGAAAATCGAAATGGATTGATTTCCAAATATAAATTTAGATGTAATATGTGTAAGACCAATTTTTTTATAACTAACGAAGATACAGCAAGCAAAGAGAATATTAACGTTAATTTGGCTGCAGTTACAGGTGTAACTTCAGCCGGTATTGGATATTCCCAGTTTAAAGAACTTACAGCATGCGTGGATATTCCCATTTTTACATCTAGGTCGTATTTAAAAATTCAAGATGTTGTTTACGAAAAATGGGAAGCCACAGCCGTTGAGTGTATGGAAAAGGCTGCTATGCGGGAACGTAATGCAGCTATATCCGAGGGAAAATTAAGCAAGGATGGTATACCTATGGTAGACGTATATGCTGATGGCGTTTGGTCGTCAAGATCCTATGGGAATAACTACAAAGCATTGTCCGGTGCCGCAGCAATTGTAGGTCGTAAATTTGGGGAAGTTTTGTTCATAGGAATTAAAAATAAATATTGCTTAGTATGTGCACGAGCAGATAAAAACAAATTACGGCACCAAAACATGAATGTTATAAAAATTATTCAGGAGCTTCCAGTGGAATGGAGTCTGAAATTATTTGCCAAGGTTTTGATACATCTTTAGCAATGTATAATATGATCTATGGTAGGCTGATTGCAGATGGTGACTCTGCTACTTACGCGAAAATTCTAGCCCGTAATCCCTACCCAAATCATACTGTTCAAAAAATAGAATGCAGGAACCACTTATTACGCAATCTATGCAATAGACTAAGAGCTATAACAAAAGAAACAAAATATCCATTGGAATACAGAAAATTGTTATCAGAAGTCAAGATTATGACAATTCGTAAAGTTGTGATTGCCTCAATATCCAAATATAAATCGGAGAAAGAAAAACCAGATACAATTAGTAAATTCCGAAATGAGGTACAAAATTCAATTTACCATGCGTTTGGTAACCACAAAAATTGCAAAAGTTATTACTGTTCAAAAGACAAAACTATACAGAGTAATATTGAAATAGAGAATACCTCATTCTGGATGAGAATACAAACGATTGTTCAATCAACATTATCAAAATCAAGAAGTCTCCTTGAGGACGTAGATACCAATGCAGTGGAACGCTTCAATAGTGTAGTTGCAAAGATTGTTGGGGGAAAAAGGATAAATTTTTCCCTTCGTCGTGGTTATCGTGCACGGTGTTCCGCAGCAGTCCTTTTTTTCAATAATCATCATCCACGATACACTCTTCACAAAAAAATTTTAGGCCGTAGTCCCAAATCAAATTTGAAGAAATTTGAAGAGCAAAGACTAAAAAACGCAAAAGAAATATGGCAAACCCTCATAAAAAACAGAGTACATAACCACAAAACGGTTCAACATGATTATGGTGCTCAAAGTACTGCTCCGGATATGGTACCTGAGGAATTGATCAAAGCCAAAGAATCATTCCTACAAAATCTTAAACAATTGACTTTAGATAAAGATGCAATACAAAAGGGTACCTCCTGAATCAAAGAGATAGCATTGAATGGTTAGAGTTGAGAAAAAATATGATAACTGCATCTAATTTTGGAATGGTAGTGAAAAGGCGAGAAAATAGTAGTAAAGCAAAGTTAGTACAAAATATCCTATATAAGTCGAATCTTAGTAATGTTACGGCAGTAGCACATGGGGTAGAAAATGAACAACTTGCATTGCAGCAGCTGGCTCTCCAAGAAAATGTCAAAATTGAGCCTTGCGGGTTGTTCATAGATCGGGAATTTCCTTTTATTGGAGCCACACCTGATGGTTTAATAGGGGAAGACACTATTGTCGAAATTAAATGTCCTTTAGTTGCATTTAAAATAGGAACAGAAAATGCAATTAAACAAAATAAGGTACAGATGTGGAAGTATAACAAAAAAAGTGACATAATTACAATAAATAAAACGAGTAATTGGTACTACCAAATTCAAGGACAACTGCACGTCACCCAAAAAAACAATTGTCTGTTTGCAGTCTGGAGTGGAGAAAAGACACCCTTAAAAACATTAATGATCCATAAAGATGATGCTTTTTGGGAAACAAAAATGAAAAGAAAAACTAAAAAACATTTTATATGGAATGGCTATTGCCAGAAATTGTAGATTCACGCCAAGCCCGAGGCAT
Source organism: Ephestia elutella (assembly GCA_018467065.1). Lineage (NCBI taxonomy): Eukaryota > Metazoa > Arthropoda > Insecta > Lepidoptera > Pyralidae > Ephestia > Ephestia elutella. The sequence goes on along the minus strand of CM031585.1, from coordinate 1,162,471 downwards.
GCCACTAAGAGACACACTAACAGAATCATCTAGAAGGCCTGCTGAAGAACAAAAGGGTTTGAAAAGAAGATCAATTCATGGACGATCATTATCTTCTCCAAGTGAAGACAAAGAAAATTTCTTACAATCTCCTGACCGTAAGAAAAGACAATTGTCTCCGAATTACTCATTACCCTGTTGTAGTAGACAGCTTACTTTTGATGAATTGTGATCCATTAGTAAAGATCACATTTCATCAAAAACAACCTGTCTTATTGTCATAAGTGTTTGTTGTTTTTTTTTAAGTAAAAAAAGGAATGTATTGACATGTTTGCATACACTTTAGTTTAAGGTTTCGAACATAACTTCTTGTACTTTTTTTAGGAAAGACTTGATTATATTACTATATATAGGTTATATTGTTGTATTTTTCTAAATCAAGAAAGTACATGAAATTTTGCAGTTACAAGGAGTTTTCTTCTATATCCCAAAACGCCCCCTTTCATTAGCTTATAGAATACGGAGTTCATTGTCCCACGCTGTTGGTTGCATTGCGGCATCTTAGCGCTCACGATCGGAGCAGTCGCGCCTACTACGCTAGAAGTGACGCTGCGTGGCAGAGGCAGGCGCGGGCCGCCAATTGATATTCCTAATCTACAAACTACTAAGGAGGAAAAATATATATTTGTGTATGTTTGTAACGGTAATCTTAAAAATTTGTAGATCTATTTCCATCGCCGTTAATTACTATATTGATACTATATAAATCTATCTTCTATAGCTACATTACATACTATGATACTAATACATTCTAAACCGTTAGACATAAAATCTGTTGGTGAAAGCATTCTTTAGGTACCTACCTACGCACCTTAGATGATTGCTAAGGTAGGATGCATGCGGGCTAAGCCGCAGTCGTATAATCAAGTCAAATAATAAATAGTGTAAGTATAATTTACCTATAAACATGTAGGTAAGTTGAAGTAAAATGACACTGACTCAAATGGCAAAGTTTGTGCGGAACCAGAGTGTAAATAATATTCGCACTTGTCCATCTGACTCACGAGTGCGGGCACCGCGCAGTAGGCGGAGTTTCGCGCACCGTACCCCGCGGGCTTCACCCCCTCAAATACCAAAAGGTTGAGGGATAACAGCGCCTTAAAAACCCCTAAATTATATTTTTCGGGAAACAGCGACGCGGGGAGAGAATAATCGGGCAATTTGGCATGACATGACCTAGCTCGCGGGGTCAATGCAGTAATGGACTTTAATGGCTACAAAATACAGCTGAGTTCAATGGCGCAACGTGCCTTCCGAAGCATGAAGAAGCACTAGAAATACAAAATTCCACCTAAAAACATTATATTTTGCCTCTTTTCAGCGCCTGCGCCTCGTCCGCGAGAGGAAGCGAGTGGCCTGGATCCTGCTGCTCTTAGCGGTGCTGTTTGCCCTGTGCTGGCTGCCGTATAACATCTTACAATTGCTGGTCGACGTCAATGCTGTGAAGGCTGACTCTGTGTTCTCTGTGCTGCCCTACACGTTGTTGTTAGGTTGGTATCAACTTAGAATAAAAAGCATGGTGTCAAGGCACCATGCTCTTGACTCAAGAGTCATGCATCATGACTCATGTCATCTTGAGTCATGTCATCTGTTTTTTAAGGTTGGTATTGACTCTCTAGAATTCTGGATATATGTACAAACTTCTGTACATCCTGCAATCGCTGGTCGAAATCTCTCTCTGTTCTGCCCCACACTTTGTTGTTAGGTTGATATTGACATAGAATAAGAAGCTTGACAGGAAAAAAAGGTTAGCGTAGACGGTGGAAGGCCTACACCTACTCGAAAGGCGGATGATGATGATTACGATGATGAAGAGGCCATGAGTCATGTTGTAAGATTCGTATTGAATTATATTTAGAAGCATAGCACTTATATGATCTAGCATATATAGATATTGCTATATCATATAAGTGATTGGATTTAGCTGATGTCATGCCACGATCTCGTTTTTCAAACTCCTTAAACAAATCACTTAACTTGAACTTCATCTCAATTTCCTCATAACATTTCGCCCTTTACCAACTTAATATTCTAAGTTGGAAACAGTCTTCCGCAAGTCAAGTAATCCTATCAAGCGCATAAATTGACTTTTTACTTACTTTTCACAGAGAAATCGGAATAAATTCCTTCGCTTTATTTAGTAACAGCACTCTGAGTGGCGTTTATTGTGAAATTGTTACTGTAACAGAAATGTAAAAGACCTTTTACATTGATCAGAAATTCTCTTTCTCGGTTCATTGATATGATTTGGACGGAATAATAAATAAGGAAAATGCCTTGTTTTAGTTAGTATGTTGCTTTTATTTGCAACCTCATTTGGCTAAGGTTTGCTATGTACAATTGAATAGCTGAGGAGAATTATTTTTTATCCCTAAGATTGTATAGAGACATAAGGCCGACATGAGAGTCTTTGTGAGACGTTTAGTCTAAAATCCTATAATTGTGATATTATATTTCTCCAATTCCAGGTCACACGAACTCGGCCATAAACCCCATCGTGTACTGCCTGATGACGCGCAACTTCCGCCGGTCACTGCGCAAGCTGATCTGCCAAGACTCCGGTAACATACACTCTAGTACTCATTTCCATGTAAGTTTACATACTAGGGCTGTTTTTGTTACACATTTTTAACCTCGGCCAATCGTTGAATTAGCCGTACAGTGATATGCCCGGGTACATCGTGAAACACCGGCGCTTCATGATCTACGACAAACACATTAAATGTGTGTGTGTATCGTGTAGGTGTAGTTACTAATTTTGGTACTTGCGGTTCACCACGACGACGTCGCTAGATGTCTAGATGTAAAGTGCCGCATGATTAATAATGTGCATATCTATCTCTTTCAAATTGCAGACTCTAAGTACTAATAGTATCTGAACTAAGCCGCGGACAGACAGATGGACAAGGGTTCTTTGTTTACTTCGAAACCCTAAAGAAACCTTAAAAAAGTGTAACAATACCACAGCCACTTTTTATTTTTCCTCGCTTTTCATTTTTTATTGCGATCAACAGCTATGAAAAGCTTTTTATATCAACATTTTTTATCGATGCCTTTTACAAACTTCATCAATGCACGATATAGAATGCTTTTCATGTCTATCTGTTTCTCCTCTTACTTCTTCTGAACCTAACGAGTTTCAAACTTTTACAATAGATCTAGATTGTATTTTTTCAATCTAGACGCCAAATGTATGTAAAATTTTGCAGTAAAGTTGCCACCGCATCGACCGCTTCTTATCAATAATGAAAAAATAAAGAAATTTTAAACACTACAAATAAAATTCATAAAGTATTTGTATCTTTCCGTATCCGATTTGTCAAATCCGATTCGTAAATACATCAAATCATACCTCATCACATTTATATTTTTTTCCATGTGAACATCAACAATTTTTTGTGTTCTCAAAAAATCATCGTTTTTTTCAGATGCAAGGTTTACGTCAAAAATCCAACACGTCTAGTCTCCGAACCTGTACCACGGTGACCTTCCGCAGCAGCAACCACCTGAACCGCAACCAGAACCCCAGCATACAGTACGGGAGGGTGCAGAGGGGAACATCCTTGAGGGACACCAGTTGGAAGGAGCGACAGAAGCCGCAGTACTTGTAAACGGGATACTTGCAAACGTGCGAAGGGGAAAATTACCACACTAGTATATAAACCCCAATAGAGAAGAAGCTTTTTGTCGATTTTCCTCCAGCTGAGCCGGCGCAAAACGTGAACTATCGTGAGAAGTCACGCACACATCGCCGTGCGCCGTGTGAGTGATTCTTTCTGTTGCGAGGGCACGGAATAAGTTATAGTATTTACGTACAGAACGGCCACTCACCGCCCCGCACTCATTACAAATGCCGCACCTCACCCCGCACTTCGTTGTAGACATCACTGACAGTTGAACAAGGGCTGGCGCGTAATCGGCGCATTTTTCGTGCCATTTTGATTGATAACCACAAAACGCAAATAGCCTTACTAAATTTCACGCACACATTTAGGCATGTACAAACATCATTTGCCTATATAGTAGTAAATTTGCGAACGTTGCATAAGTGTCCGGGGTGTGGTGAGGGATTATCTACTCGTGTGATATTACTGCGATGTCAAATTGCATTAGTTCTATTATGAAACTGTTTATTGGAACTAGTGGGAATAATTTATCACGCCAGTGTGCGCTAGAGTCTGTCTCATGAAAGAAGTCTCGCAGATGCGGCGATACAGTCAACGATGGAGCGTTGCGCACCCACCTATCTGTCATTAATGTCATTATTAGTTCTACAAACATTACTTCATTCGTTAGACGGTTGGAGAAAACATAATGTTTTGACATTATCATCATCTCGAGTCGAAATGGCACAAATTAGATTTTTTTTGTTTTGACATTGACACCGGATGATTTGTTTACTGTATGCACTGGTACCGCCATCTGCGACGAGCTTTGCGTAATATTTTCTATTCAAAAGAGTGACAGAAACCCAATATTTGTAAATAAAACAAGAATAAGTAGAATATTTTTGTAATGCGAGGAATACGTAATAATATAACTGTATTATGGAGCAGAATAAATTAAGAATACCTAATTATAATATTCATGCCTTTTAAATTTAAATTTAATATAAATGAGTATTTATTTGTTAGAAACCAAATATAACTTCATATATTGCTGTCTTAATTGTTATTTTTTATTGGATAATTGAATTATAATGGTATAAAATTATCTATTTGTTTTAACTTTAGCTTTCTACGCTAGTCAAAAAACTACAATATTTGTTCGTTGATAGTGATCTAGTCAGAGGTATTTTGTAAGCTTAGTTTTAAACTAACTAAACTCAAAGTGATAGTTGTTTGATTTGTTGTTCTGGATTCGTTTTAACATTATTACAAATTATATTGATTAAAATATCTATAAACAATAAATATAGGTAAATAATTTAATTTAATTTCAGTGAATGAGTTTAATTTATTGGAGAAAACAAACAAATGAAAGTACAGGGACATTTATTATTCTTAAAAATAAATGAGTCGCATGTATCAAATTAGTAGTAGGTTAATTGTAAAAAAAATAGAAGTAAGTAATAATAAACGTAAGGTAATTGCTTTCCTTCAGATGGTAGAGTAAACTTTTTTGCGTTTATATAAAATTTAATCCCTTTTTCTTTTGGTTTTACAGTCATCTACATTTTACTTATATATATTTTACTAGTTTTCAAATACTTTGTGAGAAGAAGAACATTTCATCTACATTTGTAGAAGGTTCTTACCGAAAATAACTGAGAAAATTTGAAAAATTTAATTGGAACATAATTATCTGTCGGGTTAAATCTAATAGTTTATAATTATTAAATTGTATATACATATGAAAATAAAACAATATTGTTTGACATGAGCTAAGCTAACGTAAGTAAGGTAAAAATTTTGCAGTATAGCTTTTGCCCGCGGTTTCGCCTGAGTTGTGTTTTACCTACCTACCTACATAAGTAGTTAGCGGTTTCAATCACTACAGCAATATATAGCAAAGTCGGTCATTTTTTAGTGGTAACCAAGTGGCAGATCAAAATTAAACCGATTTCTGTGCAAGTGGCATTAGGATAAGTTTATACTTTAGTTTTATTAATTTTATAGTTATTTTAAACACAAGCCCTCAGTGCTCAGGGGTGATTTCAAAAAACCGATTTCCATGACTCATGGTCATAGCTAGCACACTCTTGATTAAGTCACTTTCAAACAAAGAAAAAACTAGATAAATATATATTCATTTGTTTGGGAGCTACGATGCCAAAGACAGATCCACAGATTCACAGACACTTCAAGCTCATAATACCCTCTGTTTGCGTCGGTGGTCAAAAAACACTACTATTCAAACCACTGAGACTTCATCCGGCTAGTATAAGTACAAGATTTATGTTACTCATACTTAATTTTTTTAATAAGCTAGCCAAATTTTCGCAGTAGATTTGGCTGCATTTGAGCAGATTTCCAGTTATAAATAAATTGTATTATTTTTAATTGCAGTGATATGTAAATACAGATAAATTGTTTTATACCATGCGTTTAATTTATTGATCGATATAAAATGATGATTATCAAAGTAGGAGTCCCTTTTTAGATATTTTTATATTAGAAAATATTGTAAGTGCCATCTATTGCTGTTTATTTAAGTTAAAAGTCAGTAAAATGGTAAGAGTCTAGTTTCACTGAAATTGTAAAGATGGCGGTTAGGATTATGAAAACAAAAATAACCTTTTCAAAATACTATTGAAAGACTAGGTTCGCTCCGCGGCTTTGCTCCAGAGGGAATTTTGAGATTCTGGATAGCCTTCCTTATAACTGTAGCTATCGTAGAAATCGTAACGATAGATCCAAATATTTACGCATTCAAATAATAAATAAATAATTATATAGGGACAAATCACACGGATTGAGTTAGCCCCAAATTAAGTTCGAGACTTGTGTTATGGGATACTAACTCAACGATACTATATTTTATAACAAATACATATATAGATAAACATCCAAGAACCGGGTCAATCTGAAAATGATCATTTTCTATCTTGACCCGACCGAGGATCGAACCCGGGACCTTCGGTGTGGCAGTCCGGCGTGATGACCATTAGGCCACGGAGGTCGTCAAACAAACAATATTGAAAATTATACACTTCGGTTTAGAATAAAACACGGCTATAATAGCATAAATATGTACTAACGCATTATGTATGTACCAGAATGTACCTACGTTTTAGATAAACATAAGAATTTCTAACTCGATAAAGGTACATAGCCTATGTAGACACAAAGGTAAAGATATTAATTTACAATATAATGTAACACAATCTGGGATTACTTCATATAAGGCTTTACTTTTGAAACGAGTAGCTTTTGCCTAAGCCTGGCAACATATACTGAGAATATATCGCAGCATACAATGTATAAAGTAGAAAACAGTAAAATTGTTAGCTCTATGATAGTCAAGATGGATCCTCCGAATCCCAGTCCAAAGACTCCGCCAAAAGTAGCTGAAAATCAACACAGGTTGTTTATTAGAAAGATGTAGTAACTACTTAGCTACTTAGAAAAAAATGGTGTAGTTTGTGAAAAGTATATATTTTTATTTTATTTATAATTTCAAAAGTATTCATCACAGGATACCCGAAATAATTTTAAATAAGAGTTTCAAAAACTGTTTCTTTACGTGAGTGATTTGAAGTTTATAGGTCCAAGACTTTAGAAATTACAGGGGCAGGGGTGACACCGTGTAAACGACTTTGGCGAGATATATCTTGCAAAATGGTAAAGCTGCTAAAAAAGTGTTGTATGGAAACCCTACCTTATTTTCATAGTCCTTTTCAACGATACTCCACACAAGGGGGTACATGGGGGTACCCCTCCTTTACATGTATGGGGAGGTACCCTTAAAAAGGGGTAATTTGAATTTTTTTTTTATTTTTAAAAATGAGATATATATATGTGAAGTATCCTCGAACAAAGTTACATGCAAATCAGTCCATAAACGTAGAAGATATTCTGCTGTGACAGACTAGGACGGACGGACTGGACGATCTTATAAGGGTTCCTTGTCGGACTACGGAACCCTAAAAAAGCATAAAAAAGACTGGATAAAGATTTTACAAATGACTATTTAATGATATGTTATACCTATAAACTATTCAACTGAATAAATGAACAAAATTTTAGTAAAAACTGCATGAATGTTAGTTACGAAGTTTAAAAGTTCTAAGCGATAGACGCGGAAAGCGACTTTGTTTTATACCATGTATTAATATTGGACATATTGATTACCGATAATAAAGTTGGTATCAATGAGCAGTTTCATTTTGTAGCAGTTACACGATGATTTTTGGAAGTACACCCGTAGTGACGTCACGTGCGATATGTTCGTACCAGGTCTGAAAAACAAATCATCTTCACTATTATACTCCAACTGCATCTAATATTTGGTGCACTTCCAGTGAAGGAAAACCTCATGAGGAAACCGGCACTCTACTTGATAGTTTATACTACCAATAATAGTTATTAGTTCTAAGTATGTGAAATGGCAAAGGAAAAAGGCAAATGGCAAGACGATTATCAAAGTAGGAATCCTTACAGTTGTAGAACCGTAAATCATCAATATCTCATGGTCTTCTTGTTCAATGTTTAAGATTAATGATATTAATAATCATTACTCACGGTAATTTGATATCATCAGTCGGTAGGAAGGGTGCATTGCTAGAGGACATAGAGTATCGTTTGTCGTTGCATTCGATATTGCACACTGGATCACACACGCGGTCCGTCTTGGATATGCGAACTGGAATAAAGTTATTGCGTTAATTTTATCTACGTATTATTTGTGGCCTATGTATTTTATCAATTTCCTCCAGTTGCATTTAAGTCCCTAGCCAAGCTTGTACCAAAAAAGGAGTTAGAATGCTTTAGCGACAAATAAATATTCAATGCTTCAAAAAAAGCTTACTTGTCACATTATGCAAGCACGCCATGTCTGCAAACTCACAAATTCGCATGCCTTTTTCTGTAAAATTAAAGGTTTTTTTAAATTAAAAACGTATAGATATTATATCTAACTTATTTTCATGAGTGTACCTACTTACATGAGTTTATCTATTATTGGTTAAAGAGCTTTTACGTTCAAATCCCATGGAATATTTTTTAAAGTAGTTATTTCTAGTTTTATAAGGACATTTCAAGTCAATGAAACGTCCAATAACGAAATTGATTCTTATACAGATACAGTATTACGCATAGGTATTACGTCTTTATCCCTTACGAGAGCCAAGAGTTGTGAGACTCGAAGGCCATGCTGTGCATCATGCGAAGATCATGCTGATCATGTTTATTGGTAGAGTAGTACGTATTCAGATACAGTGACAGGTTGATAGCCCATCGCCTATTACACAAATCTCCAGTTAAAAACTTTACAATCTGCGCGGGAAGAGAAGCATCTGGTACATTCTTTGCTTTTCTTTGCTCCCAAACCAGCATGGAGTATTTCCAACTGCAACCGCAGCTTCAGTAGAAATAGTATTGTGTGGTTAGCCAAGTGTGGCGTATTGATGGAACTGAACACGGATGATGATAAACCCGGAAAATTGACACTCTGCTTTGGGCAGTCATTTAAAATCATTGGCCATCAACAATCATGACTTACCTTTAGGATATTTATAAGGTACACATCCACAGAGCTGCAAGTACGTATTCATTTTGCATTCGGTGTTGCAAGTCTCGTAGCTGTATCTGTCTGTATGTTCTAACGCCACCTCGGTTGGGTACCAACAGTTCCTGATAAGATTTTTTTGTTTTATTTATTGTGTGTTTACAATGTATATGCAATTACCAGAGGAGCAAAGCAGTGCGAATTTTGAAAATTCAAAAGTGCATGATCGTTAGTCGACTCACATGGATATAGCACTAAAACGACTTTTTAAAAGTTTGATAAACGTCTTTTATTAGTAGCTTTAAACAACTTCAAATAGTTGTGAATTCAATAACAAAAATAAAGAGATATCATTCTTGACTAATAGAGAATAATTTTATGATTCAACTAGCTGGCGCCCGCGGCTTCGCTCCCGTTAATCCTTTCTCAGCGGATGCCTACGTCATAACATCTACCTGCATGCCAAATTTCAGCCCAATCCGTCCAGTGGTTTGGGCTGTGCGTTGATAGATTACTATGTCAGTCAGTCACCTTTGAGTTATATATATAGATAGAAGTGTCTAGTTATTCAAACATAAATAAAAGTATGGATTAAACTTCTAACTTAGCATATGAAAACAATTTTATGAAGTGAAATTGGGCTATGTTCATGTAATATCGGAAGAACTACTTCAAACGTGAGTGAGTCGAGCAAAATGAAATTCTTTGCATACATAAACGTAGGGAGACTGGTGACGTCCGTATTATAGAAGAGATTCACCTGATTGATTGAGCAAGAGAGATCTGTAAGGATCGTAGTAGGTGGAAATCGCTAGTCTCTGCCTACCCCCACGGGAAAAAGGCGTGATAATATGTATGTATGTATGTTCACCTGATTGATGGATCGATCCCTCCGAGATTGGCGTCCGCCTGGTACACCAGAGGGACTACCTTCATATCTAGAGCGTCTCCGGGAGAGAAAAACTGATACAATACCGTCGTCTCTGGGAAGTCGTTTGGGTCACTTAAAAGGACCTAAAAATGTTAAAAAAAATGAATACGGTTCATGTAAGTTAAGGTAGTATAATTTAAGTTAGTGTAAAGTTTACATAGTGGAAAAGACTTCTTCTTCCTAGCGTGTCGACTCGGCGGGTCAAATTTGTGATGACCAGTATGACGCCACAGATACAGTATTATCTGTTGCGTCATATAAGTCTTTAAGCATACAGGTAGTAGGGCACGCAGAAGAAGAAGAAGTGGAACAGGCGGGAATAAAAATAAAAATTGGCAGTGGATCTGTTCAGCTAAGCGTGGCCTTTGAGTCTCACGACGGCTCTGTCTACCCCGTCGTCTAGAATCACGTCTTTATCCCTTATAAAGACGTGATTCTATGTATGGATTCTGTGGATCAGTTTGAGGGATGAGGCAATTGCCAAACCGATCAACTCCATTTAATTAAATCCGCTTAGCTTTAAAAAACACGTAGGTCAATCGAACAGGTACAATCTACCGAATGTCTCTAACCCAGCCGCACCCTATTACGAAGGTAGTAGGTAACAGGGTTTCGTTCCCTTACCAACCCTTATTTGTGTCTGTCTGTTCCTTTTGAACTGTATTAGGATAATTTACCTTGTATATCAAGATGCTTTTTCAAGAGTTCTTTACATTAAAATTTGTGTTTTTTTTTTTTACTTTATTCAGTAATTTTAAAAGATATCAAGTATAACGTTGAATAGGATTATGGAACAATATACTCGACGATATGTATTGTATTAGGGTATATTAAATTATATTTATTGTTACTTAAAGCTTTCTCGTGTTCTTCTTACTTCTAATTCGAGCCACTCACAATGTGTTGTAATAAGAAAATGTATTGCTATTTTGTGTCTGGATTTTTAATATAGCAAAAAACAAAAGGGGTTTGGCTAAAGTTGGCGTCATTTTCAATTTTCGCGGCCACTCACAGAACTTGGTAATTTTGAAAGAATATATCAAAGGGATCAAACTTTATTATTGAGTACATATAGCTTAACTATATCGGAGCTGAGATATAAGGCATTTTATTTTTCATATATTTGACTAACAATTCAATTCGATTTTAACAATAATGCCAATAAAATGTAGAAACTGGGTTTGTTTATGTTGGTTTTAAACATGCGGCACTATTAGAATGAAACAAGTCTAGTTTCGAACGATATTCAGATGTTTTTACACCTGCCGGGTATCCCATAACGGCATACTGTTTTGTTTGTTATGAATCTACAATTTTTTAATTCGTTACACTTTTTACGTTATTACCATGATTCATACACAGACCTGTGCCTAAAATGAAACGTATAGAGACCGTCAAGGGCGGATCCAGCATTCGCGTCAGGGGAGGGTCACATGGTCGAGTGCGTGTTGTTAGCCTGGCACTGTTTCCAAGGTTTATTTTTAGTATAGAAAAAAATAATTTATAAATCCAATTGGAATTTATGGGGGGCATGGCCCCCTACTTCCGAATGCAATAATAAATCACTAAATTGATTAAATGAGACCAGCATGTGCCCACGGCTGGATTCCGCTCCAACCGCTTTTGCGTGGACCAAATACATTCACTCCGAATCATACTCGAAGAAGCAACCGAATGGAAGCGTGAAATCAATTTACGTTTGTCGTCTACGAGAAAGCTTTCGATACATTGTATTGGCCTAGTATTTGGCACCGGCTTGACGAAATCGGAGTCTTACCCAAGATTAGAGACCCGCTAAAAGCCATATATTTAAAAACTCCTGCAAATTGCTAACAAAGGACTGATCTTTCAAGATATTGCAGTATTGCACGCCGGAGTCAGACAAGGGTGTCTTCTCTTGCCTCTTTTATTTCTTAATGGGTGCATAATGCTCATAGTAAACGACGGCAAGCGACGCAGTATAGAGTGGGGGTTGTCCGATTGACTGGATGACCTAGACTACGCTGATGACCTGTGTCTGCTCAGACACAAGCACGTCGACATGCAAGCTAAACTGGACGAGCTAAAGCGAGAGGCCGCAAAAGCTGGGCTGAAAATCATCGCGAAGAAGATGCAATATGTTCTCCTATCTCGGAAGTGTAGTCTCGAAGTCTGGTGGAAAAAGAATGCTGCTAGAATATAAAGCTCGGGCCGCCTTTGAACAACTCCGGCACATGTGGCTTTCCAAAAAGTAAAGTCCCTCAGAGTAAAACTCAAAATGTTTTGGTCAAACGTCAGTCAGTCAATCAACAGTCCTGATAAATGGATGTAAAAATGGTCTTGGTCGCTAAAAAGATCACCCTGCCGATCCAGCGTCTTTGTGAACCGCTGCCTGCATCAAATACTTGGCATTTTCCAGCCGGAAAGGATTTTCAATGAACAGCTGTGGGAACGATGCCGGGAAATGCCAATAGACTTCCAAATTAGGAGCCTCAAATGGTTATGGATTGGTAATACACTGAGAAGGGTTCTCTCACATATCCCGAAGCAAGCTCTGGAGTGGAACTCCCAGGGCAAGCGCAAAGTTGGCCATTTCAAGCAAACCTGGCGATGCACTATTGCAGCGGAGCTCAAGACAATCGGGCTGACCTAGCCCGAAGTGGAGAGCGTAGCCCAATGACCGAGGAAACTGGCGAAACACTGTCGTCGCCCTCTGTGGCCACGGTAATTGCATTGTCGTTGGCCTCGTTAAGGTCCTCCATAGTGCAGGAAGTAGGGCAGAGTTGGGACATGCCAGAAGGTGGTCCATTGACTGAATCGCACCACAGTTTCACGGGTTATGATTAGAAAAGCTTTTATTTTGGCGGTTTTCATGTTATTTCCTAACACCAGCCCGGAGTCTGTTTAAGAACTTCCAAACTGCTCAGGGGAGATCGCCACTCGGTGGGAGCTTTTCATCAAAGAGGATATTGATAATAAATAATAATAAAAAATAATAAAAACTTTATTCAAAAAAACTTAAGCACTAATAAACTTATACAAAGGGACTTAATATAAAAAAAGACTTACAAAAATTGATGCCTAAGCTAGGATCTGAACGATCCTGTGTTTTAGGCGGTTATGTGCTAACCTAGTATAAATTCTACAAAAATAAACAATTACTTACACTGTAAACTGAAATACAACAAAAAAATAATAATTCGAAACAAAAACAGTAAAAATTAAATGGTTGTAAATAATTATAACCTAATTATGTTTGAAGATAAGCTAACAGTTATTTTACTACATTTAGTAATTCCTCGGTTTCTTCGTAAGACATGCTGAGGAGTGCTTCTGTGAGGATTTTCTTAATCATGTTAGAAGTGAGGGGATATAAGTCTAATTTTTTATTTAGTTTATTGTACAGAAATGGACCTAGGAAAAAGAAAAATCGCTCGGTGTATGCATGTTTTCTGATGTTTACTGGGCAAACAATATCTTTTTCGCCTTTTTTTTGCATAATCGGTGTCAAATTGTAATGCTGCGTGCTGTTTGATGACTGTGCTGAATATAAATAATTGCCTAACTGTTAGTACTTTACAAGATTTATAAAGCAGGTTAGTGGGGTAAAGGAAAGGGCGGAAATTTGACACTTTAAGGACGGCGCGCTGTGCTCTCTCAATGGTTAGAAATGTTGTTTTAGCTATTCCTCCCCATGACGTAATACAGTAAGTTAATATGGACTGGCATAAGGCAAAGTAAACTTGCCTAATCAATTTTGAATCCGCAATAGATCGTAATTTTTTAAAAACAAATATTAACTTACGGATTCTGCCATTTAAAATATCAATATGGTGCTTAAATGAAAGCGTTTTGTCAATAATAACACCTAAATATTTTAATTTGTCAGTTGGGGTAATAACAGGACAGTCGCACGGATTAAATGATGGGTTTCTGCAGTGATGAGCGTAGACTTTTAAATTAGAATAAGAGTTCAATTGGCGCATTGAAAAATGTATAAAGTTAGTCTTATCTGTATTTAGAGTTAATAAGTGATGCTGAAGCCAGTGGTTTACGATATTAAAACCTTGTTGTGCTAATTTATATACTTCATCAACTGAAGTTCCAGAAAATAATAGGGCTGTGTCGTCAGCGTATGAGATAATTTTACCTCCTTGTACATTAAGATTACATAGAATTAGAAATAATGTCGGGCCTAAGATACTTCCCTGGGGAACTCCAAAAGATTGTTTTTTAGGTCAGAACTAACCATATTGTCTATTTTAACACATTGAGAGCGCTCATCTAAATAATTTGTTAGAAGTTTTAGCTGATTTCCTCTTATGCCTATGCTTTCAAGCTTGTGCAACAGAATGGGGATAGAAATTGTGTCGAATGCCTTGGCAAGGTCAAGGAAAATTCCTATTGTTTGTCTGCCTTTATCGAGTTCTTGAACAATGTAATCAGTTAAATTGTGGACGGCGTCTGCTGATGACAACTTAGATCTAAATCCGAATTGCGTTTTGCTAAGCAATTGGTACTTTTCCAAATATTTAACAAGCCTGACGTTTATAATTTTCTCTAAAATTTTGGAAATCGACGGCAGTAATGATATAGGTCGGTAGTTAGTAATTTGATCTTTTTTGCCGGATTTATGCACTGGAACAACGACGGCTTTTTTCAAACATTTAGGAAATACTCCTTCTGCAATGCATTTTTGAAAAATATGAGTTAATGGGCGTACTAAGATATGCTTGAATTTTTTTAATATGTGATTCGATATATTGTCCCAACCAGTAGCGCAGTCTTCTTTTAAGCTCGAAATAATTGCTTCCACCTCAAATTCATCAGTACCCAGCAATACAAAAGATTTGTCAAAACACGGGGAAGTATGACTCAAAGGGGATGAGGTCGATCGTACATTCACCTGTTCCGCCAAGGATTTACCTACGTTTACAGAAATATGAATTTGCAAAGTTGACAGAAGTCTGCTGTGACTCGTGCAGTTGTAGTAAACTCGAGGATGACTCACGCTGTTTTGTCGAATAGGTAAATTTTTTAATACTCTGCCAGATCTTTTTATTATTGTTTCCAGCTTTGAGTAGTTCGTTTTTCTCATAGTCACATCTAATCTTTTTTAGGAGTTTATTACAAAAATTACGATATCGTTTGTATGACAATTGTAAAACAGAGTTTTTTGGGTCCCTGTAAGCTAATTTATGTAACTTGTCTCTATGTCTCATACAGCGAATTAGTCCCGGAGTAATCCAGGGCTTGATGTTATAGTATTTATTTTTTAAATATTTCGTAGTTGTGTTACTTATTATAGCTTGTTGAATATTTTGTATTAAATATGACATACAAGTATCCGCATCAGCAGTATTGAATACTGGGTCAAAATCAATATTGCATAAGTCGTCTTCGAGTTTATTATAATCTAAGTAAGTCTTTGTTAGTGTGTGGCAACTATTTGCTGATTTACGATTTAAGGTTAGTAGGGCAGGTCTGTGGTCAGTTATGCTCGCGTTAGGAACTAAAGCTAATGATTGATAATTTGTTTTGATCATCATATGATCCAGACAAGTTCCAGTTTTGGGACGCGTGATAGCCGTGTGCGCAGGAGTAAGCCATAAAAAGCACAAAGATTTAAGTACTCCAATGCCTCTGCATTGCTATTGTCAGGACGAATATCAATGTTAATGTCACCCGTTATTATTATATGTTTGAATGAGGATAATTTTTGCAATATGACATTTAATGAGTTCGTAAAGTTTTCAGTGTTACTGTGGGAGGGAGATCGGTAAATTGCTAATACGGCAATTTCTGAGCCGATTTTTATTAACAGTCTGTTACAATCTAGTATTGCTGGTTCTTCCACTGTGACATTCAACGTATTTTTTGGTATAAACTACTACACCGCCATTCTTATTGAAGTTATCTGAACTGTTGAATACATTGAATCCTTTCAAGAGGGGTAAATTATCCCGATTTAGTAGAAAACACTCCGTTAACACGATAATATCACAGTCGAAGTTAAGCCTATGCAAAAGAATGTTGAAGTTGTCAAAGTTCTTATAAATACTCTGAATGTTTTGTGTAATAATAGTTAATGGATGGCTAAATGACGATAGATATTGTTTGCATGATTCTACCTCGCAAGTATTACTTTCGGAAACGGAAAAATTATCTAAATCTGAAATTAACTTATCAATTGTTGATAAATATACCTATATGTATAAAGTTCTAAAATACCTATTTAGTGGCGCTCTTAGGCGCCTTCATAATCTATAGAGTTAATGTACCTTCTTTCGGCCATCAATTTCGCTGGACAATTTGGGTCACCTGTCTTATGGTCGCTTGGCTTCTTGAAACGAAGGCAGGTCGCGCATTTTGGAGAATCTGCCTTCTTTGTACACTCCTCAATGGCATGGCCTACCACACCGCAGTGACCGCAGGTGTTGACCGCCTCCCGGCATGTTTTGGCTGCATGACCGTACTGCTGGCACTTGAAGCCCCTGGTCACCAAAGTAAAGTCTCTCACAGGGCATGAGGACCAGTTCACGAATATTCTATCCTTGGTGATAAGTGCCTTGCGTACATCTGCCGGGACTTCGATAATATAGTTGCAGGTTTCGGCGTCTTTTTTCCCAGATTTATGGCTTAGCTTAACGGATCCCAAGAAGCTATCCAAGGTCGCGCCGCTTAGTTTGTCAGCTAGATTCTGCTTATAAATGCAGGAAAACACCTCAGTTTCCTTCATGGACGTTGGAACTCCAATAACTACAATTCTGGGCTTGCGTTTTTGTGGATCATCCACCGTGAGGCCCGAGGTCTTAAGTTGAACGGAGTGCTTTAATTTTTCGACGTCATTTTTGTTTTCAGTGCTAATAATAACACCTCCATTCTTAGTTTTCCTCATTCCCCGAACATGGAGTTGCATCTGGACTGGGCTAATAATTTTTGAACTAGAGTTTTAGTATCCTCACTGGTTTTTTCCTTATCTGTAGGATATATTGCTACGGCTGTTATTTTAGGCGGCTGAATAAAGTTGTTTGGGCCCTTTTTTACCATGTCTGCAAAGGAGGACGCTCCTGATGGGGATTTCGAAGACTCCTCAATGGAATGTTTTAGATCTTGAAGGCGCATTGACAAATCGGATTTGTCCTTTAGGGCTTGATTGGTGGTGTAGGACTGTATAGCTCTTTGCTTCAAGGACTGGTACTGTACTGCCAATTGCGATGTACTATGACTTACTTTCCTGCACAGGGCGCTAATCCTTAACTTCTGCTCAGAGTTAAGTTTTCCATCAGATGAGATAGAGCAAACTTCCGTCAGACATTTTTCTATGTTGCCCATCCAGGTCTGGATTTCGGCCGTAGATATAACTTCAGGGGTGATTCCTCCAAGGGAACTTGAATGGGAGGTGTGGGCGGCGGGCTGCGGGCTGTCATCGCACTCCTATTAAACGGGCTGCTTTCCATTTTATATTGAATATATTTCACTAATCATAACACACAATTAAAGTATCCTCAATCATAACACTAAAAAGGTTACACAAGTCAAGTCACTGTTGTAGTGACGCAGATCTGCATCTAGGTCAACGCTGCGAAGTAATTGTTTATTTTGACTAAAAACAAATTACACGACCGAACTCATCGGAGGCGAAAATTGCAATCCAAATTGATGTGTGATTGGGTAGGAAAAAGGATATTTTTTGTTTCTATAGCTCCAGACTAGTGTTCTTTGCCTTCTGGTCTCGGATGCCAAACTGTCTAAGAAAGCTATTTTGGCTCTTTAGACGACATGGAGGGGGTATCTGCCCATACAGGATATGCCGTTGGCCCTCGAACTGTTTTCACTGCGCAAGCCAAAAGTGAAAAAGTCAAACAGGGGACAATCTCTAACAATACGCGCAACGTCCTGTACTGCAGCTCCACCTTCTTACATGGATGACTCTCGGCAACTACACTTAGCCATGAAATCGTTGCTCCGTCCGCATCCAGTTCGTGCTCTATTAAGCTGACACCATACACTCCAAGGTAATGAGGGTCCGTTGCAACCAGTTTTTTCTTGGGATTTAAGTTGACCTCCATGTTTTTTTCTGGAATATTAACATTTCACTCCTACTTACTAGCTGTGTTCAACTCGGTTTTGCTCGAGTTCGCTTACGGTTTGGTGTGGTAGGGGCTATGTTTTCAGACAGTGGCGGGTTGGCAAACTTATAATGTACCAGCAGGTTGGGGTTTCTGGGGATATTTATAGCTTCAGGGAGCAGTGTTTATTCTCATCATCAGATTAAGCTGAGTGTCTACAGCCAGTTTGTGCAAGATATTCTTCCTCATTACGAGCTTTTTACATAGTTTGTTTATGTGTATTGGGCGTAAAAGTGACTGCGGCCAAAGGTAACTCAAAGATACTTTGGTGCTGGGTTATACTGAAGATTTCAGCAAACTCGACTGCGGGTTCGTATTTCGTCATTTGGTTGGAAAGGTGGAAAGGCGTAACTTCTGTTTTGGTGGCGTTTAGCACTAGTGTCCACTTATAACAGTTTAATGCAGAAGACAAAATATGGAGGCCATCTCAGCGTTATGATCGAGATGTTAACGTGCAAGCTACTGCAGTTCAACCTGTAGAAGTTCTTGCTGATCCACCTGTAGAAGTTTCCGCTAATCATGATAATTACGAATACCTTCGTAACAAGTTTGTTTTTATAAAACATCAAACATTTTAACACAAGCTTTTATCGTAACCAACGCGACCTTACAGCATAAAATGCATGACAAAAATTTTATGTCCATGCAGTTAACTTCCAATAAGGGAACTTATTGGAAGTTCATTCTGGGTGCATCATCAGGTCATGCTTATACTGTAGGTCAAACGGAAGTAGGTCAAGTTTAACTTGCAATTCGGTCGTCGACGTAAGGAGTACATAATGCTGGCAAGAACTGGATTGCGTTGGCCCAGAATAGAGAAGCTTGGCGTAGACAGAGGGAGGCTTATACCCAGCAGTGGGTAGCAGAAAGCTGACGATGATGATGATGTTGATGAACTTGCAAAATTTGATTACAGACCGACAGACGACAAATAGACAGATACTGGGACAGGACTAAATAAAAGCTTGTAATAAGTTAAATATTTTTGTACCCTTCCTCCATAAAATGGCATCAAAGACCAACTTGGATAGTCATCAGGTTCAACATTAAACAAGACGTGTAGCCCAGAAGTCCTGCAATTTAAAAAAAATATTAACTAGCTATTCACCGCGGCTTCGCTCCAGTGATAATTTCAAGATTTTTGGTCTATCCTTACTATCCATCGAGTACGACGGAATCTGGTAGTCTTAAGAAATGAAGTAATTTATTCAAGCAACCTCAGATTTCTCTAATCGGTGATTCAGAACAGCTAAGAAAAATCCAAGTGAGGCCTTTAGCTTTTATTAATCATCTTTTTCCTGTAGTAGTATTCCTTACAGTTAAAGGTCGTGATCATTACTTGGAATGAAACACAGTTTGCCCTTGCGTTCTCCATTTAACATACTAGCTGATCAATCAACTAATGGTGGTCTATGAAAACTACCATACATCAGTCAGACTAGTAAGTATACAATCTTATGAGGCACAATAGAATTTGAAACTGACACCTTTTGGCTACGTGACATAATTAAACACTGGACTACTATCGCTTTAAACAACAAAGCTTGTCCTGTATACGGGCAACGAATAAATCTACAATGGGGATTTTTTTTTTGATCTTTTGTCCCTGTTAGTGACTGATGAACTTTGTAGTTTGAACTGTAAGCGTGGCCACAAGTCCCTTGTGTTAACTTAGATCTAACTTCAGCTTAACACGGTCTCAAGATTGTGGCAAAACTTTCGGTGTTTATTTAAACTTCCTCGGCACTATTGACTTAGTTTCTATCATAGATTTATATAATACTTTCCTTGTAGTTTCTTTGGCAAATTGACGGTAATGCTCACGCTCTAATAATGTGAAGAAATAAATTGCACCACCAATGTATTGGAAATTTCCTGACCATTAGGTAAGGTATTTTTTCTAACAATAATAATAGTTTCCTGGTTCTTGGTATCCATTACTAGCTTTTTCCCGCAACTTCATTTTAGTTAAATTCCGGGTAATACACATTCCTTAACAATCTTAGGGGAAGTACTCGTATTTCTGAAATTCATTTGTGCTCACTTACGGCTATATAAGGAAATCTCTGCTAATTTCGAGTTTCTACATTCTACGGTTTTGACTCTTCGAGTATATATGTTAGTCAGTCAGAGTCGGTCAGAGTATACTTTTATATTCGTAGATTTTATACATAAGTCTTGATCAGATTTCATTGATACCACTTTTTGTCCCTAAACAATTTTTAAATATAGTTACCTCCCAGACTCCGAGGTGGCTATCAATTTAGCAGTTTGCGTGGCATCACCGTCCGGATCAAAGTATTCTATATTTTCGTCGGCAGTTAGCAATGTTCTGAAAATAAATAAAAATAAATCTAACATATTAATATTTTAATCTAACATTAAAAATGCTAAACTGACACCTGCTTTCTGAAACGCAAATCAATGAAAAAATAATGTAGCAAGTTGATAATCTCTGTTAATAATTCGCAGTTTTAATTTCTTTCACATTTTTAAAAATCATGAAAGAACAGCACTCATGAATTTTTATTTTTTTCGTTAGATTAGTTCTTGACTCACTGCTTAGTCTCTTCTTCGACTCCTACATAGTTGAAACTGCAGCAGTGTCCTTCGTACGTCTTGATCATGTTGAAAATGTCCTCACATTTCTGCTTCCTTCTGTTAAAGCTGCAGTAGAGTAGAAGATTCTCGCATTTTTGATGTACCTGTAAATTACATTTACGTGATATAGGTTATTATTGTTATGTTCTTTGAGGACAAAATGTAATGTTTTTGGGAAAAGGGAGTCTTTAAGTTTTTTTTCTTTATTTGGGTGAACAAACAATGACAAAATAAGGTTAGGTACTTATCTTACTTATCTATGCTTATTAATTAGGTATGCCACAAACAACATGCACCACATATTAGTAAATGTTTGTTAAAATGTTTGTCTAAAAAGGTCTCCCTTTTTAGACAAACATTCTTTACCTTTCCCTTTTAGGAGCACGCATCACAGGCGAGCTTATATGAAGTGATGAGTGTAGAGGAAGCGAGAGAGACCCCATGGGACATAGGCGTTATAATGAATGATACTGTGTCTGCATAGTTACCTCTTCCATTAAGATATCCATGTCATAGTAGTGCTGTTTCAAGATCTGCGTGATAAGCTTGAAGTGGGGAACGTTTGAGCCATCTAGCCCAGAAACTTTCAAACGTTGTAAGTTTTGTAGGAACTTAGTTATTTCATCGTCACTTATACTGTGGTTTGTTCTGAAACAAATACGCATTGCAAATGAGACTATATTATGACTTATGTATCAAGTTAATTAAATCTGATATTACACCTAGCGCGTAAGAAAAATGTTATTTTAAGACATCTTAGCAATTTACTTAAATAACATAGGTAACTTAAAATATGGTTATGTCGATAGGTTGGGTACGAAAAATCAAGTGCATAAAAGAGTAATACTTTACAAAAGTTTTCGTACGTTTTTACTTTCCTTTTCCGATACCAAGTTAAAGTTGCAGATTGTAATACACGGGAATGGTACTTGGGTGACTTTGCAATTAGCGTTTATCTGAATAAAAAAAGGAAATGCTGAACAACGTTAAAATACAATAATGAGTGAAAATTGAAACAACTCGTTAGTTTAATTAAAATTTAAAATACATTTTACGGAGTATCCATTTTACATTTCAAAAATATCAAGTTAAAACAATACATTTGCTGGCTTTCATATTGCCAAAAATTCAGATTCCGTTAGCTTTCTGGAATTAAAACTTGTCAAATCCTGTTTTTTCAGTTTTTTATAAACCGCTATCACATAAAATGTGAGAGCTGAGCGGTTTAGGTGGATTTGGGAAAACAATTGTTACACGAACAATATTTAAATATTTTTTTAATAGTATCTTCGAAGCGTGCTTATATAATGCGTGCTAATAATATATAATTACAAATGCAAAGGAAGTATTTATTTTTCGTTTTTAAATTATGATAAATAGCTCCATATTGTAACGCCTTTCGAGCAATAAGGACTCCCGTGCATGTGACGCAGGTCATTATCTAACCCATGTTTGGAATAACAAAACTTGACTTACCTCAGTGACTATTTGTTCATTATAGTACTTCTGCCCCACAAACATCACAAAACAGCCAATGAGAAACATATTTACAGCCATAAAAAACAGACCACAGTATTAAATTGCTTCCTTTCTTTTCGTTAAAATGTACTGTGCCATGAATGGTTGAAATATTTCTGACTATCATCCGGAAATATGCCTTTGCCGATTTTTTCTGTTTATTCTTTATCGTCATTTTGACCAATTAGTCAACTGGAATAAGTGAGGTAGTATCATTGCAAATATTGAATTTTTATTCAAAATTCAAAATTACTTTATTTCTCTCCACAATCGAACATTTACAGAAATAAGTTTAAGGTTAAGAATAACAGTATAAGATTGTGAGAGACTGGGATTCTGAAACTTATCTCCGACAAACGTTTCCCTGCCTAATTGTTCAACGACAGAACCTAACAACTACGAACGTTTCGCCGACAGTACGTTACATTTATGGGTGAACCGACGACAGCCTAACAACTAGATTCTGTCGTTGAAACACCCATAAATGAATCGTACTGTCGGCGAAATGTTCGTAGTTGTTAAGTTCTGTCGTTGAACACTTAGGCAGGGAAACCTTCGTCGGAGATAAATTTCAGAATCGAACTAAGCATAGCCTGTTGCAAGGCTGGTGTACTGAGATACACCAGCCTCTCCCCTCTAAATGTAAATGAACAGACTTATTAAACATATTTAAGTACATGAGAAATATGGAGAACATAATATTACCGGTAATATGCTATGATTATGATACTAAATTACTTATTACCTAAAGTTTATATACAAATAGTACCTTGTATTATCGTAGAAAATAAAATGTGTTGTGCACAGTGTTTATGTATGTTTGTTAACAGCTAGACTCGTGTAAACAGCTAGACTCGTGTATTTCAGCTACTTTCATAGCATAATGTCATACGGATTATTGATATGGGGAAATGCAGCCGAGATAGGGAAAATATTTGTATTACAGAAAAGAGCAATTCGTTTTATGTACGGGCTAACACGACGCGATTCTCTACGAGAGCTCTTTAAATCAATAAAAATTCTTACTGTTGCATCTCAATACATCTTCAATGTACTTATTTTTGTTAAATCCAATTTAAACCTCTTTAAAAAAATCTGCGATGTACATAGTATAAACACCCGCAATAAGAATAAACTTTATACGCCCTGCTTTAGGCTTAAAAAGGTTCGGCGGTCTTTCGTGGGTCAAAGTGTAAAAATGTTTAGCAAGCTCCCTGACGAGGCTATAAATTTACCGATGCAAAAATTTAAAACATATCTTAAAAATACTTTGATGAATAAAGCGTATTACACAATAAGTGATTATTTAAACGATAAAAAAGTTTGGTCTCTCCCTACAACTTCGCCCACTCCACGCTTGATTACATTCTTTTGATATTGTGAAAAAATAACCTTACCTTTCTTTTTTAAATTTAATTACATTGACATTTAATTGTTAAACATGTACGTGTATTGTGATCTTCAAGTGACTGAAAGTATTTATTTTTCTAAAATGTTCAAACTTGTGAACGGGTGTTGCCAGGGGATCCTGCTTCGATCCTGATTCGAATTTTATTTTTATTTTTTGTTCTTAATCAATTCATTGTGGTTACTTGATCACAAACATAACATGTTTAACATATTATTATTATTTTTTTACTTATATTTTATTTTATTTTTGACTGTACACAATCTAGTGTATGTATAAAGTTAATGAATAGCCCCTCTGGCATGCTAGGCGACCAAGACTGTTTCATGAGTTTCTTTCGGCATTTCTTCTCAGCAGTGGTCGTTCCGAAATGCTAGTAGTTTGTAGCTTTGAGACATAAAATATTATGATTAAATAATTAGTTATCGACGTGAAAAAGAGCCTTCTTTGAAGGCTAAGTTTCAATAAAAAAATTTGACTTTGACTTTGACTTTGTGATGTATGTGTGTTTAAGTATCAGATATGAAATTGTTGTTTCTCTTCCTGCGCGGATTATAGTAGCTAATCAAGGGAAATTCCTATCATAGGTGTTGGCCTAGCTTCCTGTCACTATACCTAGAGGTATCTGAATCTCCACTCCACCAATAAGCCTACGAAGGCACTTTCCAGCTAAACGTGGCCTTTGGGTCTCACCATTCTTGGGTCTGTCTACCCCGCAAGGAAAAACGACGTAATGCTGTACCTTTATAAATTTAAATTGTTGGATATAGGTATTTTAAATAAAATCAACTTTTCCAACGAAGCGCAAAATTAACATTGTTATGAAATATTTCTGGCTCAAATATCAGACTTCAAACGCCTATAAATAGTTTAATAATAATAATATTTTTTTTATTTATTATGACAACAGGGCCCATATATGTTAGTAAAATACATCTTAAAAACTAGTTGTTAGTAAAGAACAAAAATTTGAAACCTATAACTAAAATTATTTTTTGGTAGACAAGTATCCCCCCACAATGGTTTAAAAAGGGTGAGTCATATACCAGAGCTCTCAGAATGATACTGGAGCTACCGCGAAGTCTTTGGCAATAAGGAGGCTGTCTTCTTTCGCATTATGGCGAAGAAGTCATCAACTCTCCTTTCCGCAAACATGCCGGACGCGCTACAAAATCGCGGTAGCCCCATCATCACTCTAAAACCATTATTATACTGGACTCTAATTGCGTCCATAGCTTTAGGACTGTACTTAACCCACAGACTACCTGTGTAGAATGACTGACAATACGCTTTGAACAGTGTAATTTTTGGCGTCATTGCTACAACGGGCGAATCTGCGAGCCAACATGTTGCACCTGGCTGCTAGCGCTCGGCGCTCCCGCTCTCTGTCTATCTTGTCATTAAGGTCCTCGGTTATGTAGTGCCCTAGGTACTTGAAATGGGTTACCCTACGCAATGGAGTTCCATTCAATGTGATCAACGGCTCACAATCCAATGACTTACCAGTGATTGTCA
>CM031585.1:706878-1137080 GCA_018467065.1 Ephestia elutella | reverse complement strand
TAGTTAATAGGATGGCAGATTTTATAACAGACAAGGATTGTCTGTTACATCTTAAAGACAAGATATTCAGTCTTTTCCACATTGTACACCAAGCCGTAACTCAGTGCATATGCCTCACAAACTCTCAACATCTTAAATGTTAATATTTCGATGCTAAAGTTATATAGGTAACTAAACTAGAAGTGTTCACCTGAAACGCAGTGTGGGTTCAACCAGATATACCTTTTATTTCTATTTGACGTTATACAGTTGCTGAGATCAAAGAAAGCGGAATAATATAAAACAACTAGAAATGGAATTAGCTGTAGGTATTTTATATCATGACAATTTAATATCGCTCGTCGCTCTTACGCTCACTTTAAACAAATTTAATTTTCAATTACGTATTGATGAAGGATACGTACGTAATATACGTATACGTATACAGTAATACGTAATTGAAAATTCTTATTAGGTGTGTGTGAGTGAGCTACGCGCAGAGCTTCAGTCCTATTGGTCCGTGAGCCTATCCTTGAATTATTATCTACGTTATGTGACATCACAATAAAATTGATGGCACAAGGTCAGAAAAGTTGTACTTACTGACCGAGAATCAGAAGAAAACCGCAGAGAAAAATTGGCCGGAAGTTTGATAAAATTCTTCACTTCCATACGACAATAAAATTCAAAATAACGCGTCTATACTGTATTTTATAACATTCTCAATTCTGTGGAAAAAAACTAAGTGAAAAGGTTTTGATAGTCCTTGTCTTAGAAACAATCTAAATTAATGAACGAGCTTTAAGTCATTTGAATACAAAGTTTTGGTGTTAGTGAATGATAAAAGCAAAGTTTGTGTCGAAGTTTGATATGGAGCTTACATTTGTATTAATTAAGCTTTGATTGTAGCTCTAAGCCGCTTGAGCTTCATTCAACGGTTCACTAATGTTTCACCAAACAACCTTTCACAAACCATCACTTTATAAACTATCACTTAAAAACTATACCTTTTAAAAATGTTTCATTTTACAAACTCGTTATTTTAAAAACGTTTCATTTTACAAACTTTTTTTTATATAAATGTTTTACTCTACAAATGTATCGAGTATAAAACTTTTATTTTATAAAGTTTTATTTCATCAAATAACTCTCTTGACAAAAACATCATTTTACAAACCTACTATAGGTAAATTATTAATCAAGGGCTGGCAGCTTCTTTGGCCAAAAGCTAAGCAATACCAATGGAAAAATAACCTAAGCCTAACGTTTTTTCCACCCTCAAAGTTTTTCCAGCTAGTCATAAAAAAATAACCTAAACCTAACTTCTTCTCCGCCCTCAAACTTTCCGGGTGGTCATAAAAAAATAACCTGAACCCAACTTCTTTTCCGCCCTCAAAGTCTTTTCAGGTGGTTATAAAAACTGCCTAAACCTAACTTCTTCGCCCTCAAAGTCTGTCCGGGTGGTCAAAAAAATAACCTGAACCGAACTTCTTTTACGCCCTCAAAGTCTTTCCGGGTGGTCATAAAAAAAATAACCTGAACCTAACTTCTTTTCCGCCCTCAAAGTCTTTCTGGGTGGTCATAAAAAAAAATAACCTGAACCTAACTATTTTCCGCCGTCAAAGTCTTTCCGGGTGGTCATAAAAAAATAACCTAAACCTAACTTCTTCTCCACCCTCAAAGTCTTTCCGGGTGGTCATAAAAAAACTGAACCTAACTTCTTTTCCGCCCTCGAGTCTTTCTGGGTGGTCATAAAAAAAATAACCTGAACCTAACTTATTTTCTGCCCTCATGTCTTTCCGGGTGGTCATAAAAAAATAACCTAAACCTAACTTCTTCTCCGCTCTCCAAGTCTTTCCGGGTGGTCATAAAAAAAAATAACCTAAACCCAACTTATTTTCTGCCCTCATGTCTTTCCGGGTGGTCATAAAAAAATAACCTAAACCTAACTTCTTATCCGCACTCCAAGTCTTTCCGGATGGTCATAAAAAATAACCTAAACCCAACTTATTTTTCTGCCCTCATGTCTTTCCGGGTGGTCATAAAAAATAACCTGAACCTAACTTTTTACGCCTTTAAAGTCTTTCCGGGTGGTCATAAAAAAATATAACCTAAACCCAACTTATTTTCTGTCCTCATGTCTTTCCGGGTGGTCATAAAAAAATAATCTGAACCTAACTTCTTTTACGCCCTCAAAGTCTTTCCGAGTGGTCATAAAAAAAAACCTGAACCTAACTTCTTTTACGCCCTAAAAGACTTTCCGGGTGGTCATAAAAAAATAACCTGAACCTAACTTCTTTTACGCCCTAAAAGTCTTTCCGGGTGGTCATAAAAAAAATAACCTGAACCTAACTTCTTTTCCGCCCTCAAAGTCTTTCTGGGTGGTCATAAAAAAAATAACCTGAACCTAACTATTTTCCGCCGTCAAAGTCTTTCCGGGTGGTCATAAAAAAATAACCTAAACCTAACTTCTTCTCCACCCTCAAAGTCTTTCCGGGTGGTCGTAAAAAAAATAACCTGAACCTAACTTCTTTTCCGCCCTCAAAGTCTTTCCGGGTGGTCATAAAAAAAATACCCTGAACAAAACTTATTTTCTGCCCTCAAGTCTTTCGGTCATAAAAAAAATAACCTGAACCTAACTTACAGCTCAGATCGTTTGGAGACAAACTTTCTTATTTTTTATTAAAAAACTAAAAATTGATTATTTACTCCACAAAAAATGGCCTTGTACTAGGCCATTTTTTGTGGAGTAAATAAACATTACATAGGTATGTGATAAACATTAATTAAATTTAATACCTTAAAGGACAGTATCGTTGTGGAGATCTGGTGCCCGCGGTAGGTATCAAAGATCCTGTGTTGCAGGTTACCAGGTACCCGGACCCGGTATGACACAATAAAAGGTATAAGCATGTTGAAATCATGTCACAATATGATTTGTGAGTTAATTTACAAATAAAAGACGAGTAATGACTTCTGTTCCTAACCCTACGATGAAAATCTTGGGATCAGTGAGATTAAACTTGAAACTTCATATCTTCTAGTTTTGGTAAATAATATTTATCAAACGATGTATTTGCCATAAGATATTTTGTCTAACGTTGTTTTACCAATTGAAAATTTAGTAAAATAATTTGTTTGTAAAATGATAATTTGAAGAAACACAATATTTGACTAGTAATTAGTTTGTAAAATGATCCATTTTTAAAAGAATGAGTTTGACAAAGCATATGTTTTTCAAATGTATAGTTTTACAAGCGTTGTTTATAAAATGATTGTTTTTTAAATAATAATTTGTAATATGAGGGTGTACCTCATTCAACAGATATACTCTATGTAAAATAAAATAAAAGTTAAAGCTACCTTTGGATTTTTTATTTTACTAGATTTTCTGCTCACGGCTTTGCAGAGACCTTCCTATTTTTTTTTTTTTTTTTCAAAAACCAAATACATATTTGCTTCACATTTGTCAATTTAACGGCAACACAACTTTTGTATACTATCTATAAACAGTAAGTCTAACTAAATATCGGGAAATCAATAGGAAGGCAATAACTCTCTGTTCAGTGAAGCATAAAATTTGTGCCTCTAAAGTGTTTGTATAGTGTAATAGTATCTTATGGGTCAGTAAACATTGGAACTGGTTTACTTAGGTACCCTCAGTTTAATACGACATAAAGGTGATACAAATCTATACATGTAACAAAATGTTACTGGCTTATATCATTCTGTACACAGCATAGGTATATTTAAACAAGTTTTAAAGGAGATTTTATATGACAAATAGAAACGAAAATGTTTTTTTAATCTGTGCAATAAATTTTGTGCATCATAGATAAGTAATGCCTACTATCGTACAACCTGCGCAGTTTGTAATCATATATTAAAATTTGTGACTAGGTGAAATTTGTTTATAATATCTTCATTGTACTAAGGATACGTAGTTAAAATTAACAATAATAAAATGGTAAAAACACAGTGGCGGACTTATCCCATGAAGGGATCTCTTCCAGTCAACCAGCGATACATATTTCTGGTTAACATACGAAATTTATTCGAAAACGTACTTAACCTATTAAAATTTAAATGCTAACCTGCTCCGAGACTTTCCCAATTTCCATTAATTTGCATGAAAATACAATATGATAAACATCCTACAGAAATGTTGTTAAACAGAATGCAAATCATTATTTGTTTACTCGATAACACTAGTTTGATAGCGAAGCAAGAGCTCTATTAACATTGTAACCTGTGTAGTGTTTCCTGGGCAAAAAAAGGAGTCTTATCTACTGAGAGCAAAAACACAAAGTCAGCAATGAAAAAGTTCTCCAGCTATACAATGACTAGACTTGTAGCAAACTGTCAAAAAGCGCAAAGTTGAATATTTGGGACACGTTCTACGACAATACAGATATCAGCTGCTTTAGCTCATTATGATGGGCAAAATAGAGAAGGCAAAAGACGTGCTGTAGACTTAAAAAATCATGGCTAAGAAACATACGTGACAACCAGACGAGTCACCACGGTTGAGGAGCTGTTTCGCAAAGCGACGAACAGAGAAGAGTTTGCGAAACTGACGGCCAACCTCTAGTAATGGCCAGCAGGCTTAGCCAAAGTTTCATTTGATTCATAACGATACGATATCTAAGTTCGTAATCGTTTCGACAGATGACAAAAACAATTTTCTTCCGTCATCAAAGCGAAAGCGAATGTCAAATGTATGGAAGTCAGCGATAAAACAGTTTCGTTAGTTCGTTACTCTATGGTTTAGAAACGTTTTCTCTATGAACTTGCGATGACGATAGCGATCGACCACGTGATTTAGCGTTACCTTATGTCATACCATACATTTTAGCGTTTGCGAACTTCGATTTCGATATTAAAATCTGACTTTGTCTAAAGGTCCAGGCACTACAAAAACAAGAAGAGAGCGAAAAATAATAATTTTTGACGACACAACAACTAATATTACTAATATCATTATTCATTTATTTATTTGTCATCTCCTTTTTTTACATTTTTAAATATAAAATATTACAAAAGTAAAAAAAAAAATTAAAAATATAAAAAAAGGGAATCCATCGGTAGCGGGGCAAAGACCCAAGCTACCGGTGGTCAGGGCTCCAGCGAGAGGAATCTCCTTACAATACGGGCCGTGTTAAAGAGTACCACCTTCTGAATCTGACTCTTGACCCAACTGCCGAGCGAGTCTCTCTAGATGACGATCGAGACTCTTCGCTATAAGTCTGTTCACACTAACGACTATCGGAATAATATTCATTGAGCCAACACGCTACATCGCAGTAATCTCGTGGCCCAACTCCAAGTACTTTGAAAGTTTCTCTTTCTCGGCCTCATGAGGAATTATCATTTATTGTTATTATGCTTGGTGATTCATGTATTACCCATCAGTTTCAGGCGCCGCCGTTTTCCTTAATATAATATAGGTACGTTTGTACCTTAATTGATCAATATTGACTCTTGCCGTCACGTCTTTTCGATTAAGGCGTAGCCATTGGGTCAACAGACAAGTCTGATGTGACGTTTTGAGTAATACACTAATGGAGACGACATTTATTCTAATATCTACCTACTTAAGTTAAACGAGAAGGATATATTGGAGACGGCAAGTTTGAAATAAATTCTAAATTGAAAACAATGTTATCTTCTATTTTTGGTATTCATTTCTTATTTTCAAAACCCTTCAAAAAAGACAAAAGTAATTCCTAAAATTTTCTATGGTGTCTATCTAGCCGATATAAGTAGCTATACATGTAACCCATTAAGTATGGTAAAAATAAATGTAAAAATTAAAACAAAAGATGTTCTGATTGAATATTCATTAAAAATAGCGTTAAGGTAAATGATATCTACATAAACTCCCAAAAAACGAAACAGTAATTATCAACTTTGTTTTCAGTCAAATAATTAAGGTCGCTACCAAACATGAAATAGAGCAGAGGTAAATGCAAAAGTTCTTCCTTGCGTGTCAAATGTAATTGACCATGGCCTTAATTAATTAGATAGCAAACAAACCAGGATTCCGTAATGAGGCACCTACATACTCCTATCTACGCTTCTTATGTAAATAAACATTAATTGTTGAATTCTAAGTGCTCCAATATGATCGGCTACTCCTACCACCAATTATCGGGACAAGGTTTGTATGAATAAATTATCCAAAATTATCATAGTAGCGATGTCTTGTACGTAGAACAAATTATAGAGCTTCAGTGCTATTTAATTTCCTACAAAAATTTAATTGCCTCTTCTATGTAAAATATTCTAAATAGATTTATTTAGGTAATAATTGGTACTTAGTGCAATGAGAACTTTTAGTCACAAAATCTCACAGAAGTAGAGCCCCGGAGTAAAGCCTGTGTTAACTGAGGAAAACTAATATGTTTATGGGTGGACGGGTGCTAAGTTGTTAATGCTGATCCTTCATTCACATAACCCGGCGTTCTTGGTGAGCTGTGCTGGGTCTCTCTCTTAAGTCGTATTTCCTTATGACTGAGGGTCGTGGTCATTATATGGAATGAAACACACATAACGACTTTCTTGGCAATTTTAATGGAGTGGTTTGCCATTGCCTTCTCCATTTCACACACTAGCTGAAAATCATAAACCAGAGTGCAGGTTTCCTCACGATGTTTTCCTTCACCGGAAGCAAGTGGTGGTCGATGAAAACTAACATGAGTCAGATTGGTATACAATATCATGTAGCCCGGGCAGGATTCGAACCTGGGATCTTGCATCCACAGGCGGCCACCACTGCTTCTGGGTATATAAGAAATATTACAGGCGATATATAGCAGTCAACAAAGACCACAAATATAATAAGAATATACATCTGATATTTACATATACAGTTAAATACAGTTGTCTGCTCTTGTCATTTATGTGCTCATGTCTATCGAAAATTTGTTTGGCCGGCTGATATTTTGTTTACCTCATTTTCAGAACAAACAGTTGATAAATTTGGTTTAAATTTGCCTTTACGAGATAATTAGGTGCTAATTAATGATTTAACGTGATGATCAAATTAATTAGAAATTTTGCTAAACTATTATTGGGTTCGATATTTTTTTTACAACTAGATTTATTAAGAAAAATCGCATGGATAAAATAATGGATAAATAATGGAAATAATGGATGGATAAATTGACTTTGTTTTATGACAATATTTAACTGGGCCACGGTCAATGTTAGACTCGGAAAAGGTTAAAAAGTGTTATCTGAGCCGGGGATCTGATTTGAACCAGATAATACGTAACCTATTACTGCTACACAACAGTTAGGGTTAGGGTCGCACAAACTCAAATAGTTAAGATAAATATGACCGAAAACACACAGTGAGCTTCAAGTCAAGGGCAAAACTTTGGCAATATGTCTTGCATGATGGCTTTGGATATTATCTTGCTAGTATACATTAGCAGTTTTAGTTATACGAGTACGATGGACACAGTGGCCAAAATATCCCAGGGGCCCTATTTTTGAATGTGTGACTCACCAAAAAGCGTGAGCCGAATGATTTTTCATTCGATATCAATTATTCCGTATTTTTGAATTGTCTATGACGAATAATTCGAGAAACGATTGGTCTATACCACTCGTTTTCGTATTATTTGGTAGTCGAACGTTTTTTACGTCTAAATCTTGAATGACATAGTCAACCGGATACCGATATAGATGGAGTCTATTAGAATTTTCATTTTTGCGTTTCGTTTAACGCTTACGTTCTCTTTGATTGTAAATTTACGAACATTTTTTTACGATTCATTACCGATTCGGTTTTCGTTGCGTAGAATGGAACAGAAGTTGTTATTGTAATTGTATTGTGGAGCAATATTGCTAGACGAGTGATTTCAAAAATACGGCTTTAATGTTTTTAGTGACATAATAGGACGAGTGCGAGATAATAGTCTATTCGTTTTCGGCGGTATGACACACTTACAAAAATAGGGCCCCAGGTTTGTTTCTCATGAGTTGCTATAACAACCTGACTCATGTGTGTGTGTCTTCACAGATGTCAAGTCTTCTTTCACCAGAAAAATAGAATAAAAAAGATTAATGTACAGAACGGCCACTCACCACCCCGCACCCATTCCAAATACCGCACCTCACCCCGCACTTCGTTGTAGAGATCACTGGGATATGCCCGTGCACGCATACATTCGCTCGTGAACAAACGTCATTTGCCTATGCAGTAGTCGATTTGCGAGCGTTTTGTGGAGTATCCGGGGTGTGACAGAAGTGATGGCTTTTGCTTCTAGTGATGGAAGCATGACGAAACATGCCCTCTAATTCATGATTTATCAGCTGGTGTATTGAATGTAGAAGGTTAATAGCTAAACCACTCATCACAAAATTTACCTACTGGGATTTCCAGGCTGTTGGTTTAATAGAATAGGACACAGCCCTGAAGGAAAGGAATCAATTTCTCAGAAAATCAGCGAATTCATACAGAACATGTATGACATGCATATTAAACATGTGTAATCAGTAAACAAATGGTAAATCGGTATTTATCTTGTTGTAAACTAATATAACAATGCGCTGATATTAAATACTTCCCGAGGGTTTCAGACCCGACACTTCTCGGTAACAAAGCCGACCACTAAATTGCAAAGGTCATGTCAGTATAATATGACCTTTGGTGGTTAGCTTTGATTAAAGTGTTAGCACTTGTTTAGAAAATACACACGTTTATTTAAGTTAATAGTGTTTTATTACGGACCTTAACAATTCGTTTGGATCCTTTCTTGAAGAGAATGTCGCGTATATGTTCGCCTTTATAGCAATTGAAGTCAAGTTAATTTTTCAGCATTTTCCATTACTATGAGAAGAGTTTTGGGCTCTATAGGGACTAATTCGAGTTGAATATTGATTGACCTTAAGGCGCTACCCAAGTCTAATCAGAGGGGGTGAGTGGCGGTACGTAAGCTCCGCCTTAAAGCAGACACACAAAGGTTATTGTTCGAATTTTCTATAATTTGTGTTAAGTATAAGTATAAGTTTTCGTTAGGCTGTTGAGGTAATTATTTCAGAGGTTTTCTTTTTATTATGATAAAACACTATTATTATTATTATATACGGACAAATCACACAGATTGAGTTAGCCCCAAAGTAAGTTCGGGACTTGTGTTATGGGATACTAACTCAACGATACTATATTTTATGACAAATACATATATAGATAAACATCCAAGACCCAGGCCAATCTGAAAAATATCATTTTCCATCTTGACCTGACCGGGGATCCAACCCGGGACCTCCGGTGTGGCAGTCTGGCGTGATAATCGTTAGGCCACGGAAGTCGTCAAACACTAAATATATTTTAAAAAATATGCCGGTATCGTTTTAAATAATTGTATTCTTAATTCTTTGAAAAAGTTCTACTGTTATCGCTTAAATTACGGTGATTTTCGACGATAAAGGAAAAAAAACAGGATTATGTATTTTTTTTATCTAGTTTTATTTGTAATTTGATTCCGTATAATTCTAGTTTAGTATTTTCTCTTTACGGGATATTATTCCTGCTTGAGTACTTCTAACCTTTGGTTTACACTTGACGTTTAAAGACAGTACGTTTTCGGAAAATCCTGATTGGGTATGGCCTTAAGTTCTTTTGCTGTCCATAGTTTGTTGACGTAAACCTTAGAAAATATGCGAGCGACGAATTTATAGTGCAATATGGCTTCAGTAGGCTTGGATAAGAAGAATTCATGAACTCGAAAACAAAATATTTATTTGGAGAATCACACAATTTAATAAAATGTACACACTTCACAATCTACAAAAACAATTATTTCACTCAATATCGTATGCTACTATTAATGCTGTTAATTAGTGAATTTATATTTGCCCATATATTTTTTGTCGATAGTCGAAATCTTTATGGAGTCTTGATAGTCAAGTTTCTTCGCATCAACTTTTCTTCTAAAATAATTGTTTATTGCGTTGAATAACACGTCAAATAAGAACCAAATTAGTTCTATCAGACTTATTACAGAGCCGCCAAGGCAGAGTCCAAAAATACCTCCCAAATTTGCTGAAAAGATAAAAAAAAATATTTTTTGTAAAAAGAGGAAAACGTCACAGTATAGCTTCTTATGTTATTATCGCATAAATATACGAACTTAGTAAACACAATAAGGAAATGTATAATATTAATGTTTTGAGGCAAAATTTATCATATTATAATGACTTATTAAGTAGGTACCCTTATAATAATAAATGCGAAAGTCACTGGACATAATACGCTTTCACGCTAATCAATCTTCATTATAGTACAGGCGTAAAGAAAATTATATAGGGCATAGGCTTAATAGGGCACATTCCCTTCATAATAAAGTTCTGTTACCTGCGAACGGTAATAACAAAACCTTGTTTTAAATAAATCGATATAATTTTTAAGTGTATGTTTTGTTAAGCTAATAATAATAATTAGGTGCAGAACGATTGGATCAATTCGTAAATTTTTATCTATTACTCATTCGAAAATTAATTTCTATTTTATACAGAATCCTTTTTATTTTAACAAACTCTTAAAATAAACCAAACATTAACTTATGAAGATGAGCACAAGTAAAAATTAATTTCGGAAATGAACGCAAATAAAAATTAAATTTAAACGTAAAAAAATTTACTGTTTAAACTGAAAAGTACAAAAAAAAGTCTAGTTGTCTAGTTTCAACAGTCGGGACCCATTGTTAATTAGATTTGTTGAAGTCGAGATTTTGAATAGGTCCCGACTGTTGAAACTGACTGTTGTAACAGTCATGTTTTGTACTTTTCTGAGTTAGCAGTTCTTATTAGTATTATATTCTTATCTGAACAATTGGTAGATGTAACTTATACCCACCCAACACCTGATCCCACGTGTAGAGCACTTCTCGCCGGTATTTGAGGCAGATGTCATCGTCAAAGTGGACACTTATCTTGGAGTAGCCTTCGGAGTAATCACTGCGGGACATTTTCTCAGATATTACAGGATATTACGACCTGTCCAACACGGATTCGTGAATGTGACGGTTGAAATCGATTGCGATATTTTTACGGCGATAATAGGGGTGTCAGCATCATAAAAATCGGACTCCTTTTTCAATTTCTATCTATACTAAATATAAAATTGGACGTTAACTGACTGATTGTTATATTAGCGCTCAGACGAAACCGCTGAACGTAGAAACTCGAAACTTTGCAGAGGTTCTTTTGGAAATTTCACCTATAAATGGGCGAAAAAGAAAATGCATGTAGGCGAAGCTGAGATCAAAAGCTAGTTTCAAAAAAACAGAAGTCAAATTTTGCCATCATTTCATACAGCAGGTGTGCAGAACACTTGGTTAAACAAATTAAGAAAACTAAGGAATAAAATTTATAAAGAAAAGGGAGGATAGAAACTCACCGAATAGCGATTACAACAGATTCATGACGATGATGGTGATGATAAGGAAGGTGAAGAAGAACTTACTGAAATCGCCTCTGCTGCCTCACATACTTCGCGTCAGTATCATACTGCACGTAGTCACAACGCTGGTAACATTCACTTTCAGCTATAACACCCTTCATATTGCCAAGCACTTTATCTGAAATAAGTCCGAGCAACAAAAGATTTTAAACAATCGACAATCAATAGCGATCACAACAATCGTAAATAATCGACAACAATCAATTAGAAGGAGAAACAATAAATGTTGGTGAAGAGTGATATTTTTGGTTTGTTCGAGAAATTTTCAATTCAGTTTATTATTTGCTATAAAAGTGGGATATTATACAAGATGTTATCTATATATATATATAAGTCAAAGGTGACTGACTGACTTATTGACTGACTGACTGATATAGTGATCTATCAACACACAGCCCAAACCACTGGACGGATCGAGCTGAAAAGACATTGTTCATCGCCGGCTTACTGCGGACAGTTCGTTCAATAAGTAATAGTATTATCATTCATCATAATTAATGTCAAATAGATTTTCCGAATAAATATTTGAGTATGAATATCTATAATTAAATTATACCATTTAGTTAGTATTTTTTGCGTTTCCGATACCAAATCAAAGACGTCGGCCTTCACGAGTGTTCTGGGATGCCATTATCTAAAATAATATTACA
This sequence comes from Ephestia elutella, assembly GCA_018467065.1. Taxonomy (NCBI): domain Eukaryota; kingdom Metazoa; phylum Arthropoda; class Insecta; order Lepidoptera; family Pyralidae; genus Ephestia; species Ephestia elutella. The sequence goes on along the minus strand of CM031585.1, from coordinate 1,124,978 downwards.
TTTAAGTAGTATATTTTTTATTCTTTGATGAAAGATTGGATTAAGTAGGTAATTTGTTAGCATAATATATTAGTTTTATTTATTAAGTACATTCATATCATTTCATATTTATATTTTTGAATGAAAAATTATGTATTTATTTTAATTTTTACTTGAATAAATCAATATTGCGTTTTCTTTACCTGGTAACACTCGATTCTTCAGCGTGGCTTGATTTTGACGTTGACCGGTTGTCGTTTGTCGTCGGTCGACATTGACACTTGGATACTGTCAACATCAAAATCAAGCCGCACCCAAGAATCAAGTGTTACCAATATTGAATTATTTACGTAAAAATTAAAATAAATACATAATTCATCATTCTAAAATATAAATATGAAGTGATATGAGTGTACGTAATAAATAAAACTAATATATTATGCCAAAAAATACCTAATTAATCCAATCTTTTCATCAAAAGAATAAAAATATACTACTTAAATGTAATATTATTTTAGATAATGGCATCCCAGAACACTCGTGAAGGCCGACATCTTTGATTTGAGTATCGGAAACGCAAAAAATACTTACTAAATGGTATATTTTAATTATAGATATTCATACTTCAATATTTATTCGGAAAATCTATTTGACATTAATTATAATGAATGATAATACTATTATTTATTGAACGAACTGTCCACAGTAAGCCAAGCCCCCATACACTTTGAACAAAGTCCTTTGGCATGCAGGTAGATGTTATGACGTAGGCATCCGCTAAGAAAGGATTAATGCGAGCGAAGTCGCGGGCAAAAGCTAGTACAAAATAAATGTCATAAAAAATTCGTAATAATAGATATATCGGCAAAAAGATTCGGTAATATTCCATTACCCTCAAATTCTTTCCCCGAAACGATTTAACAGAAAATTAACTAATAATAACATTTATTGACGAGTGCAATAAATGTTATAAGTTTACACTTTGACGGGCCTTAGTTTATAACTACTAGTGGTTCGCCGCGAACTTAGACCTCGCGATTATTTTTTTTAAATATCTCAAAAACGGCTGAACCGATTTTGTTGCGCAACGAACTTAAAAATTCTAAGGATAGTTGCTACACGTATTCTTAATATCATCGAAATTAATTCAACGGTTCGAGAGTTATCGCGGAACAAACATACATACATACATACATACTTACATACATACATACATACATACAAACAATGTTGTTTTCGCCCCAACTTAAATTATAGCCCTCGCTCGCTTCGCTCGCTCGGTCAAATATACTTTTGCGGTTTAACGAAACTTTATCAAGAGTTCAAGTTTCGCTATATTGCAATACTTGTTGCTAAAATTTGAAAGTTTGTTTGTAATTTGGGTCAGTCAGTGACGAAAGTTGTGAAAAAGTTGTGAAACTTCTTGTTAGAGAAGTGCTTATAAATTAAGGAGACAGAGTGCACCAGGAAAGTTTCAAGTTATTGGCTAATATTATTCAAAACTTTAATAATTTAGGAAAAAGTAGATAATGAAAAATTGTGTAGTCGCGCGCGCGTTCGCTGTTCTGTGAGTTGAGTATATCAAAAGAAAAAAAAGGTAGCATCGTCCTCACACACCGTGTATGTATTAGAATATGTAACGTATTTACTAATAAATACCTATTTAAAAATACTTATAGATATATTTACCTGTAGTTTCCGAAATACAAGCAAGACGTTCCCATGAGCAAGGCTTGCGGATGTCAACATTTAGATCACTCCCTAAAACGTAAATAGATGTCTTTTAATTAAGGCGAGCTCGTACCCCACATTCGAAATAATTGTAATTTTTCATGAAGAAATTTACCTAATTAGAGTTTATTTACGAAGTGGAAAAATAATACAGGATATAGATTATGATCTCTATTAAGGTTTGAATCGTGTACTTTTTAATAAAAATACATATTTTCGGCTTAATTAATTCATAAAGGCACCGAAAATTTAGAAAATATTTCAGCTTTCAAGTCATGAAACTTAAAATTTTCAGCGATAACATATATATATTTTTATATAATTAGTTTATATATATGCTATATTAAAGTCTTAATCGAGCACTTTTGTTTTAAAACTAATATTTTTAAAGATATTTGAGAAATAGTTGCTAAATCGGTACAAAATCTGTTCGATCCTGCCAACGAAAGTAGAACATTGTGTTGTGCAAAAAACTTATTGCAACGAGCACACGGCGTGGTTAAGCGCATATGAATTCTGTTTTTTGCAGCCCAGGTTGGACCTCGTCTTAAGTATTTTGAATATTTGCCTTTTTCTTCTTCAGGAGTATTTTTAAGGCAAGGAGACTAGGCTGGCGTCGTGGAAACAAATGTCCCGCCTCCCAACCCAATATTCCACCTGCTGAGAAGCTCCCACCGGAGTGGCGATCTCCCCTGGGCAGTCTGGAAGACCTTGAATAGACTCCGGGCTGGTGTTGAGAGATGTCACGAAAACCGAGTTAAGTGGGGCTTCTCAAGCAACGATCGGTGTGACTGCGGTGACATTCAATCCATGACGCACCTGTTGTCGTGTCCTAAATGCCCCACCTTCTGCACAATAGAGGACTTAAACGAGGCCAACGACAGAGCCATCAGTGTAGCCAAATACTGGTCTAAACTAATTTGATAGCTATTGCGACTCGACAAGAAGAAAAAGAGGAGTATTTTTACACAATCGTCGTAATACTTGTAGTTAAGCCAGGTAGGGATCCGAGCACACAATGTTAAAGCTATTTGTTGTAACCTTTTCGAATATCTTATTTTTCAAATCAAATTTTGATTTTGATTAGTAACGAAAATAAGTTTATAAGCATTTTGCACCCAGAAGGACGGGCATAATCGTACTTAAATGTACCTTCCACCCTCCATTTTTGTTTCCCCGTGTTTAGAGCTAGACTAGCTGTCGTATTGTACTCCACTTCACTGTCCTTACTTTGGACCAATTACTCAATTAATATGCTTTAGTGCGGCGAGTTGGTACCAAACCTTACATATTATTAATATTAATTAACAAACTGAATTAGTTCTGCTCTGAGAGATGTTTATTCTGTGCAATATACGTGTATTCTGTTATTCATAGTTAATGAACGTTGGGAATACTCTGTGGTTTCGTATCTTAAACTTTGACATTAATATTTCTCCTATTTTTAATAGGTTCATATTACTATGTAAGTATTGTTTTATTATTTATAATTTTAGGTCATAATTCTTCTAACTATATTATAAACATGCTAGGAACAGAAATTTTGAAAAATAAACGTAATTACATTTCCTTTTCCCAAAATGAACATGGACAAGACGAAAATTATGTTTAATATCCGTGTCGCACCCACTCCTCTGAAGGTTGGAGACTCTACACTCGAAGTTGTTGACAATTATGTATACCTGGGACAAACAGTTCAGTTAGGTAAGTCCAACTTCGAGAAAGAGGTCAACCGTCGAATCCAACTCGGCTGGGCAGCGTTCGGGAAGCTTCGCGATATCTTCTCGTCCAAAATACCGCAGTGTCTCAAGACTAAGGTGTTTGACCAGTGTGTGTTGCCAGTAATGACATACGGAACTGAGAAGTGGTCGCTTACTATGGGCCTCATAAGAAGGCTCAAGGTCACCCAAAGGGCGATGGAGCGCGCTATGCTCGGAGTTTCCATGCGTGATCGAATCAGAAATGAGGAGATCCGTAGGAGAACTAAAGTAACCGACATAGCCCGCAAAATCGCGAAACTTAAGTGGCAGTGGGCGGGGCACATAGCTCGTAGAACAGATAGCCGTTGGGGCAGAAAAGTTCTCGAGTGGCGACCACGAACCGGAAAACGTAGTGTTGGCAGGCCTCCCACTCGGTGGACCGACGACCTGGTGAAGGTCGCGGGATGCGCATGGATGCGGGCAGCGCAGGACCGGTCGTTGTGGAAATCCTTGGGGGAGGCCTTTGTCCAGCAGTGGACGTCTTTCGGCTGAGAGAAGAGAGAGAAGAAGACATTTTCTTTTAGTTCTTTATTTTAGAATGATAGCGTACAAATAAACATTTAATGCAAAAACTTTCGCAATCAACTATAAGATTATTGAACTACTAGTGTTTCAGAATGCCAACATAAATAAGCGCTGAAAAATATACAGTAGGTGGTACAGTTAATTGCAGTTTCAAATAATTTATTAAAAAATGAGACCACCACAGGTGCTTTTTCACGTCAAATTATGAGCAAGATAATAAATATCCTTTATATTAATCTAGCTTTTGCCGGCGGCTTCGCCCGCATGAATTTCCCACGGGAACAGTGCGTTTTCTTGGGATGAAAGGTACCCTATGTCCTTTTCAGAACTTACATCTATGAGTATGCAAAATTTCAGACAGATTGGTTCAGTAGATAAAGCGTGAAGAGATAACAAACAAACAGAAAAACAAGCTCACTTACGCATTAATAAAAAAAATATATAAAAATTTATTTATCTAACTTTATGGTACTTACCAATGACATTGGTACTTACATTCAAATTTATAGGGTAAACAAAGGCACATCTCACTGACATGCCTCATAACAGTAGCTGCCATACAACCATGGTAAAAGCCGGGGCCATACGTTGGATCCTGATAAAAAATAAAACAGTGTAAAATCAAAATTAACTTGGTTCAATTTCTAAAAGGACAAGTCTCAAAAGGAATTCTAAACTCAAAAGGTCAACTTAACAAGTCAAGGGCCAATGAAATAATGTATTAAGTAATTTACATTAAAAGTCTATTGAAATTCTTACTTTATTGTTTGAAGATAAGCTTTGAAATTTAAGTTAAACTCAAGTTGGGATAATGGAAATGGGTCAGAATGGGTAACTCGCCGAGAAATAAATTAACAGGTATATCTTGATAGAGGAAGATAAAAGATTATTAAATAATCAGATTTAAATAACAAAGTGACACATGATAGCTACATGATAGCACTTTGCTAGTACAGTATATAGTAACATCATGAGTCATCATCACAAGAACCATATAACAAGAACGATGCTCGTCTTAGAGGATGGAAAACGTGGTCCTGGCCGACCTCCAACGACCTGGACACAAACAATCCAAAAGGATTTAAAAGCAAACAAAACGGACGAAGTTACAACCTACAATCGTACGGCGTGGCGCAAATTTAGTAGAAGAGCTGACCCCAATTAAATTGGGACCATAGCAAGGAAGAAGAAGAGATGATCATGATCATGAGTCATCAAGTCACAGCTGGACTGGAACTGGCTTTCCTTATGGATGGATAAGATGGATGGGCCATATTGTGCCAGCATGGTAGGTCATGCCTACCATGCTGGCTGGCACAATGTAGATTGGTGGTATTTATTTTTGGATTTTTGAGCATCTCAGATGCAATATTAGTACTAAAGTACTCTCATATAGAAATAAGATATGGTGAAAAATTCCATGCGAGCAGGACTTGAACCCGCGACCAGGTCTTTATACGACCTTGCTCTTCCAACTGAGCTATCGCATTTCAATCCTGCACATCGAAAATCTTCACCATATCCAATTTCTATTGAAACGCATTAGGCATGCGTAACCTAACACCAATACCCACTAAACGAGTAAGGTATTTGATTTAACCCATATTCGATGAAGTTGAAAATCAATTAAAGTGTAGGAAGCCATCAATATTTATTTTTGGATTTTTGAGCATCTCAGATGCAATATTAGTACTAAAGTACTCTCATATAGAAATAAGATATGGTGAAAAAATTCAGTGCGATAGCTCAGTTGGAAGAGCAAGGTCGTATAAAGACCTGGTCGCGGGTTCAAGTCCTGCTCGCATGGAATTTTTTCACCATATCTTATTTCTATATGAGAGTACTTTAGTACTAATATTGCATCTGAGATGCTCAAAAATCCAAAAATAAATATTGATGGCTTCCTACACTTTAATTGATTTTCAACTTCATCGAATATGGGTTAAATCAAATACCTTACTCGTATAGTGGGTATTGGTGTTAGGTTACGCATGCCTAATGCGTTTCAATAGAAATTGGATATGGTGAAGATTTTCGATGTGCAGGATTGAAATGCGATAGCTCAGTTGGAAGAGCAAGGTCGTATAAAGACCTGGTCGCGGGTTCAAGTCCTGCTCGCATGGAATTTTTTCACCATATCTTATTTCTATATGAGAGTACTTTAGATTAGTGGTACTTAGTGACTGCAAATACAGAGGGGACCAACCTCTTAACGTGCCTTCTGAATTACGTAGGAGCTAGAGATAATATATTTTTGGTGGGTGACCAATAGCAACAATACGAAAGTTGTGAAAGTGAATTCTCACCGATTTCAAAATACAGCCCCTGCTTTTGACGTCCAATGCTTTGACGTACTCCGAAGAGTCGATCATCCAAACATCGACGTTGACGTCGAACAGCGTGGCCGGGGTTATAGTCACCGAGTTGTCCAGGAATGTGATTGTGTCTTGTTCGTCGAACACGTAAAGCTAAAGAAAAAAAATCGACGGTAGATGTAAAACATCTGAGCATCGTATGCCGCGACATTCGATTCGATTTTACTGCCAAGTCGCAGAAATATATGTTTTACATCACAAATTATAAAATTAACACAATAACACACACTTACAAGACACACTTACAAGATATTTTTAATAATATTTTGTTGAATTTGTATGAAAAATATTGATCAATGTAGATATGATAACAGATAGGGGCTTGATGACATATTAAACTAATATAAAGTAATGATATAAAGTAATAAGTAAAATATCAACTAAATACAATTTTTCTAATTCCGATCAGAAAGATATTGAAATAACTGCCCAAAATGTGTTAATTTATATACATAATATACTCGAAGCTTGAGCTCAAATATTTGGTTCAATTAGCCAAGGGCAAAATGTAGGTTAGGATTATCCATGGGGTGTCAACAAAAACACCCCAGTTATGTTGATAAGGGTGATCTGTATTTGTATTACGTCATAATTGATCATACCCTGCATTGAAATTCATTACAATATTGTTCGAGTCATGGTGAAGAATACCGATAAATATTTTCGCAGCCTAATATACTTTCTACTGATGGGGGAGACCTTTGCCTAGCAGACAGTATTTTTTTAGTTAACCTATGTTGTCCTACTACTGGGCAAAGATTTAAAGGTTCCACCCAACTTGCTTCCACCTATCTATGTCCATAGCAACGCTCGACCAATTCGGAAGGAAAGCGTTAAGGTCTTCGCGCCAGCTTTTCCGTGGCCATCCTCGCCGACGACGTCAACAGTAAAGGTTAGGTAAAAAAAATACTAAAAATTTTGTTCTGCCCTGATTTTAGCGACAAAAGCACGTTTACCAAAACATGACCTTCCTCTGTGGTGCCATTGGGAGAGTACTTCCTTCCATTGATAATGACTTCCAGGGCTTCACCCGGCTGCGTTCCAGATATAAAGTTAGTGTCACCTTCAGCATTACGCCTGCATTTAAAAAGGCAATAAATTAACAAGCTTATTAAAAATATAAAACGCAACTGACAAAACTCACATTTCTTATGTCACTCTGTGGAATGCAAGAAATCTAAAAATATCTGTCACATCAAAATCTGTTAAGCCGTCCAGTACATACATGAACGCTGAAAACATAACACTGCTTTTTTGCACTCGTGTATAAAGCTTCATGTTAACACCATTTTCTCGAGTAGAATTCATTTGAACCTCTTTGTCTAATTGCAAAAAGAAGATTGAAATGCAGTAAAATCCAAGGATTTCCTTTAAAGTCTCATTTGCACATAAAAATAATGTGTTTTTAAATGGACGTAAAAAGAACATTAACTTGATTGCTACTTATTTATCTTTCGTGTGCTATTTATCGTGTAAAGAAAGACTATAAACTGGCAATACCTATCGTAGAATGGAAAAGTAGTAGAATTATTTCAATAAGCGTTTATTGTCAAAGACTGGCAATGATAAAGTCGTACCTAGAAAGTCAAAATCTTAAAATGTTGAGTTCACAAATATAAGAATAGTTTCAACAACCATAGAATGGTTGGCTCCACTAAAATTGGATATTAATTAGAAATTTATTTTCTGTAATTTCGCTCTCACACACACCAAATATCCATTGTATGTTGAAACTTTCTGCTAGATGAAAATACTTACTGAAAATAGGTCATATCAAACTGGCAACAGTAGCCGGACAAGATGAAAACCTCTCTGAACATGTTGGAGCAGTTGTGTCTCTTCGACCGCCATGTGCAGCTCACCAGCATTACTTCACATGGCTTCTTCAACTGTAAGTGAACATAATATGTACGGAAAAAGGTATCTTATGATATGATCATTGGCAGAAATACAAATCGTATAAAACTTCGCTTCTAATGAGATATGTCATAAGTACCATCATCCATCATAATTACTTTACTTCAAATCATATGTTTTGTATGATGTATTTGAAAATATAAAGTAGGTACCTATTCATGTATTACAAAGGTACAGACACTTTGGTTGCTAATAGCTAACTATTTACTAGGATTTCGAAGTTATCGATCAAAATATAAGGTGAGTAATTGCTGTAGATTCCTACTAATAAACAAGAAACATACAATTATTTGGTTGATTTAAATATTACCAGATCCAGAAGAGTCATCAGAGGCAAGTGAAGTTCACCAAGTATATCATGCATCTTCCTCAAATACGAAGGTGGATTGTAATCATTATCGGCCACAGCTGTAAAACTTTGGTAGAAATCGCTGATTTGTGAAGCGTTGTAGCCACGAGATGTCCTATAAACATATGAATGTTGAGTGTCAACAAATATTTTAACAGTCTATGTTACGAAACCAAGGTTGGGTGGCGGGTAAGCGATCACAAGGCAAATCTCCGTTGGACAGATTCTATAAAGCAGGCAACCCATTCTTCAATAGTCCAGTGCGCTCGGAATGCCAGTAATAGAGAGAAGTGGAGCGCCATTGCAAAAGCAGCAACCTTCGCCCAGGGGACGGGCAGTACAGAAGATCCCAGGCCAGCACCATCTGCACAACCACGACCACTCTGACAAGAGTGTACGACTTAGAAGTTACGAAACCCATGCTACTATTCTATCTATCTTTCTTGTCGGTGTCTGTCCTCTTGTATTGGTATTATCCTACTAATTATAAATGCGAAAGTTTTCATATGAGTTGAATGTGAATTTGTGAGGATGTTTTTTACTCAATCACGCAAAATCTACTGGACGGATATCACTGAAATTTGAAACACGGGTAGCAAAATACCGAGAATAGCAAATAGGGTATTTTTTATACCGAAATTCCCATGGTAGCAAAGCCCCGCACGCAACTAGTATGCCTATAATTTTACCGCCGGGTGACATTTTTTATGTTACATTAGTTATTAAAATTTGACACCATTGCCACAGGGCGGGCGCTTCAAAGATACGGGGCGTCAAATATACCTACTACTACTGCAAATGAAACTGTATATCCGTGAACATCAACACGTCAGTAACACGTCAATGTGTGCGTTTTCATAGCATAACGTCCCACAACCACACATATTGCGGGAGAGACAGGGAGTTTCCTTTCTGTACGTAGTACATTAATTCTGTGACATTGCTCAAATAACACACAAAAAAGAATTGGTAGACTTACAACATTTTCGTAATATTTTCGGTATTCGGTCCATAAACTACTTCGGGGTCACAGATTGTGACAGCCGGAAAAGCTACCTCCGACATGGGGTAGTGGGTGGATTCCACCTAAAACGGCACTACAGTTATTATTGAAATATTTGTTGTAAAATAAAAGCGAATAAATTAAATGGTTACTTAATTCAAATTTGATATCGGTTCTTCGAATGTCGTTTTCATTATTTTGTCATTTTCGTATGAAACAGGCGAAAAGTGAAATAATTTATTAAATTTTCAATAACGTTTTCTTTTGAAGCGTAAATTTAATAAGCAAAAATGTGTTTTTAATTTTAGCATCTTTAAGGAAATTTGGATTTTATTAAATGTGATATGAATGTTCCACCAATATTTTAAGGGTCAAAATATTAGAACAAAATAAATAATAGTTAAGTGTTTTTTACTACAATAGGTAACACTTTACCGGAAGGTAAACGAGACACATAAGAAGCTAAATAGTACTAGTAATCTGCTATAGCATAGTAAATGCTATAGCAGTTTACTGTCCAGTAAGTTTTTTACTGTGAAAAATATAGTCTTAGTAATAATTAAAAGCACAATTATACAGACCCTTCAAAAAGTTAAAAGTAAAAAAGCAAACATAAAAGTTAGTAGCAAAATAACTTAAAATGTAATACTCACCACAGTAAGAGTCGGATCTAAAACAAACTTGTGGAAGATCATCATATCCAGATAAGCACACAATCCAACGCTTCCCAGTATGATGCCGCTCCACACACAATGTACCATAGGGTTGGCACTCTTATAGAAGTAGTAGAAACCATGGAGACTACAGTTTTTGCAGTACTCTTTAAATATTGACGTTAAGGTTCTCCTCTGGGACGGCGCGCTGAAAGTTTTTAATTAACTTTGGTCAGTTCAACCCATTTAAGTTAGGTATTAATTTAATAATAATTAAGTAAAAAAAAAAACACTGAATATTATCCAAAAGTGCCTTTTAGTAAATTGTAACTCTATAAAAGAAATATATAAGGTGGACTCAAATTAACTACAAATATTTTCAGGACTGGCTCCAGGAGGCTAAATAAACGTATTGGAGATAAAATTTTAAAAATCGATACGCTAGTTTTTATTTATTTTTTTCTAACAAAAAAGATATTATAAAATGACGACATTTAGTATCATACTGTAGATACATGTTAGACAATTCATTCATCTATAAGCTCCACCCACCAAATAATAGTAGAAAGCTCCACCCACCAAATAATAGTCAAATTAAATTGATTTGCCGTCTTCCTCTTTTTTATCAAAAGTGCGTGGAAGACAGAGTTTTATTTATTTGTGTGGATTAACACACCACACACACACACACACAAATAACCTAAGATAGCCTAATAACCAATGACATTATGTCATTGCTAATAAATAATAAGATGATAATTTAAGTGTAAGTTTTGGGGTTTAAGGCGACTAGGAGAGCAAACACGTGAATTTGGTTTATCAAATTTATTAATAAGTTTACAATTTACAATAAAATAATACTTCCCATCACACTTTTTCACACGTAAACGTAAAACGTGCACTCATCTGTCCACAAAATGTTATTATTACGGTTCCTACACAACCACTGCGAAAACTCCACTCTGTCTCATAGTCCGTCGGGAGCATCTCCTGAATCCTCAGAATATGATAGGGATGAAATCCCTCGCTATGCAACACTTTTAAAATGTATGATTACGACACAAAGAAGACACGTGCGGCGTCTTCAGAGCTGGCCACCGGGTGTCTTAAAAAAAAGTCCAACACATCTTCTTCCAGCCGTACAGGATACCGCGGTCGGCCTGCACCAGGCCTGAGTCAGAAACTGCGGGTCTCGCGGTGACACTGCACGGCACCAAGAATAGTTCTTGGGTTGATCTGCCGACCATACCTCTCGAAAAAAATCTCGCACGCCCGAGTACAAATTTCATTTGCATCATGGTAGCAGATTGTCATATTCAAGTAGTCCTGGTTTTAATATCGGTAAGGCATTTTTTACAACATACAACTTCATGTCAAAGCTTTTTATTAAACCAATCTCCAAGACAACGTCTATGGTATATCTCTGGTATGTGCACAGAGTATATCAAAATGAGGTTGTAACATTCCTCCCCAATTAACTTAAAGCATTTCTTCGATTAATCGACGAGGTGCTTGCCTCTGCCGGTTCGGGAATACACAGAGTATCTATCAGCAGAGTCGACAAAGTATGTAATGTTTTGTCTCATGTCAAGGTATGTATTTTTTAACATCTTTGTTAAACATGGTCGTTACTATTGTGCAATAGTTTTAGGTCGGGAAAACAATTAAATACGTAGGTGATAAAAGAAAGTCAAGTGCGAATGAGGCCATACCAACTAGTAGATCTATCAAATGGTTCAACATTTTTGCTCTCACTAAAACATAAATAAAAGCCAAACTTTATTTTCGCCATTCGATCCGTAGACGCTGTTACTGGACGAATTACATTCACTTTTTAGTGTTCGAACGGGACCCTATTACTAACACATCTTAAGAATACGAATAATTAAATTAAAACAATTATTTAAGGGGGCTCCCATACACCAAACGTGATTTTTTAGAATGCTACGGAACCCTTCGTGCACGAGTTCGACTCGTACTTGGCCGGTTGTTGATTTGATTTGAAAAGGAAAAATGAAAAAGTTTTCAGATATCTTTATTTTCTGTTTGTCAAGACAAGAGACCTTTCCAGTAATAGAATAATCCATTAATAATAATATTAAAAAACCTATGAAAAAAACCTCGTTTTAGTCGCGGCCACAACCATTTGCACTAATTTCTCAGGTCTTTCAAATAATCGGATTATGTTATACAGGAAGCCCTGTCTACGCTATCATAGGCCTTCGTAAAATCTACGAAGAGAGCGTGAATAGTCTGCGCGTATTCCCATTTCTTCTCCATAATTTGTCTTAACAGAAATATCTGATCAACAGGGCTTCGGTTACGGCGAAAGCCGCACTGGTAGTCACCAATGATGTCTTCTACGTAAGGCTCTAATCGACCCAGTAAGACGTAGGAGAAAATCTTATAGGCTGTAGGTAGCAGCGCGATACCCCTATAGTTGGAACACTTTCTTCTAGATCCCTTCTTGTGAATGGGGCATATCACCCCATATTCCATTCCAGTGGTTGACATTCCTCCCTCCAGATCTTACAGATGGTTTGGTATATTTTTGTTTGCACAGCTATCCCCCGTATTTCCAGACTTCCCCCGGTATCCCATATATTCCTGGGGATTTATTATTCTTTAGCCTCTTAGTGGCTTTCCTGACCTCCTCAAAACTTGGTGGTTCTATCTCCATATCACAGTTCTCTCTGTTTACTACTAGGACATGATTTTCGATAGGTGGGCAGTTCAGAAGTTGTTGGAAGTAACGCCGCCATTCCGATTTCTGTTCCTCCGGGTCAGAGATAAGATCTCCGTTATCTCTTTCTAGTATCTGTGTAGCTGGCTGGTGTCCTTTCTTTATTGATGATATTTCTTTATAAAATTTTCTACTCTCATTAGCTGTCATTATATTCTCCATCTCTCGTAACCGGTTCTCTAGATGTTCTCTTTTAGCCTGCCTAATTAAGTTTCTCAGCCTTACACGTGTCTCCCCGATATTTGTCGGTCCAGATACTGTCTTGATCGGATAGGATCTTATATTTCCTTCTCTCCTCCATGGCTACATCACATTCTTCGGTCCACCATCTCCTTCTCTTCTTCCGCTTCTTCTTGCCCAATACTTTCAGACCTACCTCTGTCACTATCCTTTTTGTTTTTTCCCAAACTGTATTTAAATCCATCTCCTCTACTTCCAGTCCCATAAATCTATTACATAATTCTATTTCAAACTGTTTTCTAACGTTGTTGTCCTTTAGTATGTCTGTATTCAAAATTTGGTTCTCTTGTTGTTTCGGTTTGTGGGTAGTTTTTTATTTTGGCTCTAATTTTAACTCCCAAGAGGTAGTGGTCACTGTCACAGTCTGCTCCTCGAAATGTCCTGATATCTTCTATGATGTTTTTATGCCGATTGTCTATTAGTATATGATCAATTTGATGATTGAAACGAGTAAGATGAGGGTCAGGGTCGGCGGAGATTTGTCTGAAGAGTTTGAGGTGGTTACTGGCTTAAAGCAAGGGGATGCGCTGTCTCCAACCCTCTTTAACTTGGTGCTCGAATACGTCATCAGAAAAGTATTATCGCATGAGGGGGGCATCGAGTTAAATGGAAAACATAAGGTCATTGGATATGCCGACGATCTGGCTATCCTTGCTAGTGATCAGAAAGACCTGAAAGCCATGGTGGAAACGCTGGAGAGAGAAGGTGGAAATGTGGGTCTTACAATTAGCCGCGAGAAAACAGAGTACCTCAAAGCTAAAAGGTATAAAAATGTAAGAACCCACAGAGAAGACCTACAAGTCGGCCAAACCACCTACAAAGGTGTTGGGAAATTTAAATATTTGGGCTGCACTATAACAGACACCAACCAAAGGGAAGACGAGATTGATGCCCGAGTCCAAAATGCCTTAAGATGCTCGGCAGCCCTCCACAAAGTGTTAGCGTCCAAGCTCATTAGCAGGAAAACTAAAAATCCGGGTCTACAAGACGGTCATAAGGCCAATCCTAATGTACGGCTGTGAAGCTTGGACTCTGACACAGAAGGAGGAAAATAAGCTCCTGGTAGCTGAGAGGAAGATATGGCGGAAAATCCTGGGACCAGTTAGGGGGGAGGATGGCAGCTGGAGGCTAAGAAAGAACAAAGAGGTAGAAGAACTAGTGGCGGAGCCCGATATTATGGGCGAAACGAAAGCAGCAAGGCTTCGATGGCTCGGCCACGTGGAGAGGATGGGAGAGGATCGCGCAGCTAAAAGAGCGTATAAGGGACGACCAAGCGGGAAACGACCTGTCGGCCGGCCCAGATACCGCTGGAGGGATGAGGTCCTAAAAGATCTGGTGGCCCTCCAAAGAGCCGACTGGCAGGAAGTAGCGCAGAACAGGAAGGAATGGAAGCTTTTAGTATCGGAGGCCAAGATCCTCTTTGGGTCGTCGAGCCATCGAAGTAAGTAAGTAAGTAAGTAATGAAAAAAACCTATAAAAAAAGACCTATGATTGATTGCTCCGTTCCATAGTTACTCTATGACAGAGCGGCACCATAGATAGAGCAACACGGACTCACGCGCGCGCCGGTGGGCGGCGGCTTTTTTTTGTGGCCGCGTGTAGGTAGTTTCATTTTAATTGGTTAAAATAATTGGCCAATGAGGTAAGGACTGAAACATCGTCTCTCGTGTTTTATGTTACATGATACAGGATGTCATAATGTTACGGTTTTCAAAAAACAAAAAGTTAATTTTTCTCGAAAACTAGCGTGTAGAAAATTGAAAAAACCACTGATATTATTTCTAAATAATATCAGTAATCAGCCCTGAAAATATTTGTAGTTAATTTGAGTCCACCTTATATAAAATAATAAATAAAAACATTGCAGTTTTTCATAAAATGTTATTGATGTTATTCTTTAATCTAGTAAATAAAATCTTTTAAATATTTTCTGTTTTGATTAAACTAACATATTTGTAATAATAAAAAAAATATTTGAACTCTTATTAAAACTACTCCAAATAAAAGAAATACAAATTTTATTTAAGTATCTATATGATTATATATACTGCTTGAATGATTTGAAAGATGTTGAATATGGATTAAGAATGAATGAGTTACGCATCAAATGCCTCTTATATGCCGACGACCAAGTATTGCTTGCGTCGTCAGAAGAGGAATTACAGAAGATGGTGACAGTTATGAATGACTCATTTGAATGTAAGGGTATGAAAGTGAATGTAAGCAAGACGAAAGTAATGGTTTTTGAAAGAGACGAGAGTGTTATAAAATGCGAAATTGGTATAAATGGAGAGAATGTAGAACAAGTGAATGAATTTGTATATATATGTTGTATGTTCACAAGGGATGGCAAGCACGAGGGTGACATTGAAAGAAGAGTGGCTGCTGGAAACCGAGTGAATGGGGCATTACATTCCTTTATGAACAGCAGAAAAGTGTTCAAGAATGCTCGTCGGGCTGTTCATCAGGGAGTGTTAATGCCAACTCTTATGTTTGGTAGTGAAAGTTGGGTATGGCAGAAACATAATGAAAGTAGAGTGAATGCGGTTGAAATGAGAGCATTAAGAAGCATGTGTGGTGTAAGTTTGAAAGATCGAATTAAAAAATATTGTTGTTAGAGAAATGTGTGGAATAAAAGAGGATGTAGTGACCAAAATTGAAAAAGGAATGTTAAGATGGTTTGGGCATGTTGGAATGGGAGGATGGATGAAAAGTGATTGACGAAAGGTATTTATAATGCAGAGGTGAATGGAAGAGTTGGTCAAGGTCGACCTCGTAGAACGCACTCCAACCAGATTGCGGACCTCTTTAAAAAGGGAGATATTAGGAGCACCCATAACCGGAGAGCATGTATGAAGAGAGTGATGAGTGTAGAGGAAGCAAGAGAGATCTGTAAGGATCGTAGCAGGTGGAAATCGCTAGTCTCTGCCTACCCCCGCGGGAAAAAGGCGTGATAATATGTATGTATGTATGTATGTATCTATATGATTGCCTCGCTAAGTGCCGATTTGAGAAATAAAAATGTTTTTAAAACAAATTAGTTTTCAAAATACTTAGGTAAACAATTCATCTATTCTAAAAATAACAAGTACTTATTCTGTTGTATTGTCTGGTGAAAAGCGAATTGTTTTTGAAACCCAATTCCACATTCCTTTGTAGTGGAAGCAAGAATCAAAACAATTAGTAATTTAATACTGGAATAATATTTCATTTTACTATTATGCAAATATTTTCGAATGCGAGAGCTTTGATGGTTGTTTTATGCGTACAAACCCACTGAATAGATCAGAATATCTACTAATTAATTATGAATGCAAAAGTTTTGATGTGTGTGAGTACTCATATTTTATATCCTACTATATCCTACCAATACTTTAGGTACCTACTTAAATGTCACTATACCTGAATCTCCATTCCATCAGAGAGCCCACTATTTAGCTAAGCGTGGCCTTCGAGTCTCATGACTCTTGGCTCTGTCTACCCCTTAAGGGATAAAGGCGTGATTCTATGTATGTATGTACTTAAATGTGAATATTTGTGTGATTTGATGTTTGTTACTCTTTCACTGTAAAATTGCTGAACGGATTTCGATGAAATATAATATTGGGTGGACGTGGGTTGTTCGTTCACTAGAAAAACCAATATATTTATAGGATTTAGCACATCAATAATATAATTAGTATTAAAACTAGCATAAATCCCATATTAACTTATAAAAATTCATTTTTCATGAAATCCCTGTCTGATTAAAAACCAAGGTATTTTATAAAGATAAGATAAGGCAGACAAAAGAAACCCGATTTTTAATTAAACATTCAAAAAACATAATTAAAAGCTAGACCTTTGCTCCTTTTATTTAATCACAAAAAGGGTATTTAAGCAAACAAAACTGTTATATTTATTCCATTTATGACTTACCTTTCTTCCCTTGTTAACTAAATCAAACTCGGATAACTTTACCCGCGCGAATAAATTAATGAATTATTTAAAGGTATTTTTGTACTGGTGAAACTCCTGGCCTAAATAAAATGGTTAACTTAATTCCAAAGAGTGTCATTTATAGTAAAGATTCGTTTTGTACCTGAAGCTTTCTTATGGAATCCTATATTGATATGCCTCCGCTGTCTGTCTGACTAAATAATTTTATATTAATTATGCGTAAATGGGATGAATGATGTAAAGAATGTTGCTGGCAAGAATTGGATTTCAATGGCCCAGGATAGGAAAGGTTGGCGTAGACCAAAGGAGGCTTATACCCAGCAGTGGGTCATGGAAGGCTGACGATGATGATAATGAAATCCTATAAAGAATAAAGAGATATCTTGCGAAAGGGACCATTGTAAACTAAATAAACAAATTTCTCAGAAGCCCTTCTGAGATATTATAAATATGTACTATTTGGCTTTGAGAATATATTGTATTGCAACGGGTAAAGGACCGTCTACGTAACTGTATACTTGAGTGATCAAGCGATACTTATTGAAGAGATACTTCAGTGATCAAGAGAGCTTTCGATGGCTGACCCATGTGTCAACTCGTGAACGGGTACTGCCAGGACAAATCATGGCAATAATATTCGTAGGTCTGTGTCTGAATATTCAAGAAAAAATACAAAACTATTGACTCGGCCCGGCTTTGTACCGGTAAAAAAAGTAAAGTTAAAAAAAAACATAAAGTTTTCTCAATAAATTTTCTATCCAAAAGTGAAAACCGCATCAACATGGTGTGGGTGAAGTGTGAAAAGCACACAGTGACACATAGATGACAGAGGCGGAAAGTAAAGAAGTGATGAGTTTTTCACTGTTAAATTTATGAAATTTAATTTAAACAGGTAAATAAATAATTAAGTGCTGATGCCTTGAAAAACAAATAGCTATTGACCAATAAGTGATTGGAATCTATTATTCCTAAATTTAATCATTACAAGCTAATTATTTAAAAATAAAAAAACACGACTGACAAATTACATAGCCTATGCCACTCGGAGGAATGCAAAGAATCTAACAATGCCTCTCACATCAAAATCTGTTAAGCCGTTCAGGACTTCTGGTGGAATAAAAAACTTACATACATACATGAACCCTGAAAACATAACACTCCTTTTTTGGTGTAAAAAACATTCAATTTTAATTATTTTATTAATGCAAAATAAATAAAACATCTACCTTTTGTAATTTTTTTTCAAACGATCCATTTCAAATGTTTGTTTTCAATAAAGGCAAAGCGTATATCGTGTTTGTTGTCATCAAACAGTAAATTAATTGGACAAATTGTCATAAAAAGTGAAATTTTATTGAAACTCAATTAATTAATTAAGAAACTATAAATCAACTGTTCCTTGGTGACTCGCTCAATAATTAACGGAAAAACTTTGAAATTGAATAGTGATTAATTACTTGTTTGAAACAAATTGAGTACTGTCAAATGAAAATTTCAATAAAATATCGAAGCAGCTGTGGTTGCCCAGTTCTTTAGAAGTTTGACTAGCATCCAAGATATCGCAGGTTCGAATCTCACGCGAATTTAAATGTACTTACCACCTGTAATTCAATTTGTTACATTAGTATATCGAGATATTATGTTGGTACTAAGTTGTATTTCGATGTATTATCTATACATATAATAAAACAGTAAAAATATTTTGTCTGTACATTTAGTATTTTTGACTGAAATGGAAAGAGGGACACTTAAAATGAATAATAGGAAGAAAAAAATTTTTGGTATTTCTTGTCTGTCTGTCTGTATGTATGTACGCGTTTCACGCAAAATCTACTGGACGGATTTGAATGAAACTTTTTTTGTTGTATAGCTATTAAGTCTGGGCAACATATAGGCCATAATTAATTTTGAAAAATGGAACACCTGATGAAGAAGCATAACAGAACAGCTAAACTATAAGAAATATGGAAATGGTACCTTTGCAAAAGTTTATCAATCTGACGAGCATTTTCTGTTGACGTGTAAAAATCGAAGATCAGAAGCATCTGATGAAGAACTCCAAGAGACCAGCTACACTATAACATATATGGAAATGGCTCCTTAGCAAAAGTCGTTCAACCTGATGAGCATTTTCTGCTGACGTATACAAATTGACGATCTGGAACATCTGATGAAGAACTCCAAGAGTTCAGCTACGCTATAAGATATATGGAAATGGCGCCTTAGTTAAAATCGTTCAACCTGATGAGCATTTTCTGCTGAACTACAGTTTGGAACACAAAAAGATTTTTCATCTAAGCTAAACTCACGCGGGCGAAGCCGCGGGCAACAACTAGTATTGTATATTATTATATACATTTTCAGTTACACATTATTGCTTTTGGCTGTGACGTAAATGGCGACTCAGTATTATTGCCCGTATGTCTGTAAAGATTTAATGTATAACTGGATTCCGGGATTTAGAAATGAAATACTGTGGTATTAAAACTTGTAGAGAACTATACTCGTAGTATATAATAATAGTATATTATCTATACATCTATACATATAATAAAACAGTAAAAATATTTTGTCTGTACATTTAATATTTTTGACTGAAATGGATAGAGGGAGACCTAAAAAGAACAATAGAAAGCAAAAAAATTTTTTTGGAATTTCTTGTCTGTCTGTCTGTCTGTATGTATGTACGCGTTTCACGCAAAAACTACTGGACGGATTTGAATGAAACTTTTTTTGTTGTATAGCTATTAAGCCTGGGCAACATATAGGCTATAATTCATTTTGAAAAATGGAACACCTGATGAAGAACCATAACGGAACAGCTAAACTATAAGTAATATGGAAATGGTGCCTTAACAAAAATCGTTCAACCTGATGAGCATTTTCTGCCGACTTATAAAAATTGAAGATCTGGAACATCTGATGAAAAGCTCCAAGAGACCAGCTACACTATAACATATATGGAAATGGCGCCTTAGCAAAAATCGTTCAACCTGATGAGCATTTTCTGCTGACGTATACAATTTGAAGATTTGGAACATCTGATGAAAAGCTCCAAGAGAGATTTTTCATCTAAGCGAAACTCACGCGGGCGAAGCCGCGGGCGACAGCTAGTAAATAATATGTTAGAAAAATAACAAAAAACAATCGGATCATTTTCCCATATTTAAATAGTAATCTTTTTTTGAAAGCTGCATGCAATTATACATATAATAAAACAGTAAAAATATTTTGTCTGTACATTTAATATTTTTGACTGAAATGGATAGAGGGAGACCTAAAAAGAACAATAGAAAGCAAAAAAATTTTTTTTGGAATTTCTTGTCTGTCTGTCTGTCTGTCTGTCTGTCTGTCTGTCTGTCTGTCTGTCTGTCTGTCTGTCTGTATGTATGTACGCGTTTCACGCAAAAACTACTGGACGGATTTGAATGAAACTTTTTTTGTTGTATAGCTATTAAGTCTGGGCAACATATAGGCTATAATTCATTTTGAAAAATGGAACACCTGATGAAGAACCATAACGGAACAGCTAAACTATAAGTAATATGGAAATGGTGCCTTAACAAAAATCGTTCAACCTGATGAGCATTTTCTGCCGACTTATAAAAATTGAAGATCTGGAACATCTGATGAAAAGCTCCAAGAGACCAGCTACACTATAACATATATGGAAATGGCGCCTTAGCAAAAATCGTTCAACCTGATGAGCATTTTCTGCTGACGTATACAATTTGAAGATCTGGAACATCTGATGAAAAGCTCCAAGAGAGATTTTTCATCTAAGCGAAACTCACGCGGGCGAAGCCGCGGGCGACAGCTAGTAAATAATATGTTAGAAAAATAACAAAAAACAATCGGATCATTTTCCCATATTTAAATAGTAATCTTTTTTTGAAAGCTGCATGCAATAATATCTAAAGAGAATACCTATTGATATTTTTTTCTTCTTTAATGTGTTTTGTAACTAATTAATCTCACTATAATTAGTGAATATAATCACAGAGTTAAAACAAAATAGAAACTAGTGGTTCTGTCAGAACAGTAGACCTCGCGAGCCCTTCCACGAAATAACCGATATTTTACTGTGTCCCTGGCTAAAAAGAGTTTTGAAACCAACCTACCAATGCTGGAAAGAAAGTAAAAAGTTCTCATATTTTACCCATAAGCCCAAATATGTTCTTGTGGTTGGTCAATACCACTAAAAAAATTACTGAAACCTGCCTTTTTTGCCTCAAATAATATAAATAATAATATAATAATAAATATAGACGGTCAAATCACACAGATTAAGTTAGCCCCAACGTAAGTTCAAGACTTTACGGGATGCTAATTTAACAATACTATATTTTATAACAAATATATATAGATAAATATCCAAAACCTACGTCAATCTGAAAAAGATTATTTTCCATCTTGACCCGACCGGGGATCGAAACCGGGACCTCTGGTGTAGCCGTCCGGGGCGTGATGACCGTTAGGCCACGGAGGTCGTCAGTTGTCAGAAATGCATGGTACCTATTGGTTATATGTATGTATAATGTGTTATTTGCGCAACAAAATTAAAGTTCAAAAAATAAAGTTCAATTTGAAATCGAATCTCTCTAATTAGTAGGTATGTAGGTATTATATATATTACTTTTTTTTTTATAATAGGATTTTAATCATACAATAAAGTTTTTTGATATCAGAATTATTTTAAGTGTTCAAGATAATTCTACCATGCAAAGTAATCCACAATACAATACCATTAACCAAATAAATACACACAATTCAAAGCCAAGCAAGACAAAAAAAAGCCATATGATTTTTAAGAACCAGTTAATTTTATTTAATAAATAAATCAAGTCACTCTTGTAAACGTATTAGCGATTTTGCGAGTATTAAAAGCTTTGCTGCGCCATCTATTGATTTTTTTGTGAACTATCGTATGAGAATTTATAACATATGGATTTATAGCGGTTTTATTGAATTTTACTATGTTGTTCAAACAAAAAAAATGCGTCTTAATAAGAATAACAAAAATGTCTAATGACATTTTTGAATTATTTTTTAAATAGCTGAGATATGAGGTTTTTTTTATATATTTCGGCCATTTTTTAAAATTTCGAAAAACTGGTTCGACTAAAAAATTCTATAAAATTACCGAACCTGCTTACAAAATTTCATGAGAATCGGTTCAGAAATGCGACCTGTAGGCGATAACATCCGGACAGACAAAAGAATTTTCGGCTAGTGGAAACTGAGACGCTTCGTTTGCTGCGCTCGCTCGGTCGATTAATAAATTTTCAAGCAAATTAAAATCGTGTTATTGCTTTAAGCCACTATGGTTGGCGCAAATTAAATTTAAAGCGCCTAGAAAATCCCTTTCAAGTAATCTCTTTTGATATCTAAGGGGCTAACCTTCAGTGTTACATTTCATTAATTCTGTTCTCCTAATCGGATTCATAAAAAAGGAAATAAAATAGCGGATTTATCGCTGTGCGTACTCATCTGTTTTATATGTTGGGATCAGTTTATTGTCTATAACGTTTTGGAGTGACACAGTTTGTGACAAGGGTCTCGTTTGTTACCATAACAGAGACGCTGTAAAGGGTTCAGCAAAAAGTAACAATTAAATTGTGGTTAGTATTACATGACTGACTACTACTGAATGACCGCTTCTTGCCCGTAGTACAGTTGGGATTGTTCAGTTGACAGGACCGTCGCTAAACTTTCATTCGGTAGTACAGTTAACCGTACCATGGATTAAATTTTTCCCAGGTCTATTTTTTTTTTAATCTATGTTTTTTTTAAGGCTTTTGTTTTTATAAACATGTCAGCCTTATCGTATCCTAACCTATATAAGCACACGGAGACAGTTACTGTTGCGCAGCCGCTGCCAAATAATACATTTTAAACGCTGCGTCCGAAACTGGATGCGCCAGCAAACATTGTAAACCGCCTACATCCCACTTATTCACATTTAAGCTGTTCATCAGTTTCCCAGGTCTAGTTAACTGTACCACCGAATAAATAAGCTTTCCTTGGTACAGATATCTGTACCACGGAATTAATACCTTTCTTTGGTACAGTTGACTGGACCACGTAATAAAATCTTAAAAGAACACGTAAAACATTCCGAAATATTTTCATATCCTATATAGTTCCATAAACAATGTAAACTAAGAAATTAAACTCTTATGTTTTACCAGCCGCGTCGCGGTGCTTTGCTCCCGTGGAAAATTCGGGACAAAAAATATCATGTGTGCTTTTCACAGTAAATACAAAAAAAACCAACGGATATATTGTTCTCTTAAGAATATAATTTTGTTCTCTTTAGTATAAATGACATGAAAATGATTTTAATTAAATGTGCTAAAAATAGCACTTTTAAATCGTCGTATACTTGTGTTTTAGTTAGTTGATGTCAAAAAATTACTTAAAGCTAAGGTTACTACCGTCTCCAAGATATAAATTTCAAGTAAATATTGCAATCATTATCAACATCAATTGACTAAATCAGAACCAAACGCGACTCAAAGGAGTCCTTTACAGTATCTGCATTTGTTATATTTAAATGGTAATGTCTTTTGAGCCGGGTACTGTAAACTCCATTTTAAGTTATTCAGAATTTACCCTTATGCGGTGGCAATTAAGGCGAGTTTACAACGAATAAGCGTAGGTTTCGACGCCGTTGATTGTATCTTTCAGGGAGGTTGTCATACCCACCTTAAACGATATCCTATCTCGTTCATAAAACAAGACAGGCTAACTTTTCCAACCGTTAAATAACAAAATATACATCTATATTTTTTTCTTAAAGATGGGTTTGCTCTTGACCCCAATCTTGCCCTAGGACAGAGATGAGGTCTACGGTGTAGCGAGCTTACCCAGAAGCAGCCTATTCACTCTGGTTTTGAAGAAAGTCAGCTTGTACGTGCTCGGGAACACAGACGCAGGCAGGGAATTCCAATGCTTTGCTTTGCGCATAAGAATGGTGATGAAAAGCGCTTGGTGCGTGCGGGGGGAATATAAACCAGGAAGGGATAATAGCCCTAATTATCTTTATTAATATTTGAAGCTAACTGACAAGATATCACCGCGGAGACGAAACCGCTGTATGTAGAAACTTGAAATATTGCAGAGAGTTCTATAAATAGCGTATATATGTGCGCACCAAGTAAGGAATTTCAGAAATTCCATCTCTAAGAGGGTGAAGTGGGTAAAACGAAATTCACGCAGGCGAAGCCGAGAGAAAAATCTAGTTGAGAAAATAAGGAAGGTTATGAGAATGATTTGAAAATGATACTATAATGACTTTGTTTTAGTATGATGATTGTTGAAGCCTGTATAAAGGTAATGTTATTGATCTAATCAATTGGATTTTATGAATACAAGGGGAAAAAGTATATATACGGAACACGTGAAATGCATACAGCCATTCTTTAAATGACCTATAAAACCATAGAGTTAAATTTTTTTATAAGAATGTTTTTTTTTCTAATACCATGCATAAAACTGAACGTGAAAATTGTGCAATACCTCCAAAATTGAATGTTTATTGTCAAGTGTTTTACTGAGTCCATCTTCCAGGGCCAAAACCTTTTAAACCCTCCTATGAGTTTTATATAGGTAACAAAAAAATAAATAATTAAAGAATCTACAAAGGTATAAATGTTATATTTCTAAAACAAACAGAGGTGGTATCGTTTCGACAATTCGGTACCGCCTGACATAAAATTCTGAAGCTATATCTGCTCTTGTATATAATCGAATCGAGTTTTCAATTAAAATTAAATTTTCAAGTATTTATTTTTTATTAGCATTTTCTTCATATCACTTTTATAACTTCGAACATAAAAACCGCCCCTTTTATTATAACCTGAAAACTTTAACTCCGATTGCCTCTGCCATTAGGATATTTAATGATAGCAGTAATATTGATGCCTTTATAATGTCTTCGCAACGAAGGAGAAATGTTGTTTAAAAGTTAAGCTATCTACTGGAGCATATTGCTAATATCTTAGGCAGTTGTTCCTCTGTCGACGATTAGCGAAAAAAGAGTTATTAGTTTCCAAACTACAAATAAACACACTGTATATATGTATATTATTTTTAATTTATTATAGCATATCAAAGAATTACAGAAACATCCTGCTAATGATAAAAATATTAAAAATGGTTGATTTTTACCGAAATCTATTTAAAACGAAACATTAAATGCTCGTGTAATACTGAAATTCCGGGAAGTGAAGCTTTGAGTAACTAAAACTAGCACTTTTCGTGCATCTAAAATGGAACACGTTAAATCAAATAAACTGAACCCAGCATGGGCCACTATGCGGCGGTAATTAAGGCGAATTTGTAATGACTGGGCAAGTTCATGCGCTGTTGACTGTACAAAACGGCTTTGAATATAAATTGCAACAGTCGCATTGTCACACACAGCCAATTGGGAGAACCTCCTCTTTTTTGGTTTTTGAAGTCGTCGTCGGTTAAAAAAGCCATATAATATGATATTTGATAAAAAAAAACCAGATTAAATCAAGTTACTCTTGTAAACTTATGAAAAAATTACCATAGCGTTTAACGCAATTATCTCCAAAACGGTTTCTCTGTTTTCCGGAGAATTTAAGACTAAATTACGTGGAGAGAATGTAAAACTGTTGGACTGTTTGAGCAGGGTGTGTATCCTTTTGTTTCAAATTAGTTTTATTCTACACTAACTTAGAGGTATCGTTTGAATTGAGTTTTCTCCTGCAACAGCAGTGTTTGATGTGTTTCCTTTTTTCTGAAACTTGTAGAATTGTGTAACCTAAATAGCTCGTACTATTTGATACGTCGACGTTAGATGACGCTCTTTATCTCATATTTATTTAAAAACTTTATTGCACAAATTACAAAAAATATGTACTGGTAAACTTACCCATTGAACCCCAAGCGGCGTCATGTAACCGCGCGCGAATCGGCTACGCCATCGCCATAGGGCATTTCTCTACCAGTCAACCATTAGACCAAAGATCCCCTCTATAACCCTTACGGTTACGGTGTAGATAGATTCAAGAGTCGTGAGACTCGAAGGCCACGTTTAGCTGAATAGTGGCTTATGATTTGAATAATAAGAGCGCTTGGTTGATAATGTCACTGTCAGTTACTTAATTATTATGATTTCTGTGGTTATGCCCATAGACATATTAAAAAAAACATTCTAAAAACTTTCTTTTAACTTTATTGTTATGACACATCATAATGCATAGACTAATAAAATGTATTGCTAAAGCTTTCTAACATTTCATTTCTTCTGTTTTTAAAATACAATTTTAGAAAGATTATTAAAAAAAAATTCAAGCACGTTTTCGAGCCTATTATTTCTGCCAATCGGAAAACGATGCTACGTCGCCGTCGTGATTTTAATAAGGACAAAATGGAGGGAAATGAACTCGTCTGAATTCAAACGTGTGTTTTGGGACTGCGAGGTTATTCACCAATGATAAAGATTTTTTTTATGTAGTAAATGTACATCATAATATTTTCGTCAAGTTCAAAAGATGTTCACCGAATAAGTTTCTAAAACAACTGACTTTTATGGTAATGATGACATTTAAATAATCCAATTGCACATCAATTCTTTAGGCAAATAGGTCGGTAAACAGAAAAGTTGAAATCTTTCATATGTATTTTTCGCAAAAGCAGTCAACATTCTAGGCACACTTTTATTAATACCTATCAATATATATATTTTTTAAATATTAATCCTACTTCTTACTAATATTATTAATGCGAAAGTTTGGATGTGAGTTTGTGAGGAGCGAAGCCCCGGTGCGCGGCTAGTATATCATGTAAATAAAAACCCTGGGATAATCACAAAGTGTACTTTTGATCCCGAAATTATCACGGAAATGGAGCCCCGGGGCGCAAATAGTACAAATTAATTATTTAAATGAACTTGACTAAGCTCGTTGTAACCAAATTCAAACTCCGAGCTCATACATTTCATTGTGCTTACAAGTAAGTTTTCTCCATTCTTTGTACGAGTTATTCGTTGAAAGGAAAAGAAAAGTTACCTAAACAAAAGTTCATTATAACTTGTTAAGCATTCTTCGTTATTTTTAATGAAGTAAAAATAATGAAAATTGTTAAAAACATTCCATCGTTATCTAATACCATTCTTTACTGAACGAATTGTTTTATATAATTAAAGTTTTCCGCATGCTCTCTAGGTAAAAACGCACTATAGCGCAGATCTGATAGATACAACCTGACTCTCTTCAAAACCAGAGTGAATAGGCTGCTTCTGGGTAAGCTCGCTACACCGTAGACCTCATCTCTGTCCTCGGGCAAGATTGTGGTCAAGAGCAAACCCATATTTAATATAAAAAAGATCTCTCAAAAATTGCAGAATGCTGTTTCACAGTTGTATAATGTATTGCTGAAATCAAATCAAAAATTATTTATTGAAACCAGGCCTTCAAAGAAGGCACTTTTTGCAGTCAATAACTAATAATATAATAGTCGATAACTATTTTTTATTGTTGAGATTTACAACTACTAGCATTTCGGAACGAGCACTGCTGAGAAGAAATGTCAAAAGAAACTCATGAAACAGTCTTTGAAACTTGAAAATTGATACTATAACTATCATAAAATCTGGCGCAGGTTTCATCTCCCCATAGACCCTGAGATATTTACAATAATAAATACCGCGCGAACAAATTTACGGACAAAAGTAAGTCGAGAGATAAAAGCAACATTATCACCATTCTGCGAGCCGGTCAAATGCTCGTAAAATCCGGGTCTCTACCCGGAGATGCCGTATATTCATGAGTCCACAATCGGCTCTAATGTCTGTACCTACATCAACAGTTTTTGGGACGCAGAATTGTTTTATTTTGTTTTATATGGCGATTTCTTAGATGACTGAAGCGGTAGTGGCCGAGTTCTAGGGCGGCCGCCTGTGGCTGCAATGGTCCCAAGTTCGAATCTTACCCGTGCTACATGAATTTGTTTACCAATCTGACTTATGTACCTATGTTAGTTTTCATCGAAAACCACTTGCTTTCGGTGAAGCGATTGAATTTGTTCATCTATTTCCTTTGTGCAATTGTGCATGTAAAATAGGAAGTATTTTATATTCAGACTGAATGATATAATACATTCCAAAATTTGACAATTCCGACATTTTTTTCTGGATCGAGTCACATTTCTATTATTTATATTGTATAAGATTAGCCCGTACAAACAGACATAAAGACAGAGAAACAAAAAAAAAAAAAAAAAAACATTTTTTGGTATTTGCCCTTTTTGTACATCCCCTGACTTAGTTTTAAGCATTTTATTTCTATGTACAGACATTCGACCTCTACAGTTTTATTATATGTATAGATTATCTGAGGTAACGCGTGCCTTCAAGAAGCTATGAAGTGGCTCAGTTTTAGAAAAATATGATTCTTGTTCTCGATTACATAATTTATTTCGATTCCAACTAAATCTGAACGAAAAAAGCTGCTTTTATTGTGTTTTGTTACGTAATTCTCGGAAGCAAATATTTACAAATCGCAAATAAAAATAATATAATACACTCACAGAGAATCAGTTTCCTCCTTCGCTCCGATCTTATGTGGTTTTATTGAGAAATTGTTTACACTTTCAGAATTTCTCCTAACTCTTTATACGAGTTTCACAGTTATCTCTTGAGAGTTAAGGTTGAATTTCAAAAGTGTTTTTGAAATTAACTTGAAGATTTGATTTGCGATTGCGGAGTATTATTATATGATGAGAGATTATATGCCACATTTTAATTTAGAAATGATTTCTACTAGCGTTTATTAGCCGAAACTTAAGTGGCAGTGGGCGGGGCACATAGCTCGTAGAACAGATAGCCGTTGGGGCAGAAAAGTTCTCGAGTGGCGACCACGAACCGGAAAACGTAGTGTTGGCAGGCCTCCCACTCGGTGGACCGACGACCTGGTGAAGGTCGCGGGATGCGCATGGATGCGGGCAGCGCAGGACCGGCCGTTATGGAAATCCTTGGGGAGGCCTTTGTCCAGCAGTCTTTCGGCTGAGAGAGAGAGCGTTTAGCCGCATCAAATTCATTTGTAGTTTTGCGTATTGCGCGTACAAATAATATATCGACTGATAGACAGCAATTCAAAAAACAATAATTTTGGTTTCTATTGGCTTTCAAAACACCAATTTAATTTTAAACCGCAAAATGAGTTCAATTTTATCAGGAAGCTTTGGTTACAGACAGAGTAAAAGCTGGAAGGAAATTAATTTATAAACAAAATGGTTTTGAATTTTATACTTACTACGAAAAAATAAAAGCGTAATTTTAAAAACTGGGTATCAATTTTTATATCAAAATTTATGAAAAGAAGGAAACATTTCCTGAGTATTTCTAAGGCGATAATACAGCTTTTATTCCTTATTATGTTTCGTTATTTCACTTAGGAACATCAAGTTTCAGCAGTGCTTTTAGTTATTATAAAGGCTTATTGTGTCTTATCGGTATTATCGCGTTATTTCACTAACTATTTAGCTGATAAATCCTCAAGTAGAGCTCTTCAGGACGTTTTTCTTAAAAAGCAAATAGTGGTCTATGAAACCATAGAGGAATTAGATTGGTATACAAACTTACGATCTGATTTTATACCGAATGTCTTTATCAGCTGATCCCGCTCTAAACTTGACTAAATATTTAATTTAATTATTTTTTCTTTCATCAATAGCTGCCATCATTATCAAAATAATAAAACTTTTTTCCAAAAAAAATGAACCGACTTCCAACATAAAACTTAAAATCATGAAATAACAATATAGAAAAATGTATTGGCATGCTACCTACTGAATGAGGTGAAGTCGGTGCCAAGTGCAGGAGTAAGGGTGTTATGTAATTGTTTAGCTAGGCATTTTATATAAATATATATATGCATACACGATTCTAATGTAAATTTAGATTATTTAATTTTATCGGCACCGACTTCACCTCATTCAGTAGGTAGCATGCCAATACATTTTTCTATATTGTTATTTCATGATTTTAAGTTTTATGTTAGAAGTCGGTTCATTTTTTTTGGAAAAAAGTTTTATTTTATCATTTTTAGTGCTTCTACCACAGACATATAATAATAGTAAGTAATTATATTTAAAAAAAATTTACTTCTGTGGCTTCTACACATATTTTCTTTAATAAAAACTTAAACTTTTCTTCTGGCCGAAAATAAAGAATTAAGAATTCGAAACTTTTTAGGTCAGTTTGATTTAAAATGTCAGAACATGTCAAATTGTGTATTATTTTTGGCACATAAATAGACCGAAAGCCCGCGACGACCAACCCCTCCTTATTTTAAAAATGCTGAATGTTTCTCTGCGTGGTATATACGGTTTAAAACTATTAGCGACTAGGTGTGAAGTTTGGATCTTAGTTGCTTATGCAGGTAATATGGCTAGCAAGGATGATTATAGGTATAAAAAGCACCCTTGGGGCCTCCCAAAGTAACATAAAATTCAGATTTTGTAATAAAACAAATATAACTATAATTTAGTAAAGTTACAATGTTTGGCAGGGGTTTGTTTCTGCACCAATTGCTTGGCAATGGATGTCATGATTTCTCATATTATTCGAAATAAAATCTTAAAAAAACTTTTACTTTGAGGAAATTGGGCTATCACTTTAAATATGATTGCTACAAATTATCTGCCTAAGCAATCATGATCCAACTTTTATAGTAGCTAATCGCTATTTCTGTGTTGGGGACATGCATAGAGAATCTTGAGTTTTCATAAAATAAGGAAGGGCATGCTGTCGCGGGCTTTTGCTCTATAATCCAATGTTTGAATTTGAAAATTTTGTTAGGTATCTTCAAAATTACCGAACAGATTCTGACGTGGTTAAAATGGGACCAACTTGGGAATAAACTCTTTCGATTAAAACAATAATTTCGAAATCAGTCCACTATAGGCGTAGAAATCGGCGAACATACATAAAAAAAAACATACATACATCGAAACATATAACCTCCTCCTTTTTTGGGAAGTCGGTTGAAAATCAAAAATTCTTTATTAAAACTTGACCATCAAAGAAAACTCATCATAATAACTGTCTCAAACCTACAAACTACTAGCATTTAGGAACGACCACTGCTGAGAAGAAATGCCTAAAGAAACTCATGAAACAGTCTTGGTCGCCTAATATTGATACGTTGATAGCGCGATTCAGCATTTCTCTTGTTGCCATTTTGTATCGTCATGTGTCCTTAGTGTCACGACCACGACCTTAATGTCGCCACAGATACCTATCTTCTTATCACGTTGTCACTTTTAGACTGAGAAGCAACGAACCAAATGGAGTCTCATTTATCTGTTTATTTGTAAAAATCAATATATTATGAAATAAATAAATTAAGAAACTGCGATCTTATTCACCGTTCATTTCATGGACAGTAAGTGTTTAATTTTGTGAAAAGGTACCTTCTTTATGTCCTTTTCTGAAATCCTGAAGTGAATATGCAAAGAAGAGATGGTTGTGGCTCAACTTTTTTGACATAATCGGTAGTTCCATAGACAATTTTATTTTCCATGACACGATTGTAACAAGCAAATCCCCGTGATATCAGTAGTACCAATAAAGGACGTTATGGATAAAAGTACTTAAGTGGTACATAATTAGTTGGTAAATAAAAGGATCTGGTCAAAGAAAATAATGGACATGATCCAATAATTCCTGAAACAGAAAATTTCAGATGTTTTTAAGAAAATCCTTTCTCTCTTTGATTTTGTTTTATGTTTCAAAGACAGCAAAGTATCGGCATTAGGTTATAAGCTCCTTAGTTATATCCCAACACGCATTAATCTTCAAAGCTGGGCAATTTGCGGTTTCGGTTCGATTCCCTGGATAACCTGAACCTTTAACTGATTGCGATCTTTTACAATGCTAGGATTTTCGCACGAGGTTCAAACGAAAATTGCAACTAAATGCCCTAAATGTTCCGGACGAGTTTCAGGCATCCCGTAGTAGGTAGAAATAATTGGTCGGTAGAAATAAGTGCATGTCGGGCCACGCGCAATGTTGGGTTCCAAAGGAGCTTATCCTGAACATTACATGAACTTATATTTACTTCCAATTTTATGTAACTAATGAAAATAACATTAAGTATAGGTAAGTAAGTAACTCTTTATTGTACCATGAATATAAACAGGAACACAATATGTATCATAACGGCTAATGTACAATGGCGGGCTTATCGTATATACTATCATGGAAAATGAAAATTGTTCCTACAAATATTTTTCATACTAAAAACAATTTTGTAAGTTTATCGTCTATTACTCATTAACATATAAAGTGTACATAGCCGCGATAATTTTCCTTATAAATTCATCATATTTGCTAGTTATTATATTTTTTTCACATATCCACACTCCACCATTTTCCTGTTCGAGGGGGGAGGACACTTGATTCTAACACGATTTAGCACTTTAAAGTTAAATATTTCATACACGGATTTCTAAAACAAAAAATGGTCTTCACTCACATATAATATTTCTAAAAGACCTATCAAATGATACCCCAAACGATGGTATAATCGAGAGAAAATGAAAACATTCCCACTTTAAGTGTAGGGGAGGACCACGAAAAATTTTTTTCCCTAATTTTATTCAACAGTACAATATGTATATCTGTACCAAATTACAGTTTTCTAGTACTAGTAGTCTCCGAGATAAACTGCGGACAGACATGACGAAACTATAAGGGTTTTATGTTTACGAACCTTAAAAAAGAATTATTAATAGATACCAAATGTCGACAGAGACTGTGTAATTAAATGAAATGTTTTTTACTCCGTTACGAGTACCTGAATATTATTCTACTATCTAATAATAATATTATAAATGCTACATTTTGGATGTGAGTTTGTGAATTTCTTAGGATGTTTGTTACTCAATCACGCAAAATATACTGGATGGATTTCGATGAAATTTGGTATACGGGTAGAAAAATACCGGAAATAGCACAAAGGGTACTTTATATTCCAAAATTCTCACGTGAGCGAAGCCCCGTTGCGCAGCTAGTTTTTTTTTATATTTTTCAGATTGATCTACAAATGCAGATAAATATGTAGGTGTGTTAACGCAAGCCGACTAAGCCGCTAGCAGTAAACATTAGGGTTCCGTCTAGTATTTTTAAGGTACAGAAACTCGAATAATAAAGAGCTTTGTGAATTTAATCTCGTGCATACCCACGCAATAGTCGTAGAATACTTTTCATGAATGGGCCGCGTGAATTCTGCTTTGGAATTCTCTTTCATTTGATGATTACACATTCCTAGTCCAATTTGTTAGTCTTGTGCCTATTTTTGCCTTCATTTTGATTCATTTTATTTTTAACTTAAATAAAAGGGAAATTCTTTATTCAACATTGGATGTTTCAGTACTTATCATCAATCCATCAATACATATAATTAAACTGTAACTGGTCTGTGTCTGTACATAGGAGATATTTAATAAAAAATAACTAGGAGGAATCTTTATAGGGCCAATAGAAGCCAAAAAGATTTTTTTTTTATTTTTGTCTGTCTTTCTGTCTGTATGTTTGTACGCGCATCACGCATAAACTACTGGGCCGAATTTGATGCGGTTTTCACTGTTGTATTTTTGAAGGTCTATCATAAAATCTGGCGTAGGTTTCATCTTAATCCGTAACTTAGAACCTGAAATATTAACAAAAGTAAATTACGCGCGGACGAAGTTCGCAGGCACAGGCTAGTTGACAATAAATTTACTCACTGATTGAGGGGTTAATAAAAAAAATATTCCAGCCAAAATTGCCATATCAAAAAAAAGTAGGTAAAAATAAAATAAAATAAAATAAAATTGTACCTAGAACTTATCTAGGACCCGTCATTACTTTCGGTTCTTGCACCGATGAACCGCCATCCAGTACCTAAATATAGGACTATTCAGTCCGCAGCTCACCGCCCTCAGCATGCTGTTATCAGAGCGACGCAGCCTCTCCCAGAAGGAAGCAATGCGTATTCTCATAACAGCAAAGAAGTCCGGCACTCTCGCCTCGGCGAACATGCCCGACGCACTGCAGTAGCGTGGCAGTCGCATGAGAGTGCGAAATGCGTCATTATATTGCACCCTCATGGATTTATACGCATTTTGCGTTAGTTAACTGGTTTTAAGGTGACACGTGTAAGATTACCCAGTAGTACTTGTACTATTATGTATTCTATGCCAGTAGTTACAGTTAACTGTATGCCAGCACGGCCTCTATGTAGTGCAGTAATAGGGACGAATTTACAATTCGGGTAGGTTGCAGAGCTATGGACTGTACTCGTGTAGTTAATAAAATAAATAATAAAAATAAAAAGAAATTTATTGACATGTTTCAAAACAAAGTTTTCATAAGTAGGTATTACATTTTAGTATTGAAGCCAGACCAGCAATGCATTGGCTCGGCGGCACTCAGCAACCCACCATCGAACTAGGAATAAACCTGTATCTCGAATGGTAGGTAGCCTTGTGACGGAGCCGCAGACACGACTGTGAGTAGGTGGCTTGACTTATTTACTAGATTGAAACAGTGTATAGAGAAACATTTGGTAAGTTTGTGGTATTAAATTGAATACAGTAATTCCCAAACTAGAAAAAATCTGTTTTTTGGGAATTTTCACAATAGTAGCAAGTATAATAAAAATATGAAAGTAAACTAAATTATATACAAAATAAAATGCATCTGCTATTGCTGCGAACGGCTCTCGGCCGCGTGTGTAATAATGTATTAGGTATGTGTGTGTGTGCGTGTGTGTATGCGTGTATGTATATATTTTTGTGCTATTATTAATGTTTCAAAAAAAATGAGCCAATCAAAGATTATCGTTTTAAATATTATTACTTAGTATTAATGGTTACAATTTAAATAAGGTTATTACAGGGCATAAGATCTTCGGTGTCTGAGTAGTTTAGTGTTAATAATAAATTATTGAATTTTGTTTTTTGACTCTCGCTTTGTAAGCGGATAAATTTTTAGTATTTTGTTGGCCTTATTGTATATGTTACAGCTAAAAACTCGAAAGTTTCGGGCAGCTAGGGCTGTTCTGTGACGAGGAGCAGAGCAGACAAGGTCAGATCTTCGTTTCCGAGTATATATAGAAGGATCGTAGAAAAGTTGGGTGTGCTTACGTAGTAAGGTACCCATGACAAAGAGTTGTCTCACGGTCAAAACTGTTGTGTCGGCATAGAGTTGATCAGTAGAATACCGATATGGTTTCTTAGTCATTACCTTGAGAACAGCTCTCTGGGCTCTCTCCAGTGGCAGTAGAATCGTTTTCGCCGCTCCACCCCAGGCCGTTATACAGTAAGAAAGTAAGGATTGGCAAAGTGCAAAATACACTACTTTTAAAGTATTAGGGTCAGCACAGGAGTTTAAATTTTTAAACACGTAAATTAGTTTTCTTATTTTTGGTACCAAGATTTTTATATGCGGATCCCATGATAAAAATTCGTCTATATGTACGCCTAGATACCTAATCACTCTAGCCCTCCCAAAGGTAAACAGTTACATGCGTTAGCAATTCTACAGCAGGTAGGTATGAGTTTCGATGGCTGCATCTTCGTTTGAGGGTAACGTAGATGAGTTCATTGCAAATGTAATGTAACTAGTTTTTTGGATATTTAGAGTGAGCAAATTAGAATCCAACCAGGACAAGACTGTATAAAGTGCGTCTTCAGCATGTGTAAAGGTAGATGACCAGTCTGAACCTTTGACGATTAATGCAGTGTCGTCGGCATATGTATATATTTCACAGTGAGGGATGTCAAGTTTACAGAGATCGTTTATATATATGATAAAGTGTAGTAGGATAGAGTCCAAGAATAGTTATGAGTTAGCTTCTTCACTACTAACAAAATCTCCAATTTTTACACATTGTGTGCGATTTTGTAGGTAATCTTTGAAAATTGACAGCGGAAGTCCACGTATACCATATTTTTCTAATTTAGACAATAGCAAGGGAATAGACACCGTGTCAAATGCTTTAGAGAAATCAAGGAATATGCCGGCACATCTTTTGCATTAGAATGTGACGATTTTAAGCTTGTTATATTTTTAATAGCACTCCAGGTTGATTTGATATTGTTTTTTGCATTAAGTAATAATTGTTTGTGAAAATTGTTTTTCGTGTTTTTTAGAAGCTTATTTAGAAAGTTTCTGTACCTTTTATAGGTAAGTTTCAGTACAGCATTGTCGGTATCCTGTTGTAGCATTCTATGTAATTTGTCGCGGTGTCGGATACATCGAAGGAGCCCAGGTGTAATCCAGGGCTTAATGTTTTTTTTACTGCGTGAAACTTTAACAGTATATGAATTATTTTTGATGATATCAGAGACTATAGAAATTAAGTTATTTACAGCAATGTTTACATCCTGAGCAGAATAAATTTGACCAAAGTCTGTATCTAGCAAGTTTTTGTGTATGGCATCATAATCTATTTTGATTCGCGTATTGGGTATATTTACGGGCTTGTTTTTTAGGCTCGTCATAAGAATTGTCGGTTTGTGATCTGTTATGAAAGTATCCAAGACTAGAGTAGTTGAGGGTTGTTTAGATCTAAGCATTACATGATCATAACACTTAATGCCCCTGGTGATAAATGTGTGTGTAGGAAGAAGTCCGTGTAGCGCGTTTAAATCCAGGTAATTATCAGCTTTACTATCGTCAGTGTCTTGTTTTATGTCTATGTTTATGTCACCCATGAGACTAAGTATAGAAAAGTTGGATAAGGTTGTGAAAAGATCACCAAGACTATTCATAAAAGTATTGGCATCAAGATATGATGGTGAGCGGTAAACAGCAACTAGAGCACATTCTCTATTGATTTCACAGACTAGACAGTTAGCCTCATTTATTAAATCAGGCTCATACACCTTACAGTTAAAAGAACTTCTGACATATATAACTATACCGCTATTTTGGTTAACGTTTTTTAGGGAATGATGAATATTATAGCCGTCAAGTTTTGGTAAATAAGGTGCCTTAGAAATCCAACACTCTGTCAGGATGATTATGTCAGTTGGAATATCTATAACTTTTAATAAAGTTTCAAATTCTGCAAAGTTATGATTAATACTTCGTATGTTCATGTGTACTACAGATAATGTTTTGTTTTCGTATTGTATGTAGTTAACACAATTCTCCGGGCGACATGTGAATGCCTGTGAAGGACCTATATGCTCCAGTTCCAATGATATATTATGAATATTATCCAAAAATCATAATTTAAGTAATATAATATAAATGATAAAAAAAAAAAAAAAAAAAAAAAATTTGGGGAGAAAACTGAAGTTATCAAGTCCATAACAGGCACCTCTAAAGAGGCTATATCCGGACCGACATAGTACTATTTTATATAAAAGGTTTGTTAAAAACAAAAACTCTATTTAAGCTTCCATAAGTAATTGTTGTGTGTATAAAATGTGTGTTTTGTGTAGTAGTTATATGTTCCATTAAAAATTTATAATTTAATATAATAATTGTTTGTAGCTTGTAATAAATGACGCAGCAAATGCATGAAGTTCTTATATCTAAGATTAAACTATTTTGTTTGATTACAGTTGAACTTAGAGCGAAAAATATCTGATTACAGCTCAAAAACTCAGAAATCAAATAGGAAAAACATAGAATTGCCCATTTGAGGGCAGGCTAGTCATACTGCCTGAATACGTCCAAGGCTAGTCTCTGACTCCACACTTATGGCTTTAGAGTGTTCGTTTTTTGCGTAGGTATATTTTATTGTTCGCTATCCAGCAAAACTTATAGTTATTGTTTTTAGCATATTCACGGCATTGGTAAAACAGTTTTCTTCCACTGCCGGGGATGAAATCTGATATATAAATTGGACACTTTTTCCCTAGAGAACCAATCAGTGTGGAATTGAGCTTATTGTCCTTCACACGTGAGTCATTAAATTTCTTAACTGCAGTTAGGTAGTTATGTTTTTGGCGGACCGTAGTGAACTCGGCCACAATGATCCTAGGCTTTCCAGGTTTGCCGGGGAGGCGATATGCATCGCGGATGTCTGGCTAGTTGAATGTTAGCGCCAACCACCTCTCCGACCTTGGTTACATGGGCGTAGATATCCTCGGCTGTCTCGTTTTCAGAACAGGGAATGTTACGAAGCTCGACCGCGGATGGACGTGAATTGAGTTGCAAATCTCGGAGCTGAGTCTGTAGCTGATGGATGTGGGTGAGCAAGGCTTGCTTCTCCTTCTCCAAGACGTCTATCCTATCGGTCAATTTCTCTTGATTTTCCCTCATATCATCCATTCGTTTGATTATGTCAGCGTTTGTCCGTTGGATTTGTGTATTCTGTTTTTTAATCTCAGACATATCGTCAGATATTTTATTAAACAATGCAATTTGATTTGTATGCATTGTTTCCATGATTGCTCTCATATCTCTTATTTCCTTTCTCATTTCGTCTGACTCATCTCGCGGTGATGATGATTCTGCTCTAAAACGCTTATTTCTTGTGGTAACATTTTCAGGCAAAGCATTTTTCGATAAGTTAAATAGATCTGTGTCAGATTTGGATGTTGAAGGAGGTGTCGTATCAAGCGACATATTTACGATATTTAATATGTACGATATGTAATATGAGTGTTATAACTTACACAGTTAGGATTAAACAAGTTTGATCACCCAAGTAGACAGATAACGCGTCGTAGCAAATGAGCGTCGTAGAACCTCGTAGCTCGCATACGCAGCGATGGCGGGCGAACGCGGGC
The DNA here is from genome assembly GCA_018467065.1 of Ephestia elutella. NCBI lineage: Eukaryota > Metazoa > Arthropoda > Insecta > Lepidoptera > Pyralidae > Ephestia > Ephestia elutella. The sequence goes on along the minus strand of CM031585.1, from coordinate 1,085,996 downwards.
AGTGCTACGGATGCGCGGGGGTTCTGCGTAGCAAGTAGAGGGGCAGCGTAGGCGCACTGACGTAATCGCACGTAGACTTCGTAGCGGTTGAGTGAACTTACTACAAATTTCGATCGTAGCTCCCAGTTGGTTCTTGGTGTAGTGGTAGCGTTTCGCTTGCGGGTTTCAAACGTCGCAGGTTCAAATCCGGCCACCAATAAAATTTCGCACCAAATTTTATTTTCAAAGACGAATTAGTAAATTATTACTATCTCACTCGCGACACGCCCAGTAGGAGGAGCTAGTCCATATGTAGACCACGAGAGGAAGCGAGAATTGAAATTTGAGAAATTAGCCAATAGTGATTTTTGAATTTAATTTAAAGTTGCACAGAATGACACACGACTATTCGCGGTGAATGCCCGGCGGCGAGAGGAAGGTTCGAATTGATTGGAAAGAGAAAGGTTCGAATTGATTGGAAATTCTGATTAATTTGAGCAAACATCGTGTAAATCCATTATTCAGTATGATAGTTTCAACTAAATCCCGTCACATGGTGGTAAATAAAGAAATATAGTTCTTATTGGAGCTTTGGTGGCCGAGTGGTAGAGCGCCCGCCTGTGACCATCGTCATAGTTTTCATCGACCACCATTTGCTTCCGGTGAAGGAAAACATCGTGAGGAAACTTACACTCTGGTTAATGATTATTCAACTAGTGTGTGAAATGGAAAAGGCAATGGCAAACCACTCCATTAAAATTGCCAAGGTAGTCGTTGTGTGTGTTTCATTCCATATAATGACCACGACCCTGAGTCATGAGGAATACGACTAAAGAGAGAGAGAGTTCTTATTGGCAGTATCATAAAAATATAACTTGGTATAGTCAAGTGAAAATTAACTCTACATTAGCTCGTAATATTGAGAACTACGAAAATTCTAATCCGAAGCACCCTATAGGGATAAGGTGCATACATAATTCATTTTTGTCGAATAATGAATTATTTATAGGTGCAATCAAAAAGTTATGATGCCTGTGATTTGCGAGAACTATCGGACATAGGACTTTGCTTGTGTATTGTTATCCCTTTCACACAGTCTGTACGTCCCGCTCTATCCTACAGGATTTTCCTCCATTCAGTGTGATTTGCGATTTTCTTTGAACCAGACGCTCGCCGAGGCTTGCATTTTCACGGTCGAAAGTTTGAAAAATAATCAAAGTTTTGTGTAAACCTTAATTTTAATTGATAATACCTAATTGATGTGATGATATTGTAGTTTAAAAAAATGACTACGTAAATAATACAGTAAATTAAGCTACGTATAATAAGTAATTTTTAAAAAATATTGTGTTGTAATATAAAATTTAAATTTTTAACCGAATTGTTTAACACAGAAATTAAGTGATATATATCTTGGTGTTAAATCAGTGTATAGTAATGTAATGATTTTGGAATTGTCGTGTTAAAATTAATTATAAATGAATGACGATGACAAATTAAAATGATGTTTTCTAATGCTACTTTAAAGGATTTTTTAGCCCTCGAAGGGCTTAGACTGAATGGATCAGGGTCCTTCAATGGAACCTATCATTTTGGTGGCGAATTGGACATATTTTTCCAACCGGAAAAAGTGTTGATAACATTGTATGTGCCTATTATATTGTTGTCGTTCGTCGCCAATATTCTACTTATCATCGTCGCTGTGAAATGCAACTATACAAAAAGGTAAGTTGTTTTACCATTTTTTTATTGAAAGATATATATTTTTGTAAGTATAATTATATAATACTAGCTTTTGCCCGCGGCTTCGCCCGCGTGAATTTCCCACGGGAACAGTGCTTTTTCCCGGGATAAAAAGTAGCCTATGTGCTATTCCAGGTCATTATCTACCTCTGTACCAAATTTCATCGATCGTATCAATCCAGTATCAATCCGTCCAGTAGATTTTGCGTGATTGAGTAACAAACATCCTCACAAACTCACAAACTCACAAATTCACAAACTCACAAACTCACATCCAAACTTTCGCATTTATAATATTAGTATGGATCGTAGACAATTGTTTGCTTTGCCAGCTAAAATAAAGGTGATTGAAATATTGCTTATATTTTGTAATTGTGATAGGAAACCAGAACATTAAAGGCTCGGTAAAACGCAATTTAGATCAACAATTTTTTATAATGTCAAAAACTTAAATGAAAATTGAAATTTGAAAAAATCATAGGCAATTAATTTTCGAGAACTAAAAAAAAACACCTTACGAATTATAGATTTTTTTTTTCTATTTACGTTTAAACGGAAGAATATCTAATGAGTACAAAGGACCATTAAAGAAGATAACACATAACTCTTCCTATTTGGCTTCGGCGCAGTTGGGTAAAAAGTCATAATTTTTAAATATAGCTGATCTCACAGGAAGTTTGCGGGCACATAATTTACGCCTGTCGTTGGGAGTTTACATAATGGTAAAAGTAGAATTTCACAGTTGTTATCATCAATTCATCAACTTTTAATGGACCGACACTTGCTTCCGGTGAAGGAAAACATCAAAATGGTCAATCAGACAGATTTTTTGGAGTACATACTGTTATTTCCCATCAGTAGTCAAGTTCAACGACCTAAAGTTAATCAAACAGTACTTAATTATCGCAAATGATTATATTATTACTAGCTTTTACCCGCAGCTTCGCCCGCGTGAATTTCCGATGGGAACAGTGCTTTTTCCTGGGATGAAAAGTACCTTATGTCAATTCCAGTACTTCTAACTATGTGTATGTGAAATTTCAGGAAGATTGATTAAGTAGATTAAGCGTGAAGAGATAACAAACAAACAAATAAATAAACAAACTCACTTTCACTTTTAGGAAGTTAGGATTATGTTATGGCTAGTCTGACGATATGTCAAAGTCGCAGGAGGGAGTTGGACGCAGAACACTTCAACCGATCTATGAGGAAGTCTATGGAAAGGCCATGTCCAGCAGTGGACATCTTAAAACTGAGATGATCATGAGTAGGGAAGGACCAAAAACTCAACAGGGAGGGTCTGGGGTTAATGGGTTTTTTATTTTTATTTCTTTTTCTTGTATAGTTGAGTGTATAATTACTAACACTGGTGTCAGATTTTATTCAAGTCGCCTAAAGGCATCTGCCATCTAGTGGCAGTGACAGTAGCCGAATACATACTAGTAAACTAAACAGTCAGCCAATGTGCAGGTTTCCTTACGATGTTTTTCTTCACTGGAAGCAGGTGGTGGTCTATGAGAAAACTATCATACATTTTATTATTGAAGACTACCCGTTGCCCGCGGCTTCGCCCGCGTGATTTCGCTTAGATGAAAAATCATTTTGTGTTCCCAACCGTTTCAGATCTTCGATCTTCTTTTTATACGTTTACAGAAAATGCTCATCAGATTAGTCAAGTTTTGCTAAGGCGCCATTTCCATATATGATATAGTGTAGCTGGTCTCTTGGAGCTTTTCATCAGATGTACCAGATCTTCAATTATTATACGTCAGCAGCAAATGCTCATCAGGTTGAACGACTTTTGTTAAGGCAACATTTCCATATTTCTTATAGTTTAACTGTTCGGTTTTGGTTCTTTATCAGGTGTTCCATTTTTCAAAATCAATTATAGCCTAAATGTTGCCCAGGCTTAATAGCTATACAACAAAAAAAAGTTTCATCCAAATCGGTTTAGTACTTTCGGAGATTAGCGTGATCATACACACAGACAGACAAAAAATTAAAAAAAATTTTTTTTGCTTTTTATTATTCTTTTTAAGTGTCCCTCTATCCATTTCAGTCAAAAATACAAAATATACAGACAAAATATTTTTACTCTTATTATATGTATAGATAGATGGGTTTGCTCTTAACCACAATCTTGCCCGAGGACAGAGATGAGGTCTACAAATGTAGCCAGCTTACCCAGAAGCAGCCTATTCACTCTGGTTTTGAAGAGAGTCAGGTTGTATGTGCTCGGGAACACCGACGCAGGCAGGTGGTTGCAAAATTTGCACATATTTTATTCACCTTTTGTATCAGAAACATTTATTATGCAAGTAAATGGAAAATTGAACTAATGTGTCCTTAAATTTAAAAAAAATTCAAGTTGTTTGTTTCAATTTTCGCAAATACTATTAAATATATGTATAACCTTTTGGTACCATGTCCTTAGCCCTTACCTGTCTGGGCCAGATATCTTCTTATTCTCATATTATACCAAAAACATAAAAAAATATTTCAAGAAGACTGAAGTGTCTTGTTAAATCAAATTCAAATTTATTATATGAAAGCTCCGTTATTTTCCAATCTCTTAATTGTCAAGTTCAACAACCTTTAAGCTGTAATTAACATGTTATAATCCATCAAATATCACAGTAATTACAAATCAGCTTATAGTCTATGGAGCCAATATCTTGTAAACAACCTGATAAGTAGTTAATAAAAAAACTAAAAACATACCAAGTACCTAAGTTAACAACGTTTACCATTGAGAAACAGGCTGTAATTCTCAATGATTGATTTATCTAACCTTTTGTTTCCATGTCCTTAGTCCCTCCCAGTCTGGGCCAGATGTTTGGAACATTCGCCTATTGTTAGAAAACATGTGGCTTGCGTTGCCAGACGGATTGTTGATAGACGGAATTGTCGTAACCACTGATTTTCAGGGCAACGGAAAACATCACACGACTCTTTTTGTGGAGAATGTTATATGAATAGGTACTTAATTTATATTGTTTTATGATGAATTCAGGAATTTTGTAGTAAAATGTTAAACAAATGTCAATGTAACAAAATGTTTTTTGACTCTAAATTATTTGTTTGTTTATTTTGTCAAATTTGGGTTAAATTAGTGTAGAGTTTTTAATTTTCACAATAGTACCCTGAAATATTCCGGGATAAAAACTACCTCTGTAAATTACTCAAATACTGACACTGTCATTCACACAACAGCTAGAACGCTTATTAGAACGCCCGCTCGAATGCTCGATAGAACTAATGCTTATTACACCCGAATGTTTGCTCAAGTTTATCAGCAGCGGCTTTGGGAAACTAACTAATTCAATTACATTACCACAGGGCGGGCGCTTCATAGAAACGGGGCGTCAAATATACCTACTACTACTACAAATGAAACTGCGTAGGTATCCGCGAACACGTCAGTAACACGTCAATGTGTGCGTTTTCGTAGTCATAACGTCCCATTACACAAAAGAACGGGGAAGAAGTGCGGGGGGTGCGGGGGGTGCATTGTTGCGGGAGGGGCAGGGAGTTTCCTTTCTGTACATAGTACTTATTCAATCATATTACTCAGTTCCATTGAGAGGTTTCGTTTGGGGAACTTTTTCTCGCTTATAATATTGATTTCTCCATAAGGACCAAACTTTTGTAATATCTTTCACACATGTCTGCGATTGTACATAACTTTATATTTCGTTAGTTTTGCGTAGATTTGCAACATTTACGGACGATCTTTTGATCCTTGTTATCCCTTACACTAAAGTATGTGTTATAAATTTAAACTTGATATACATATATGTTACTGTAAAAGCTCGAACTACGGTAAATTCTAAGATTTAAGAGTAAGTCTTAGGATTTACCGACATGAGTTGGTAAATGTAAGGATTTATGAAAATGGGATGATTTTTTCGGGCTTTTACAGTTAGAATTTAGTACATACATGCTAGGTTTTACCACTGACGGCTGGTAAATGTTGGTTTCGGGAATAAAACAAAGAGTAATTCTTCCCTCAAGTCTTTCCGGGTGGTCATAAAAAAAATAACCTGAACCTACCTTCTTTTCCGCCCTCAAAGTCTTTCCGGGCGGTCATAAAAAAATAACCTAAACCTTATCGATCAGTCATTTACCATGCCTTTAATGTAAATCCTGAGACTTACCAAGCGAATGGTGGTAAAAGTGCGAATCGCAAAATTATTCGGGCTTTTACCATTAAGAGTTGGTAAATCTTAGGTTTTACTCGAAAATCTTAGGATTTACCGTAGTTCGAGCTTTTACAGTAACATATATATATTTTTATTTAAAGCTGTTGTCACACTTAGTGTTGAGGAATCAAAGCTTCTTTCCTTTCTTCTTTCTATTCTTCTTTCTATATAGACAACACTAGTGTTAGATTTTTGCAAGTTGCCAAAATTCTGTCTATCTCTTACAAGCGGCAGCCGTATTCCACACAAGTAAACTGAACTAACAATCAACTGGTCTTCAGGTTTACTTACAATGTTTCCTTCACTGGAAGCAGACAATAAAAAAAAATGCAGGTCGATGAATTGACCATAAAGTAGTTAGATTGATCTACAAAATCATAGGTAGTATTATTATAATTTACTAGCATTTTTACTAGCATTTTCCCACGGGAACAGTGCCTTTTCTCGGGATGAAAGGTACCCTAAGTCCTTCTCAATACTTCTAACTATGTGTTTGCGAAATTTCGGGAAGATAGGTTTAGTAGATAATGCTGAAAGAGATAACAAACACATAAATAAACTCACTAGTTAGGATAATAGTAGTATATTTTGCTATTATTTAATTTGAACTTGCGCTTTTTACACTATAGTGTGGGGAAATATATATTGTATATTATAGGTGGAATTTTTTTTCCCCACCTTAACACTGGAATGAAAGCTCATTGTGAAGGTATCTCTGTAGGGTACAAGTCGTTTGCCGACTGATTTACCACTGCTTCAGTTAGTCAAACGAATGAAAGGCCAAAAGTAAAAAGTAAAGGTGGGTTATAAGGTGGACCACGGAAACTAAATGAAAAATCAATACCTAGTTCTTGGTTTCGAAACCTTCCAATATCAAAGGTTAGTTTCTGCTTCATGTTATGTATTGGCAATTTCCAGCAAACACGTTTAATGAAATCAAACACTAAAGCACCTGGTTTAGTAGTTATTGAGTTTCTCTATTACAACTCACAAATATACAAACATTTTTCTTTATAACTTTATAGTTTTGTAGTTTTTAGTTGTATATGCGTTTCAATAGAAATTGGACATGGTGAAGATTTTTGATGTGAAGGATTGAAATGCGATAGCTCAGTTGGAAGAGGAAGGTCTTATAAAGACCAGGGGCCCTATTTTTGAAAGTATGACATACCGCCGACAACGAATAGTCTATTATGTCGCACTCGTCCTACTATGTCACTAAAAAGATAAAAGTCGTATTTTTGAAATCACTCGTCTAGCAAATTTGCCAATTATATGAAAATAATGCGAGAAATAATTTCTGGTCCATTCTACGCAACGAAAACCGAATCGGTAACGAATCGTAAAAAAAAATGTTCGTAAATTTTCAATCAAAGAGAACGTAAGCGTTAAACGGAACGCAAATATGAAAATTCTAATAGACTCCATCTATATCCGTATCCGGTTGTCTATGTCATACATGATTTTGACGTAAAAAACGTTCGACTACAAAATCATACGAAAACGAGTGGTCTACACCACTCGTTGCGAATTATTCGACATAGATAATTCAAAAATACGGAATAATGGATATCGAATGAAATATCATTCGGCTCACGCTTTTTTGGTGAATCACACTTTCAAAAATAGGGCCCCTGGTCGCGGCGCGCGGGTTCAAGTCCTGCTCGCATGGAATTTTTTCACCATTAGTCCGATCAACGAAGCTTTTGTAACCCGAATAATTCTCCCGCCTATGAAACTTGGCACATGGTGAAAATAGGTAATACAGATTATAGATATATAATAATCTAATAATTTTTATTACGAGAAGTTAGGTATTTTTACCTAAACATGAAAATCGTTTATAGCTCTCTGTGAAAAATTCCTCAGACTGAAATTCTTTCTGTATACGTACCTATGTACTACTTAGAATATGTTTATAAAAGTATCTAATTTTTTTTCGATTTCAAAGATACCCAAAATTTAACTTTTAACATTTTGCTCTATAACTTCTACTGAAAAATTGCTCTGCTAGTTTTTATTTTTTAATACGCTTTTACTTACATAAATAAATAGCTTTAATAAGTTATCTTAAAGATTTTTCTTTACAGTATTATAATTATTATTATATATGTAATTTTATTATATACGTAATTACGTTGTGTGAATAATTGCTCAGGCAAATTAATTACGTTTCTTAGTTAGGGGTCGCTCTATTATAATAGATTTTTCAATAATCTAATTAAAATTCAACTAAATAGCAAGTTTTTAAAATATCAATTTGTTAATGCCGAGTATTCACCGTGCCGCTTAGCAGTACGGGCGCGCGGGAGTGCAGAGGGGTGCGGGGCGCTCGCGCAGAAAAGCGCGGTGCCCCAGACCGGCCGCGCAGGCGCGAACCGACTAGAAAACGAAGCAGTTGTGTGTGTTTGCGTATACCAATACCGTGTACTTTGTACCGACTTGTACGAGACTGGACGTTTGCCTCAATTGTATTTACAAAAGTGACACTTGCATCAATAACATTTTGCGAAAGAGACCTTTTGTAAATGTGACCTTTTGCGAAAGTTTTCTTTTGCGAAAGTGATCTTTTGCGAAAGTGACGTTTTGTGCGAACTGCGAATGTGACCTTTCGCAAAAGTTACTTTATACGAAATTGACCATTAGCAAAAGTAACATTTAGCAAAAGTGACCGTTAACATTTAGCAAAAGTGACCGTTTGCGAAAGTTACCATGCGAAAGTGACATTTTGTAAAAATGATCTTTTGCGAAGATGTCTTTTTGCAAAGTGACTTTTTGCATTACCTGTTAATAAAAAATAAATATGCACTTATTTATTGTATTTATAAAATAGGCCCAGGCGCAAAATGTCTCTTTCGCAAAATGTTCTCTAGTCCTATAATGTCTCTTTCACAGAATGCATCTTTCTCAGAATCGCTAACACACCTAATAACAATAAGCAGGGGATGGAAGTTAGTATGAAACTTTGTCATTTTGAAAGTGAAAGTGAAAATGAAATTTTAGATTCATGTTTCTGTTGCAAAAGGTCACTTCTACATAAGATAACTATCACAACACGTTTACAAAAGTTACCTTATGCGAAAGTGACCTTTTACGACATAAACATAAGCAATGACCTTTTGCGAGAGTGATCTTTTTCAAAAGTGACCATTTTCGAAAGTGAAGTTTTGCGAATGTGACCTTTTGCGAAAGTGACATTTTGTGAAAGTGCGCCTTTTGCGCAAGTAACTTTGTGCAAAAATGACATTTTGCGAATGTGGACCTTTTGAAATCAAAACCTCCAAAAATGGCAAAATAAAAATCGAATCGGAGAATGTTCGTCAGTGTGACAGGCATATTGTAATGTTAATACCTACATGGTTAATACGCACAATCGAATCTTCAAATGTTACGTTACAGGTTAATATTCGCAGTGTGGGACCAACTTAACAATCTACTATTTATCTAAGCGAAACTCACGCGGGCGAAGTCACAGGTAAAAGCTAGTAATCCTATAAAGTCAATTGCAGCTTTTTAGGGAACGTTCCCAGAAACAAGGGAATGTTCCCCATACATAAGTCGGGAATATTCCCCGGAAATTTGGAAATATGCCCGGGAACGTTCCCGAAAAGTAGGGAATATTGAAGATTTTTGAAAAAATGTTGTAATTATTATCTAAGGATATGTATTTAGATTATTTTATTATATTAGAAGTGATAAAAACCGCAATTATAAATTTTAATTGCAATATTCCCCAATATTTCCCCGGGAACGTTCCCTTCGTTTCCGGGAATATTCCTTCGTTCCCGGGAACGGCACATCACTAGTTTTATTTCGAAATATACCTACCTACTTCCTTGTTACAATGGCAATAAGGTAATGAAAAACTCGCTACGGACAAGCGCTAAACTTTTGTTACAATTTCAACCTTACAAGAGTAGTATTAAGAACGTTTCGCTGACTTTAGGCCGCGAACTGCATTTCGTCTGCCGTTTAGTAATTCCTTAAAAGTATATTATCGTTCGAAAATTTGTTAGATTATTGATAAATCTGTTTTAATATATAATCAAATGACCAATAGATATATAAGAATGGACGGAGTAATTTTTCACATGTCGTAATTAAGCAAAATTAAAAAAATATATGTTTCAAAATGAAAAACTTTTAGATAACTGAGAAAAGCTATGCATTTGAACATATAAAAGCATATTGAAAAATAAAAACCGGCAGAGCAATTTTTCAGTAGAAGTTATAATGCAAAAAGTTAAAAGTTAAATTTGGGGTATCTTGGAAGTAGAAAAAATATTAGATTCTTCTATATACATATTCTAAGTAATACATAGGTACGTATAGAGAAAGAATTTCAGTCTGAGGAATTTTTCACAGAGAGCTATAAACGATTTTCATGTTTAGGTAAAAATACCTAACTTCTCGTAATAAAAGTTATTAGATTATTGTATATCTATAATCAGTTATACCTATTTTTACCATGTGCTAAGTTTCATAGACAGAGGAATTATTCGGAAGTCAACAACGAAACTCCTCGTTGATCGGACTACATATCTAATTTCTATACGAGAGTGCTATAGTACTAATTGCATCTGAGATGCTCAAAAATCCAAAAATAAATAACTTTATAGTTGTTTGAAGTCGGTCGAAGGCAGAGGTTTTGATAAACACCAGATATTTTTATTTGGTTTTCTTAATACTGTTTGATACTGTATTTATTTCTATAATTTTAAATATTTCTAAGGACACACGGACATCACGCGCGGAAGTCCTTGTTGCTCTATGTTAGTCGTGTATAAATCGTTTAAGTATTTTTTATTCTGTTATGAATTTTATATAAACGTTAGCGTTTCTGATTTAATGTTTTCAATCTTTACATATTATATTTCTAACCTTACAAACTAGTAACTACGCAAAAACCCGTATGACCTTCTGGCCCCAATTTTATCAGACAAATTATATCGAACTTGACTTTCAGAATTTGTAATTTGATCTCCTGGAGATTCCCCTTTTGTGATGTATTTCGATTACATACTATTTTATAAGTGAAAAGGCCCTTGATATATCTTATTACACATTAAAGAAAGGTGACTTTTAGTCTAGGCTACCTTTTAGGTGACAGAAATAGATGGAAAGTAAAGTAGGTTATTTGGATACATAGTATGTAGGTACTTTTAGAAATTGTTCAAAAATAAGTCCAGTAACTTACACTATCTTATTTTTCATATTAACTTGAGAATAGATAGACCAATTTGAATTGAATTTCATATTTGGGTATATATTAACATGAAAATAAACATAAGGTCCTTTTTATCCCGAAATTCCAATGGGATCGGAGTACCGGGGCTTAGCTAATTTAATAATAGATTTCATCCATTAAAAATATGTCTAAAAGACCGCTTTCTATTCGTAAGAAATTAAATCATAGATAACACACAACCCTTTGACATTTGGAAATCTTTAATAAACCTAAAAAAGAAGATAAGAAATGATGTTTCTTTTCATTAAAAACTCTACAATGTGATTTCTAAAGAACTTGATACTTGTTTTTCTCATTCAATTCCTTATTCAATATTTTTTTAGTATAAGGCTTCTTTCATATGCACATAAAAATGTTTAAGAAAACATGGATCTGTGTCTTACCTATCTATAAAGTTCAGAACTCTTCAAAGCAACTTTGTCGTCAAAATTAAGATGACATTAACGTAACGATGCAAACAATTTGTCCGAGCACGCAACTTGTACGAAAAAGAAATAAATGTATGAGGGGCCTTTATAGGGTCAATAGAAGCCAAACATATTTCTTTTAGATTTTTTAATTGTATTGTTTGTTTGTAAAAAACACTTCAACACACTTTTGTTTTAGCTTAAAAATTTCGGTCAGAGGAGGTGGCTTCGTAGTTGAAATAATTCATTATCGAGTCAAACCACGATTTAAGAGTAGGGACTATGCCGATATCTTGTGGCCTAGTAAAGATCTCCGGCGACTTCTGCATAAATTCGTACGCCTCACGATACTGGTGTTCTGGGACTGGCAGATCCTCAGGGATCTCTGCTGGAGATGGGAATAGTTTAGGGGTCACAGGCTCAGGAATTACTACTAGAGCTGGGGCCACTTCTGGCACAACTTGTTTAGAAATCATTACTGGAGATGGGTCCACTTTACGAGCTACAGGGATAACTAGAGCTGTTACTTCTGGCACAACTGATTCAAGAAGTACAAATGGAGAAGGAACTGGCACAACTTCAGGTAAATCTGCTTCAGGAAGTACTACTTCAGGTACCGGTGGCAATATTTCGGTAACAACAGATGACGGTAGCACGATAGGTGATGATGCAATGTCATTTTCGGCTGCGACATCTACGATTTGAACGGGCGCTACGATTTCTGCGATATTTACGACTTGTAAAGGTTGAGCATCAATTTTAGCAGCAACAGCGACTTCCCCGAGGCTGACAGCAATGACAGGACGCAGCAAATCATTAAAGGCTGCTACTTGTCTTTCAGCGTTTTCTTCCAGCTTGGTATCTACGATATCTGCAATTTCAAGAGCTTGCCCTTCACGTAATCCCTTCATAATTACATCTACTGCGTCTTTTGAGTCTTTAACTGGTGCGGAGGCGACCAATGCCAGAAACAGAATTAACAGAAACATCTTTATTTTGAGCATTAAAAAAAATTCTGTATATTTGTGATTATTACGTATTTATTAATAATGTAAAATTGTAAATACCATGACTTATGACAATAAAAGAATAATCAAAAACACTGTCATTATGGCAGATAAATATCACAGATTTTTTTAAGAGTATTTTAAGTCTGCGACAAATATGACAAGAAAAAGGTAGCATCCGAAAAAGGTTTATATTTCTCATATCTCGCGCGATCGCGATCTCAGATCGCAATAGAACCTCGCAGCAAGAGGGGGCGCCGATAGCACACCCGTGACACTCCCTGTACGTGAAAGTTCGACCATAGAGGTAAAAAAATACTCCTTGAGCCGGATTTTGAAAATCCGGCTTAAGGAGTATTTTTTTCCTCTACTACACTAGGGTTGATGATTAATAAACAATAGCTAAATTTTGGCTTAACTCTAAACTCTATAGTATTTGACAATAGCGCCCACCGGTCATGACATGTTTAACATGAGTGATAGACCGCGTTATTTCTAGCAGCCCTGAGGAAATACCATGGAAGTAATAAGTACTTTGTACAAAGTACTTATTACTTCCATGGGAAATTGGGAAATACATAATAATATAAACATCTGGTGGAGGTTGGTTCCCCGTCCCGCGCGCCTCTTAACGCCCCCGCGCACATCCAGTCACTCACACAAAGCCAAAAGCTATTTTACGGCACACATGCTTATGTGTCGCTTCTTTTCGCGTTAGTGTAATTTTTCTTTGCCGATAGTCAATTTCATCTCACTTAGAACATGAGATAGGTAGATAATTTATAATAGTGAATCCCACGCATATAAGACACGGGCAAAAGCTCTTTTAATATAACATAAGCGGAAAATTTAATATTTACTTTTCCTTTTTTACGTGAAAGTTTGTGAGAATGGATGTTTGTTAGGTTCCCTTCCAAGCAGAAAATACTGGACAGAATTAGATGATATTTAGTACCTACACAGGTAAAATGAAACCTGGAATAACACAAACGGTAAATTGTTTATCGAAATTCCTACGGGAGCAAAGTTTCGAGGATTTGCTATTAGATTTTTAAGGACAGATTTAATTGACCCCAGATTCATGACAAATCTTTTTTTAAATATCGTTGAGCAGGTCTCCCGTAAATCAAAGAAACGAATTTTTAATTACAGCAGATACAAATTGAGCTAGGTACCATTTCGTAAAAATGAAAGATTCTTGAGAGCAGCTGATTTGATTTTGAATAGATTTGAAAGCTCTACAATGTCTTTCCAAAAATAAAATTCCTATTTTGTTTTAACGTAGCCAAAATATAAAATGTTTTCTAAAAATTTACTGTCTTTTTTGCCCAATCTCTAGCTTGGTTAAATATTTGCACTCTTCTTAAAACAACATTAGGAGACTAAAAGGTTCTTCACCCGACGAAAAGTGAATAAATAAAAAAATCGTGAATTCTAAACTCTAAATCATAGTTGAAAATAAAATAAGTTTAGGGGTTTGTTAGTCACAGCTTATAGTCGATATTCAAGTAAAATAAGCATAACTCTACATCTACATTTCGTTGGAGTTTGAAAAGTGAAAATTCTTCTTCTATGGGAATTTCGATACAAAAAATACCGTATAATTATGATATTATGATAAACCAGGTATTATTGTACTCGTGAACCAAATTTTATTAAAATCCGTCCTGTAGAGTTTGCGTGAATGAAAGTCAAAGTCAATTGTTTTTATTTATATAGGCTTCAAAATAGCACTTATAAATCGTCACATTCTTGTTTTTAGATTAGTTGACGTCATAAAATTACTTAAAGCTAAGGTTGCCACCGCCTCCAAAGCGCAAGTGGAGAAAAGGCGGCGCAACAAACTCCACCGCTGCATTTTCTCCAAAAACGTCACTTTACAACATATGTCTTACAATTAAATGACTGTATATGTGGACGAATATACATTGCATTAATGAGTAACAAACATCGTCACAAACTCACAAACATTCTAACTTTCGCATTTATAATATTAGTAGGATTTGCCGCCGAAGTTTATAACACACTCGAAAAAAACGAACTCATCGATTTTTATTAACAGAAAAAAATTTACTTGAACAGAGTCAATGAATTTATTATACTTACAACATTTGGGTTAAATTTAATTGAACGCTTTTATGAGAATTGGCTGACAATGAATTCAATGAAAATTTAAACTTCACAAAGAAACCATTTTAATGGTTGCTAAGTAATTTTATTTGCATACTTTTAATTATTATTACCTTCTCTGAAAATATATTAAGTTGCCGGTAGCTTTTTTATCTTAATTAAAGCCTTGTGCTATTTTAAATAAGGATTTAAAAAAAGCAAAACCAATTATCCTAATTGACACAAAGGGATAATTCATCAAAGTGACATTTTAAAACCTTGAAAAATATGCTCATTAACAACCTACCGACGGAACACCAAACCGTGCCTATTAATACACGTCAGTATACATTAGTTAGGGCACGGTTGGAGATGGTTGAAGTAATTCTCTGCTATTCATTATATTTTACAGTCGCTGTGGCTCTCGGCTCCCCCCGCTGCCCTATTGTGCACCCTTGGAGTTTATAGCTTTTTAGTAACTACCTTGGAGTTTAAATAGCTTTACATAGGAGCGGTGGTGGACAAGTGGTAGGGAGCTCGCCTGTGGCTGCAAAGGTCCCCGGTTCGAATCCTGTCCGTGCTTCAGAGACATTCCCTCAGGAAGAAATCCCTGTTCGGAATTTGTCTGGGTTGATGAGATTCAGGCCTGACCACACTGCCCCCACTAGCAACAGTGTACAGTCCACTACTGGCACTTATGGCCTGTGGTCAACAACATGTGTTTGTATACCAATTTGACTCTGTACCTATGTTAGTTTTCATTGACCACCACTTGCTTCCGATGAAAGTAAATATCGTGTGGAAACCTGCACTCTGATTGATGATTATCAACTAGTGTGTGAAATGAAGAAGGCAATGGCAAACCACTCCATTAGAATTGCCAAGATAGTCGTTGTGTGTGTTTCATTTCATATAATGATCACGACCCTCAGTTATGAGGAATAAAGAGAGAGAGAGCTTTTCGTGACATATTTTTTTTTTGTGATGAATTAACTATTATGACGAATCTATAGAGACCCCTGAAAACATTCGATAAAAATATATTCTGTAAGGCACTATTTCTCGCCCACACATTATTGTGTTTACAAAGCAATCTCTATTTGTTCCGTGATTGATTATAGTCTGTATAAAATATCGCAAATGGAAACCTCCATTTGCTATATTCTATACAGACTATTCAGTTCCATTTTCGAGAATAACATATTTTATTTTAACCTGGGCACGAATTAAATCAGAAATATTTCTTTTTACCATTGAAATACTTCAAAAGCCTGTGAAAAAGTTTTATTTGATAAAAGATCAGTAAGTTGAAAAAAGCAACAAAAAAACAAGAGTTACAAAATTCTAAAAATGTTCTTTGTCTGAAAAATCTTTGATGAGGTGGTAATCCCAAAAAAATACACTTTTTTCTCAAAACAATTTTAAATGCCATAATGTTTAAGTAAACGCTTAAATTGTTTGTCCCGTAGCTACCTCACTCGTAGCGTCTGTGGACGTGATTTGACGTAATCTCTTTGGGTCTTAGTGAATTTTCTGGCTGTCTGAGTCCGTATTATGTTTATTGCATTATTATTCCTTTCAGGTCGTAGCTTGAACGAACATCTGCTACAACTCACCGTCTCATCTAACTTTTTTCATTAGCCTGTCGATGGTGTGTACAGTCCAGTCCAATGGTACTGGGCAAAAGCCTCCCCCTTGCGTGTCTACCCAAGGATGTATTCAAAATGAAATGAAATTAATTATTTTATTTGCTGAATATGGATGGGTAAAGATAAGATCTAAAATTAAAACATATGTAACAACCAAACATTTTGTACTGATGTTAAAGGATGCAATTTTTTTTTTAAATCTGAATGCAACATCTGACCATTTTTCAAATGAATGAATGAAATTTGTGTTATTTAAATAGGCTTAAAAATAGCACTTTTAAATTGGCATACTATAGACTAGCTTTTGCCCGCGGCTTCGCTCACGTTAATCCTTTTTTAGCGGATGCCTACGTCATAACATCTACCTGCATGCCAAATTTCAGCCCGATCCGTCCAGACATACTTCCTAATTTCGTACACCCATCTCTCAGCTGGAACCTTTTATGATCTCTTTAGGTCTCCATTTTTAAGCTCGTGCGAATAGAGTGAGCGAGATAGTGCTTAAAAGCCAACACTCGGTGACGACCTCCATGGCGTAGCGTTCACCACCTCATCTGCCATCTGGAGGCCTGGGTTTGATTCTCAGCTTGGGCATATTTGTCCGTGCTGGCTGGCTTGTCACTTATTGTTTTACCTACTCGTTTTCTCGGAAAATTGTCTGTGGTTCTGGTTGTTCTGTGCTCATGAAAACTGCCATGCATTAGTCAGATTGGTCAATGGATACTCTTGAGGTACTTTTTAACGGTTACCCCTGGGGTCCGTATTTTATTTTCTAAAAAAATGCTATTTTGCCAAATAGGTATGATAATATTTTCTCGCAAAGCTAGGGTGTTTGAACACGTCGCCTCGTGTTCCAGGAGTATGGCCACTACCCCGTACTGGAGACGTTACGAAATAATTACATCAAAGCCCTCTTCAATAACATAAATGCTCATATATTGCTCTAGAACAACTGATTAATTGACACAGCCTTTATCGTATGACAATGGACTATCTTTGTTTGACATGTCTGTTGCTCATACATTTAAATATCTCAATAATCTGATAAATAGTAATATTGTAAACTAATAATGAAGTTAGGATTGTCAATGAATCAGGTTCAAATAAAGGCTTGTAAGCCTATTGATTGGTACTGTTTTCAGACCATATAAATTGTACTCGATAGAGTAACAGGTATGATATGGGGTCACTTACCTGCAGATAGTGCCCCGCCCATTAATATGTGATCTTTGAGATAATATAATCTCTGAATACCAACTTTAGTATAATTATTATTGTTTTTGTATTATTTGAAATTAGAAGGTGCGCACCGTTGGTATTCAATAATGTATATACGTTCCATGGTATGGAGCGGTTGCTAGCTAGTCTTTTGGGCTGATACCTTTATTATTCTTTTGTTTGAGCCGTATACAAATATTGATGTTATTGGCAAATTAATTAAATTCTTTGTAGAATCCTCACCTTTTTGGTGTAGAATTCTGCCCTGAGAAATAGATTTAATATTATATTTCTTCAAGTCCTGAATGGACAAGTAAAAGTCAATTAAATTTGAGTAATAGCAAAGAGTTTAATTTAAGATACTAGTTTAATAATTATCAGGGTCTTAGCCTATTTTAAACTAATAGAAACTATTTCATACCTTATGGCTTAGGATGATGATAGCATTTTTATTATGAAAGGAATTGTTAATTGATCTATTAAATAGTGAAGATGTCCTAATTAGAGGAATGGTAATTTAAAAGACTCAAGAGAAATAAATGGTGTTTATATTCTTGATTCTCACACACAATTTAAGAAAATAATAAACAGACCTTAAACGATAAATATACACACAGACAATCTTAATTCTAGCTGAAATAAAATCACAGCATTATTATGGTTTTAATAGTGTCCCCGCCACTATATTTCATTAGATATCCGAATTTAAGATTGGTGTAAATGTCGAATTTCTATTGAAATAGGACCCTTAGACCTCGGGCTGCCGAATATTCAGAATGAATATTCAGTCCCTACCAGACACATATTTTTAGTTATACTTTAATTAGCTTAAAAGCTTTCAGGAAATCAAAACAATAAAAGGGAAAATGGAACTAAAACTGAGGATATTATTTACATGAATCAGGCAAAGCCTTCAAGATCAGTTTTAGTTCGGTAAAATTAAGTGTTTCGTAAAGGTTTGTAATTTACTTATTTTCTTTCTATATTTACAGCCAAACCTTGACAAAACTGAAAACTTATTTTCTAGGACTTGCCAATATACAGCACACTCCTACCCCAATTCAAATCTAAGCGCATATCTACCCAACAAAGCAAAATATTTAAATCTCCCACAAGAAGCAATTATTACGTCTCACTGCAAATACGTCTAAACGAACACACTCCGACACGACGAATCCACCACGAATGTCTCTCCTCTCCTTCCTCCTCCTTTTTCATCCCCGCGATCAACTCTCGATATTGCGCCAACGCACCGTCCATTTCATTGGCTCATTCGTCGAATGGGCGTCTCTCTCATAACCATGAAACAAAACATATTTGTTTTAGCAATGTGTGAAAGGAACAGAGAATAGCTTTATCCTCGTTGTTCAATTCTGGAATTTTACGTAATAACTTACAATGTTTTTTTTCGTCCATGTCCGATAACACAAGATTACAATGGTTAACAGATGTGAGTTTAACAATTCTACAAACAGTCGGGCCGTCAATAAATTAGTTTCATTTCTAAGACAACACTTCTTTATTTTTTTACTCATGATTCTTAGAAGGCTAACAAAGCAAAAAAAGGATCGTTTAAATTTATGCTTTCTAAACCATTAAAGTATTTTTGGGAATCCATACCCTGTCAACTTGAAGAATTTGAACCTGGTACTTTTCATCCACTTCACCACACTCTATTTATTTTCTGTACTGTTCTTTTCCTATTTTTCGGATTCCATTATTATTTGTACATAAGTAGAGAGTATCCGGTTCATACTTGAAGTATTTTTATCCTTAAAATAGGTACAAACAAATTATTTTATCTATAATGGTACTTATTTAATAAAAATTTTTCTTTGATATCTTTTAATTAATTAAAAAAGTCCTTAACCCATTGGTGGGCAAATGAAAACGCGTAAGAGGATTTTCACAACTTCTTTATTTACTGATTCTTTAAGACAAAATAAAAAATAAAAGAAACCAAAAATGAAAACAAAATTTTTTTTCATGAAATTACAGGGGTGTTCCCAAATTGGCACAGTGGCCGCATGTGAGTGCAAATCTGCAAAAAATATTTTTCTATCAAATTTTTTTTTTTGCATTTTTGCATCCCCAACGGAATCTGATATGACCATTAACACGTCAAATACGTTTTGGTTTGGGTTTTTGCTATTCAGGAACGTGATCTTCCTTTACACATTTATAAAATAAAGTCCCCCACCGCGTACCTCTGTCTGTCTGTTCGTGATAAACTCAAAAACTACTGGACGGATTTTCATGCAGTTTTCACCAATGGATAGGCTGGGTTGTGAGGAAGGTTGTGGTGTATTATTTACGCGGGCTAAGCCGCGGGCAAAAGCTAGTTTTGCCATCTAATTGTTTACCTTCAATATTAGATGACGAAGGGCGAACGATCTTTGCAACGATTGACTTAATTAGTATTTGGCTACGCTTCGTCTAAATAGTATTTGATCCATGATGGGATCTTCCCTCAACATAGGACATGTAGACGCCATGCATTTGACATACCTAGTCATGTCAATCATATAAGTAAATAGAACCCAATACCATTTTTTACGTATCCGATAAAGCTATATCGATTGTTCCAACTTGTCTACTACACCCATATATTTCTTCTTCTTCTCTCAGCCGAAAGACGTCCACTGCTGGACAAAGGCCTCCCCCAAGGATTTCCACAACGACCGGACCCATATATTTACAAGTATTATAATTTAATAGTACATTGTGATATAAGTGCGGTAAGTTGAAAATTACAGCCGAGGCGATATTGTCAGCCCGAGCCGTAGGCGAGGGCTACAAGAAAGGCAGAGGCTGTAATTTTCAAAGCGCACGTATGTCATACGACGTTTTATAACATATTTGCGAGGAAATGTTTAAATAAAACTCGGAAAACGACAATACCAAAGAAAAAGCGCGCGGTATAATTTTTACAAATTACCGATGCGCGCGCATCAGCGCTTTTTTTAAGGAAAATGCACAAAAAACAGCCAGTATTACCTTAGTATTAATTATATTATCTGTGGTATTACTAATATAGTAAATTAATATTTTTGTGTTTTGTTGCAGATTAATGGTTGTAATTTATTGTCTAAATTTATTTAAAGAATTTTTATTTTATTTATTTTATCTCCTAAAGTTAATTTTATTCATAAAATGTTGACCACTTTTCTGACATAAAAACTCTTTGCTAAGATTTAAAAAAGTATCGTTCGTTTTTAGACGGAGCGTGCGTTTTACTTTACAATAACGCACAAGTGCGTAATGAGATACAATACAATATTGAAATTGGTGAAATAAGTGACACTTTACGAGCAAATATGTTATAAAAAATAATAACGTATCGTCTCATCAGCTTCCAAAGGTCTTTCAAATTATCGGGAATATTCTTTGGATTAGCTAAATTGTATGAGATCGTCATCAAAACCCTCTTCTTCATCAATCAAAATGCTGGGATTTGGTGAAATTATAGCCAAATTATACTCCAAACCAGCATCACTATCTTCCACTATAGTAATAAATTGCTTATTCAAGCCCTTTGTAGACATTGCTGGCGTAAAAGTTTTGTTTCTCATATAACTTGATTTTTTTTAAATAGTGTGATATTTTGATATGCTTGTAGCCACTGTGCCAAAACTAGCACACCAATTTTTAAATCACTATATATTTGTACAGATCTAATAATTATTACTATAATTATATACAAATCTTTGTTCAGCTTCTTATTATGTTATATCAATAATAGTTAACACACAATCAATCATCATAAATAAACATATTATGTACTCACCTCGATGCTTCTCAAACACAAATATTCAATAATCCAAAAAAAATAGATTTCTTAAGTTTTACAATATTATTATCCAGTATTTAAATCCCATATACTATCCTCTTTTCAACCAAGTAACGCAAAATTATTTGCTGTCTATACTTTTTTTTTGTATGCCCTCAAAAAGAGTGTTCCAAAATAGGCACAGCGGTCGCGAATGGGTTAAGATCAAAGAGGGATATTTTGACAGCTTTCAAATTCTAATACCTACGCATACTATTTTTAGCTCTTTAATTCTTCTTTCCTGCTTTTAAATTGTTTTTTTTTTAGTTATATTTCTATTTTCCTATAACATATTTTTTTAAATTTTTTTCTAGAACCCTCAGCCCTCGACCAACGGCTCTTTCTACCCCGTTTGGGATATTGATATGATACTGTCGGTATTTGTAGGTATTTCGATAACCCAGTAAGACTCAGTTTTTTCCAGGGTTTTATCCCTTTCTTATCAAATGTGATAAAGATAACACTGGTGTCAGACTTTCTTCAAATCGAAACCAAAAATTTTTTTCTGCATTTAAAAATTTTCCCTCCATTCTTTATTATTTTAAAACTGTAAATTATACAGTAACAACTCATACTTACACGTGTAGGTACTCGAAATACTTTTATAAATATTCCAGATTATAGCCGTATAAAATATGTCGGAGCCATTACATTAGTTAAATTAACTGTGGTTTATTTTGTTAGTTAAACAATGTTTTAAAAACAGTTTTCAATGACGGTAGACGGTACGCGTCAGAAATGTGTCATTTGAGTTACCCTCACTTTGTAATAAAATCAACGTACGATCGATATGACAGGATAGTGAGGCAGTCTTGTTTGTGGCGCGGCGCGGTACGGACGTGTCGTTTGGTTGTGTTGAGTTCTCTGTAGCTATGTAGTCAGTGATTGAATAGTGTTGTTGTCGTGTTACTTAGTTCATGTAACGATGTGACTATGAGTGATGGTGTTATCAGCGAGATATTGAAGATCTTAGTGGTTGGACAGTTCTGATGGTTAAACTGTGTTTGGCTAGTTAGCACGGAAGACCATTCAGTAGAACTCACTGGTTGAAATGGATTGATCCGTGCGTGGTGGGGCACGATCCTTTGCCGTGGGTAGGCTAGGGCTGGACCCTAAGCCGTGACATGTGGAATGAGAGGTTAGTGCTAGATGATTTCTTAATCCGTTAATATCCGATGAATCCCTGGATGCTTTGGGCTGTAACTTGAGATGGGAGTTGTTTACCCTGTCTATTAAGAGCTGTGCATGTTATTTTTGAAATACCCTCATCCTGAAAGTTAATATTTGAACTGAGTTTAGTACCCACATGAGATTCCGCGTGAACCTGTTGTTAAAGTACCTGTACTGTTGTGTTTACCGCTCTGGTCATCGATATCTGAGCTCGGCTCCCCTGAACCCATGATTATCTGGTAATTCTGATGTTGTGATGATGTGCTTCCATTCCGACATCAGAAGTGGGATATGAAGCCAAAGCCTTCTTTGGAAAAGAAATACAGCAATTCAGGGAAGTACTTTTCCTTTTGTGACATCTTACATGAAAACGCCGGCAAGCCCTTTGGCGAAAGTAAAACTAAAATGCGTGTAACAACGCGAATACTCATCATCATCATCATACCATCATCATCTTTGGTGATCCTTGTTGGCGTTTACGTTAAACAACATTTTCTTTAACTACTTGGCCTTACTTGTAACCTCCAAATGTTACTTTGGAATGACACAAGAAACTGCATTCTGTGTTCCTGTTATTGTGCACTATAAGTGCAGCGTGTTCCTGTTGTTGTGCACTATAAGTGCAGCGTGCTCCTGTTATTGTGCACTATAAGTGCAGCGTGTTCCTGTTGTTGTGCACTATAAGTGCAGCGAGTTCCTGTTGTTGTGCACTATAAGTGCAGCGTGTTCATGTTGTCGTGCACTATAGGTGCAGCTTGTTCCAGTTATCGTGCACTCTAAGTGCAACAAGTACCAGCTATCGTGCACTATGGGTGCAATGTGTTCCAGTTGTCGTGCACGATGTGTGCAACATGTTCCTGTTGTTGTGCACTACAAGTGCAGCGTGTTCCTGTTATCGTGCACTATAGGTGCAACAAGTTTCTGAAATTGTGCACTATAAGTGTAACGAGCTCCGATATCGTGCAGTGCACAATATGTTCCTGATACTGAGTCCTTTTGACAACGAGTTCTAGCGCATCGCAGCTGCACTGAAAAGGTGCAACATGTTCCGAGTTCTTGTGCAGTGTAAACTACATCAGAAGGTTACATACTTCTTACATCGTATATCGCAACGCTATCCTGTAATGTGTCACAGTTTTCGTGAGATGTGTTCAACATGGGTAGCTTCACATCACGAGACGTTTGTGTACTAAAAGCTGAGTATTTACACGATAAGTGAGTGTTATTATTATTTTATTTGAGTTCGACATCAGATGAGCAACTGTAGTCAGTGTTAATTATTTTGAATGGTTTTATATTTTGGTAACAAATAATACAGCTCAATGGTACAAGGTATCAGTAATCTTCGGAAGTAGACTAATAAAGAAAAGAGTGTGTTGGGCAAATGTTGCAATTCTGTGTTTTTGGCGATTTTGAGCTAGTGTGTTTAGAGTTCTGATATTGATATTCAATGATCTCTTGCGTCTAAATTCTTTGAACGTTGTGGAAAATTAGAGACTTGGTGAAAATAAACGTTGTGTTGTGTTGAAAGTAATTTTAGTAAGTAGGATGGCCGAACGGAAACTATGTAGTTCTTTTAAAGAGAAGAATCGCCCGAGGACGTGCGATTTGTCAGAATGGCCGTGTCGGAGCCATTACATTAGTTAAATTAACTGTGGTTTATTTTGTTAGTTAAACAATGTTTTAAAAACAGTTTTCAATGACGGTAGACGGTACGCGTCAGAAATGTGTCATTTGAGTTACCCTCACTTTGTAATAAAATCAACGTACGATCGATATGACAGGATAGTGAGGCAGTCTTGTTTGTGGCGCGGCGCGGTACGGACGTGTCGTTTGGTTGTGTTGAGTTCTCTGTAGCTATGTAGTCAGTGATTGAATAGTGTTGTTGTCGTGTTACTTAGTTCATGTAACGATGTGACTATGAGTGATGGTGTTATCAGCGAGATATTGAAGATCTTAGTGGTTGGACAGTTCTGATGGTTAAACTGTGTTTGGCTAGTTAGCACGGAAGACCATTCAGTAGAACTCACTGGTTGAAATGGATTGATCCGTGCGTGGTGGGGCACGATCCTTTGCCGTGGGTAGGCTAGGGCTGGACCCTAAGCCGTGACATGTGGAATGAGAGGTTAGTGCTAGATGATTTCTTAATCCGTTAATATCCGATGAATCCCTGGATGCTTTGGGCTGTAACTTGAGATGGGAGTTGTTTACCCTGTCTATTAAGAGCTGTGCATGTTATTTTTGAAATACCCTCATCCTGAAAGTTAATATTTGAACTGAGTTTAGTACCCACATGAGATTCCGCGTGAACCTGTTGTTAAAGTACCTGTACTGTTGTGTTTACCGCTCTGGTCATCGATATCTGAGCTCGGCTCCCCTGAACCCATGATTATCTGGTAATTCTGATGTTGTGATGATGTGCTTCCATTCCGACAAATACATATTAAAACGCACTAAAGTAGTATTTACGATCATAAAAAAGTCAGACACGCTTTTTACAAAATGTAAAATTTATGAAGGTATGTTTATTGTAAACAAAGAATTGTGAGCGTATGTGAATGAGTTGAAATTTGAAAATCTGCCAAAACAGTTTGTTACTATATAAGTAGAGGTTTAGGTAGGTATGTAACCAGTCTGACTTTAGATGTAATTATTGTTACAGTTCAAGTATTTCGAGCAATTTCCTATCATCTTTTTCTAACTAATATTATAAACGTACAAACTGATTTCGATGCAATTTGGCACACGGATAGACTGAAATTTAGAAATTGAATTAAATTGGAAATTGAAAATCCCAAATTTCTTACGGGAGTGGAGCCCCAAGGAAAATACAATTGAATAAAGAGCAATACTTTATAACGGCAAGACCAAAAATGTGAAATTATTATTAAATTATTACCTGGAATAAGTTGTTAACAGAAACAGTGATATTAAACTCAGATATATCTCCGACAAAGAGCATAAAGGAACGGCTGTCTACCTGCTATTGAAATATAAAGGTGTTAACGCTAATTGGTGAACATTCTCTTGTCGGACCGTTTAATAATATGTGATTATATCGAGGCCATAGTTCAAAGGCTAATGTCAAAAGGTAACTTCTTGAATAAAATATCGCTTCTTAATCTTTGCGTGCCGATACCCTTTCCCAACGACTCAAAACTTAACCTGACTAGTGTTGTGCCTTAAAAAAATTTTTTTGATCAATTGATAAAGCGATCGGGACTTATTGGAATGCTGTTGCCAAGAAGAGAGCCCTATTAGATTGATTGATGTTTTGAGCTATTTTCATTAAGATCGTAACTCTTCTTTGTTGCCAAGTCTTCTTTTATTTTTTAGTTAGATATCAATAACAATGCCGTCAGGTTTAGGCACTTCAATTCCCCCTGAAAGACATCTGACTTGACTTAAAGACTATAGAAAATTCAATGCGGCTTCTCATTTCGCGTCAGCCTTTAAGAATCCTAACTAATATTATAAATGCGAAAGTGAGTTCGTTTGTTACCTCTTCACGCTTTATATACTGAACCAATCTTTCTAAAATTTCGCATAAGCACACATAGTTAGGAGTACTGAGAAGGACATAGGGTACCTTTCATCCCTGAAAAGAGTACTGTTTCCGTGGGAAATCCACGCGGATGAAGCCGCGGGCAAAAGCTAATACAAGCTAAAACCCTTTCTTACTAATATTTTAATGTTCTCTTTCACGTAACGTTACTGAAATCCATACTAATATTATAAATGCGAAAGTTTGGATGTGAGTTTGTGAGTTTGTGAATTTGTGAGTTTGTGAGGATGTTTGTTACTCAATCACGCAAAATCTACTGGACGGATTTCGATGAAATTTGGTACAGAGGTAGATAATGACCTGGAATAGCACATAGGCTACTTTTTTTCCCGGGAAAAAGCACTGTTCCCGTGGGAAATTCACGCGGGCGAAGCCGCGGGCAAAAGCTAGTACAGAATAAAATAACAGATGAGTTAATTTTTATCCCAAAATTCCCATGAGAATGAAACCCCAGGGGGAAGCTTGTAAAAAAAATGATAGGCATGCTATTGCTTCAACAAAGGTAGAAAAATACGAGAATGTAAATAGGCCAGCACAAAAGTTTCATGCATTTTTTGAATAGCTAGCTTCTGTGTTGGAATTCCGACATATTTTAGATAGATGTTCATGGCATAATGTCGGTGGATTTTTGACTATTTCAATCTTAAAAATAAACTAGTCTTTCTAGTTTATGAAACGGGCTACTAGCTATGCTAATTAATTTACATAGAATACATAAATATAAGTTAGGAACATCCTGATTGCCTGTATTATTGCTAATAAGACGTTGTATCTGTGGATCATCTTTGGATGTTTGTTACTCAATCACAAAATTTCGACTGCAATTTCGATAAAAAAGATATCACGAAAAGCCTACATGCAGCCAGTATCGGGTGCCCTTTGTTTCGCTTAAAATTTTTGTCTCTAATTTTACTTCGCCGAACCTTATTGGCCTAAACATGTTATGCACAATTATTGTCTCGCCTAATTGATGTTTTTGCACAATAATAATTTAGCCTAATAATTATTACATGCAATTTTTGAGTCTCTATTATTAGATGTTCTAAAATCGTTTGGCTTTTAATTTTTTACACCTAACGATATCCTCGTATAAATTTGTTTGAGACAATTATTACTTACTATAATAATCACTTCTTATAATTATAACTAATTGAATATTAGTAAATTTAATTATTACTATTAGTACTTTCTTACCGGCATGGGTACTGTGACATGTCTATCACAGCAGTGCCGGAGATAAGGACAGGCCAGTCAGTCGTCAATCATTTTCAGAATGATGTGAATGATGTAATGCACTACTAATAATAATTCCTAAAAATCTTCATAAGTCACAGATCCGACTTAGAGCACCCCGACTTCACGTGGCTCAAGTTTGCCCTATACTAGAGTGTTATTCCTTCGCGCGGAACCAGAAGCTCGCGAAGGAGGTCCTGAGAGAAATGAGGGCACGAGGCCGAACCGCAGCGAGGGGGGGAGGTGGCGAGCGAAGCGAGCCGGCGACCTCTCGAGCGTAGCGAGGTCGAGTGCACGAATGAATCGAAGGGCCGACGGAGCGAGTCTTCTGGTGGAGCCACCCAGAAATACTTGCATGCTGCATGCTTGCTTGCTGCATGCCTGCTTGCATGCTGCATGCTTGCATGCTGCATGCTTGCTTGCATGCTGCATGCTTGCTTGCTGCATGCCTGCTTGCATGCTGCATGCTTGCATGCTGCATGCTTGCTTGCATGCTGCATGCTTGCTTGAATGCCGCATGCAACTGCATGCTTGCTTGCATGTGGCATGCTTGCTTGCATGCTGCAGTTGCATGCTGTATGCTTGCTTGCATGCTGCACGCTTGCTTGCATGCTGCACGCTTTAGTTCACATGCCTAATATAACTTTCTTTTACTTCTCGACATTTATCAAACACAAATCCATCAATGTTTAATTTTAGTCCCCCCCCTATTAGATTTAAATACTTTGTAATAATTATCAGAAATTATTATAACAGAAATAATTAGGTGTTACAATTTTGTGCTTAATTGCTTTGTACGAAATATTAATTAGTATTTGTGAATATTAGAAATAATCAATTATTAGGCCTAATGACTTATTTGGAAAGTAAATATACGGCGATAAAAACTTAGGCGAATCAAAAATAGGCTAAACTAAATTAGAATTCATAAAAATATACGAATGAATGTTGTACTAAAAGTTTGTGCACCAAACTACATTAGGAGTACAAAAAATTAGGGGAAACAATAGAGACCCGCCAGTATCATAAAAAAATGAGCCATCATAGGACGCCCGGCGGCGGATTTAAAAACATCTGAGCATGGATGGCAGGATGATCACACCAATTTCCGTTACGGTATCGATTTTACTGAAAGCCACGCGCCAATAGATGTAGATATTTAATTTACTACATCAAAAAATCCGGTCTGAACGTTACCTCAAGAGATAAGTAAAAATTTATTTAACTAAATAAAAGCTACGTAACTTTAAATATATAATTCTTCTAACAATCATTGAATACCTTTTCCGCGGTCTTCTGCGAAATAGAGGTCCAATGTTACACAATTCCGTTTGTTTGACCCGGACGTGCGTATTGATTTTCGCCTTACGTGAATTTATTTTAGCACTAAAATAGGCGGGCAGTGGGATTTTCACAGTCATGCTCACCAAACTTGGGTCTATTTTCAAAGCTGCCTAATATTTTTTTTAACTGAGATATCAATAATTAGATGCCTATTTTTGTATACAGCAAATCGATAAACAACAAAGACAAAGTCGAAAAGAACTAATAAATGAGCAATATTGAGGACCACTAATAAGGACGTTGAAAAGTTGGATTACAGGAGAAGAGGGAGCCCAAAAAGAGATAGATAGTCGGCGTGAGAGACGATGTGAAAGACATGAAAATGTTGGAGGATGCTAATATGATAGGAGATAGAGGTTTACGGAAAGATAAGACTGCAAACTCTTAGAAATCAAATAGAATACGAACTGACCTAAATACATTTGTAAAAGTTCAAATGAGTATTTACCGTGTTTTATAACTGAGCCGAGGGAAATCATTGCTTTCTTTTGTACCTATACCAAATTCCTACATTATGATTTCAAAATAAATTAAGGAATCAAAATTAAAGGTTTTCTTAACTCTTGAAGAAAATAATTCATGATTTCCTTTTGACTTTTTCACATTTTCTCGCAGCATTGTTTTGAATAAAGTCATTTACAAATGCGTTTCTTTCATTGAACGCTTTGAATAGTCAATCAACCTGTACACGTCAGTATTTAAGGTTAGAACTAGCTTTATCTGGCGTGGTACGATTAGGTAAAATCTATTTAGCTTGAGTTCCGCTCCACTCTCTCTTGACAGACTCATCAGACGAAAATCAATGATCCATTACAATAGGATGAGAAACATGTTTGACTTATTTCAACACTTGATTAATAATGTAATATTATCTATACATAATACCTTACATAAACTGATGATATAAAGTACCCCCTACACTAAACAACACATAAAAATTTATTGCGAATTTTTCGCTATTATGGTCGCATGCAGGATTTATACCAAAGTATTTAGTCAATCTAGATAGTAAATACATGTAGATGTTTTATGCCTTCAATGACATTTCAGTGCAGTTCAAACTTTTATGTCGTAACAGTAAACGAAGATTACGTTGTGAACAGTGTCTGTGATGGTCTTATTTCTGAACTACTGGATTACGTAGGTAGAAAAATGGAAGTCTGCATCAGAATGGGCATCGGCTATCCACTTTAGTTAAGGACAAAGACGTACACAGGACACAGGCAAGCCTTTGATGTGAAAAGTCCGAGTAACGAGCGATCATGTTTCGTACCTATTGAAATATTGTTACTTATTTGAATGTCCTTAGTCCGTTTTTATCATTGCGGTTTCGTAATTGCTTTATAAAGAAGAATTATTTTTCTCTGTTTCGTAATTTTTTATCAAAAAATAATTCATTTGCTATTTTCGTAGCTCAACGCGTAACCGGATTAAGAGAATTTAAAAACCTTTGCGAATCGAAATTGCATATCGAGAGTGCCATAACAACTGAAAATACAGATAGTATAGATGGGTAAAATAGTTCTGTATCGACGAGTTATTTTTAATATCCAGCAGCTCTGTTACGATTCTCAACAAAAATACTTCTTTCTATAGACTGAGAATGATATGAGTATTTTTTTTTGATAGGTGCAATAAAAAGTTGATATAATCTAAGACAGATGATCACTATGTGTTATTTCTTTTTTCAATGATACAGTTTTTTTATGAGATGTAGGAATTATAAATTTCAACTAAGTACCTTGGCCATGTCAGACTTTAAATCACAGTTCCGTCGTAATTTTCTTTTTAATTACCAATCAAAATCAGTTTGCGAAAATTGGCTGTTGTTAACAAGTCATTGTAATTCCACCAATCCCTTCGAAGTGCGATCATCAATCAACCGAATTGCCCTGCTTGTTAATTGTTTTCACCCAAACCATTAAACCGTTGGCTTATCAGACTGATAGGGACAAACTCAGAACAATTTCATTACACTTGTGAAACCAAAAGAGGAAAAATATAAGTACTGTAGTATCAATTAACCTTACATTTTCCTTACATCATTCATTCACATTTTCATTTACATTTTCTTGTAGTTGTAGTAGTTTGTACTGATCGTGTACCATAGCACATTATCATAGAAGGAAAAATATCATAAGAGGAAGGCTCCTTCTTTAAACTAACTAAAAACAAACAAATATAATTAAATAAAATTAAAAAAATGTCAACCTATATAAAAAACGGAAGGAAGGTCCAAAATCAATTAACAAAATTAATTGATTACACGTATCCTGAACTTACCATCGAAAAAGCTTGGCCCCGATCGACTTACCTGAAATTAATGAAAAAAATAATTAAAGAGAAAAAAGTAGGGCCCTCACGCGCGTAAACCTTTGGTCCTGACAACTTAATGAAAAAAGAATTATGTCTATTATAGGATATAATATGAACCTTTCATTCACAGTTGTCGCAGCCAGACTGAAGTAGCTTTGTCAACCTGTGGTGGTGATTTCTGCTCGCATTTTTATGAAACCACCAAAATTTGACACATTTCATCCACGTGTTTGTCTTTTAATAACGATTCGTTTACCAGAACAAGAATATTATTAATTCATAAAACTATATGTTTCTTTCAATTAACTAAATAATAAATAGTATATTTTACACTCCTAAAGTCGGCTAAGCCCTCAACCAAGATAATTAAATTTATCACGCGTAGAGTATATTATTTTTTATTTAGAAATTCATAATCTGCGGCAATATGTTTCATTCCCTCTTTATAAATGAATTAATTCATAATTCCATTTCTTAATTCCCTTTTGAGATATTATTCAATTATATCTCGAGACAAAGAATACGAAATAGCACTGGTACAGAAGCTTCGCTCTCTAACAGAAGTAATGCGAAATGAAAATTTACATAAGACAAGAGCCTATTAGCTTTTGCCCGCAGCTTCGCCCGCGTGAATTTTTCACGAGAACAGTACTTTTTCCCGGGATGAAAATTACCCTATGTCCTTCTCAGTACTTCTAACTATGTGTTTGCGAAATTTCAGAAATATTGGTTCAGTAGATTAAGCGTGAAGAGGTAACAAACAAACAAATAAAAAAACAAACAAACTCACTTTCGCATTTATACTCGTAATATTAATGTTAACATGTTAAAATTACTAGCTGTATCTCCGCCCGCATTTATAATATTAGTATAAAAGTATTAATTAGGAAACTAGCATGGAAACTCTACATGTAAGTCACAGCAATGAAAATCCTGCATAGACTGGCGATAGTACCTAAACTTCGAAGGTGGCGCGACTGGCCGAGACACATAATCTATTTTTAGACGTCTTGTTTCCTACGAGTAATGTTATTACATCTATATTTTGGAGGACGTTTAGACATACAGTTAGCTGTCAAATTTCATCCCCGATTTCAGTATTTTTAAAATAGCATATATTTGACCTCGAATCTTCATATATATCTATGCTTTTATTTAAAATCAGTTCAGCGGTTTAAATGTAAAACGTAACAGACCAATAATAAATTTGACGCACACTTAAAAGTATTGATTTGAATGACATAAAGTTCATTAACTCCAAAATATCCTAACATTAACCAGCTATATACACTGCCTAGACTGAAAACCAAGTTACTCGATCATAGTTGCCTTAGACAAACAGATATTGAACCTAATTATATTGAAGCGAAACTCAAAATTGAAACAGATACGCATACAGTATCTCGCGTCATTATCCCTTACTCTTAGTTGAAGCTAATGATATCTGTTAGCTATCACCAAAGCAACATATTACTGCTTTGGTGTGCTAATAGAGTTGCATAATTAATTAGCGAGAAATGAACGAGCTGCTGGAGGAACTCAGCAGCATGCGTGTCGGCTGCTACGTGGACGACGAGTGTGTCAATAATCTGAGCTACGCAGACGACATGGTGCTGCTGAGTCCCTCCCCAGCCGGCCTACGCGCTCTCATTGCTGCTTGCGAGAAATATGCACAGCAACATAACTTGACCTATAATGTCAAAAAGACAGAAGTAATGATATTCAGAGCAGGTAAAGGTCCTAATGTAGTGCCACAAATAATATTGTGTGACTCAACTTTGAATATTGTAAATAAATTTAAATACCTAGGACATATAATCACTGATTCATTAAAGGACAATGACGACCTTGAAAGGCAACGAAGGGCCTTAGCTATGAAAAGTAATATGTTAGCTAGAAGGTTTGCCCACGCCTCGGGCCAGGTCAAAGTGACCCTGTTCAAGGCGTACTGTCAGTCGTTCTACACCGGCCAGCTCTGGAGCGACTACACGAAGACTGCGTTTGATGCGCTTCGTGTACAATACAACAACTCCTTCAGAGTGATGCTCGGTCTGCCGTGGAGGTGTAGCGCGTCGGGTATGTTCGCTCAGAACAGGGTCAATGACTTTTTTGCAATTTTAAAACGAATGAAGGATTCCTTCCACAAACGCCTTCAACAGTGCGATAATAAAATTATAAAAGCCGTCTCCCACACTGTGTACCTGAACGACCCTTCCTGTGTAAAAAAAACGTCTAAATAATACTGTATAGGATTAAGTGACTAAAAATATAATTGACTGTATAAATTACTTAATCAATAATTCTATTTTATAAATAATCTTTTGAAATTTTTTTTTTATATGGGTTCTTGTGCCTGAAATAAATGAATTTTATTTTTTTATTTATTTATTTATTAGTAATTTGTAGTATTTAATTATTATTTGTAGTTTTTGAGAAGGGGTGGACAGAGAAGAGTTTTTGGTAGTTGTCGTTGCCACATACTGGCCAAGAATACCCTAAATGTAGCTGTTTCGACTCTGCAAGAAAGTGGTGAGTTCATCCCATGATTTGAAACGATTTCTCTAAATATCCGATCAGTAAAGTTGTACCAAATCAGTCAGTCATACTAAATCCTATAAGCTGATTGATTTGAATGCCAAATCTAGCGAAAGGTGAAGTGAAGATTTGACTATTGAAATTGACGCTCGAATTTCTAGTAATCCTGAAGACTGTTATTGTAGGTTTAAAATTAATTTTATTTCAAAAAAGCTTTGAACTATCCAAAAGCGTAATAAACCAAGGGCCATATTTATTTATACTAGAGTAAAAAAATGAGATTCATTTAGCTGTGAACCATGCTAGAACCGGCTAAGGGCCGATTTCCACCAAAGCGAAAAATTATGTTTTACCCATAGACTTAGTAAAAATGAATAGACCCGGCTTAACAATCTATATACAAACTATTATTAGTATGCGCAGGCCGCCATCTTTGTGCCAAATCCTTTGTCGGCGCCGGGTTTAGGTATGCACGATTTTTTGTATGTCATGACTATTCTTTTTTCCTTCGTCTGAGTTTTTACCAAATATAACTTCATTGCCCGATCGAGCGAAGCAAGAGAGGTCTATAATTAGACACACTTACCTACTTAGGAAGACAATACATTTTCATGTTACACGATAACTGCCGATCCATTCTCGATAAAATTAAGATGAATGTAGAAGACGTTAATAGAATTTTTCAATTCGGTGTACGTTGAAATTGGTGCTTTTACTTGATTAATTCATGCGATTATTTTGAAACATGGCACGCAATACGTGAAAAAAGCCTGAGAAGATGTATTTTCAATAAACAAAACAAATTTTGATTTTGATTTTTCCGCAGCTCAATAGTGACACATAAAAAAATCAAAAGATACTGAGACTTAAAGTCTAATTAATTACAGAATTGTATTTTTATATGATTTATTCGTATGAAGTTTAACAGTCGTTCTTAAATATGTATTATTCAAACTATGTTATTTCATTAAATAAGTTCTGAATCCAGAGGATAGCGTCGTTTTCAATATTATAAATCTCAAAGATACAAACTACTAGCTTTTCGAAACAACCTCTGCTGAGAAGAAATTTCGAAACAATACAATTTTTGTAATCCAATGCAAAAATTTTAGTAACTGCGCACTATTGTGGACCTCAGTATAATTATTCCACGAACATCACCTCAAAGTAAATCCAATAGAATTTCCGATCGAATTTGAATTTTCAATTACGTACTTGATTTTCAGTAAAGGTCAGAGCGACAGATATTAACATATAAAATACAGAAGTACATGTTTGCCGCGTTATTCAAAATTCTAAGCTCGTAAAGTGTAATACGTAAAAAACCGTGCATTTGTAACTTATTCACACGTGACGTGAACTGAATCTACATTACGTCGTACGTAGAAAAGCCAAATGGCGGGAATTTGTTGACGCGATGAGAAAAATGTAACAAAAATGTTTAAATATGTGGTCCCAATGTCGTATCGAGTTAGTTACCTTTTATATTATCCTCTAGAGAGAAATTATTGTAAGTACTAAATAAATAATAAAATTCAATATGTGCAATTTACATAACATATTTTTATTTTATTAATTATTAACGTTAATGTTGATAACGTTACCTACGTTAGGACCGCGGTCCCGGTCTGGTGTAGAGAGCCTTCCTACCCGTTGATATTTGGAAACCTCGACAAAAAATATCATAAATTTCTTCGAAATACTCCCAGTATCTTCATGAAATTTGGCAAGTCTAATATTCAGAAGGCCTAGTATTTTTTTCAGAACTGTTAGAATATTTTCTAATCAAATGGGTACTTGTTCTAAGAATCTTCAGTTCTTTCCAAGAATTGGAGACTTCACGGCTAAAATTAGAAAGTTTGCTTGAGTTCGCGATAACAGCTGTTACCTACGAGAGTGCTCATCCATATTTAACTTTACTTCGTTTTCACCAGTAACCCCTAAACAGTCACCTACGTAAGGTTCCCTTATTTTAGGGGACCCTTCAAATCATCCCCTTACCTAAATTCTGTTTCACCATCCTAAGTACTACTTATGCAAGAGTCCCCTAGTTAGGTGACGTATCGTGCGGAGGTACTGCGAAAACGTATATCGATAAATTATTCGAGTAAACGATTTTAGTCACATTTAGCTTGTAAAACAAGATAAACACGTAATTTTACTCAGTTTATTTGGAAAAAGTTAAAATTTTACTTCTTTTGGCTGTATGACGAATGCCATTGCCTAATAAAGTCTCAGTGACATTTTGAAATCACGTGACTTGACTTATGTGACATTTCGTTTGTTTATTGCGGGATTGCGTTGCATCAAATCCATACTAATATTATAAATGCGAATGTTTGGATGTGAGTTTGTGAGTTTGTGAATTTGTGAGTTTGTGAGTTTGTGAGGATGTTTGTTACTCAATCACGCAAAATCTACTGGACGGATTTCGATGAAATTTGGTACAGAGGTAGATAATGACCTGGAATAGCACATAGG
The DNA here is from genome assembly GCA_018467065.1 of Ephestia elutella. NCBI lineage: Eukaryota > Metazoa > Arthropoda > Insecta > Lepidoptera > Pyralidae > Ephestia > Ephestia elutella. The sequence continues at coordinate 1,049,961 of CM031585.1, read as the reverse complement.
CTACTTTTTATCCCGGGAAAAAACACTGTTCCCGTGGGAAATTCACGCGGGCGAAGCCGCGGGCAAAAGCTAGTACTATATAAATTCTAGCGAGTTAATACGCACAGCTTTTGACATTTCCCATAAATTGGCTTGGCAACTAGCCCTCTGGTGGCAGTAGGTGGTCCAGCGATGTTTATTTGCACTTAAACATGTTATATGTTGGTCCTTTAATATATAAATAATACAACTATGTTATATATGTGTAATTCCATTTAATTTAGTGAAATACACTGTGTTACAACAAAATAAATTCGCGAAATTTGACAGTTTCATCAAACAACCGCTTCGTCCAGGAAAAGGCGCTAGTGTCGCATAAGTTGCTATAGTCGGAGCTGCCCGTATTAACTCGAGCTGAGTTTATATAGTATTTGGTTGCATGTTCTTTTTCTAAATAATAAAATCATTAGTTTTATTTTTACCTTTAACGGATATCCATTGTCTCCTAACAATTTCCTCTGTATTCACCCACCCACCTCTTTCAAACTTAATACCTACTACTACTTTCCCGTGCCACCACGTCAATTATCAACAATTTGCAGTACTTATTGTTTGCATATTAATAGACATGTAGCCTTTTCTGTTTCGAAATAGTTCAGCATCATCTCCTCCTATCACAAGTAATAAGATGCAAAGTTACATGCTTAAATACAAAATTAAGCAAGTACCTAGCTACCTACATGTAAGTAGTAGTAGGCACTTTACCCAATTCACTATAAGGTACTGTCATCGTAGAATTCTAACAAATGTTCAATTTTTTGCAATATAAATAAAACGCTCTCCTTTGATAACCTATGAAAAAATCTTTGTCATCATATTTGTTAAAATCCTTCGATCTTCCACGGTAAATACGAGGTCGCCTTAACAAACTTTTTTTACTTATGACTCTATCATCAATTGCTTCTAAAGCTTCATATAAATCGTGGTCACTATCAATTTTTATCTCGTTAAATAAAAGTAATCTTGGTCGGTCACAAAATAACCTGAAAATCAACTAAGAATATGTGTCACCTAAGTCTTACGGGGTCGTCAATTGATCCCCTAAATTATAAGGCCCCCTTAATGCTTTAGGTGTCACTTAACCTTTGGTGAAATCAAAATTTGCGTTAGGTGCCCCTTATATTTGTTTAGGAGACACTTAAATTTTAGGGGCTACTGGTGAAAACGGGCATTAAGATTATAAATTATAAGGAAGTCTGTCTGTAACGCGTTCACGGCTAAATCACTTAGAGTCGCGCTGACTGCTTTCTGACCGTTTTGAACGCACTGATAGTATATTCAGCGCGGTTCCTAGGAATTTATACATTTCAGGCTGTCAGCAAGCGGTTAGCGTGACTCTAAAACCAGTCTAATATTTTGCATATGACACGTGTACAAGTAATATACGCTATATAAATCAACGCCCAAAGTGACAAAATAATATATGAATTTTTCCAATGCGGGGCCGCGGGAAAGAGCTACTAATCCATAAAGGTAGGCAATATTTCATACATTTATAAGATTTAACCCTCCTGATAATAAAGCTGAATAATTTAAAAGTAAAAAATCGAATAATCGATTCCAGATACAATGCTTTCATGATGTTCTTAGAAATCTCGAAAAAAATCCACGAAATATCGAGCATTTATCGGGAATTTAACGAGGCGCTTGTCGATTAATCTGCTTATTTTATTATTTTAGGATGTTGGTTGTGTGTAGTATTTGAAGTTGGTTGTTTTTATTTATGTACCTATTTTTATTGGCACAAGCTTTTATTGTCACCAATTGGATTATGTTGCAAAGACTTTATGACAGTGCGTTTACCATTGAATCATACTCATCATTGAATTGTTATAATTTAACTATTTACATTTTTATTTACATTTTTTTTCACGTATATTTCCTTCCACTCAAAGGTTGGCTGGAAGAAATTGCATTTGCGATAAGCCCGCCTTTGCGCTCATTTATATATGTATTTACTTTTGTTACTACTTTGTGTGTCTTTTCTGTAAATGGTGCAATAAAGTGTTGATCTATCTATCTATTTAGGACAAAGGAGTTCTAATTTAACTTGCACTTGACCCGATAATTACGTTTATTTACATTGCAAGTTGAATAAAAGCTCGTAACTTCCTTCCTGGTACTTAATTCTGTTTCACAAAATCATTCCCACAGAATGCCAGAAAGAAAGAAAGATCACGTGACAAAATCAACTCAGTTGAATATCGGAAAGTGGCTGAAATTCAACGTGTAAGATTTGATTACTTCAGGTAGGACTAAATGAAAGCTCGCAAAATTACATTACACACTTCATACGACGCGTGATTGAGTAATGGATGTGATGGAGTCGACGGTAATGTCCTTAATGTCTCAATTATTTATTCATATCTTAATGTCGACTTCATGTCATGGAAACAATTGTTTTTACTTTTCATTTACATACATTGGAAACTTTTCTTTCTTGAGAAAATGAGGACTAAATAGAAATTTTATTTATTTATTAGGCAATACAATATCTACACTCATAACATTACCCATTGATGTTAGTGCAATATGTCTTCTTTTTTCATTTAGATTGATACAAAAACTTTCTGATTATTCATACCAGTATATTAACGGGCAGTATATTAGCGGGCAAACCAATAGGTATGCCCGCTGGTGGGTCAACGAGTAAAGACGTAGAAATTAAGAAAGAAAATAATATTTAATCCGACCACTACTACAGAGATTAGAGTGTACAAACAAACAGTAAAACTCTTTTTATATCAGGGAGTGTTGGTTCAAAAGTCAGAAATTGCTGTTCAGAAGTTTAGTCAAGCATTTTTCCACATCAAAAGACAAATTGAATTGCTTAAATTAATTCTGATTCCAGATTATTCGAGTAGAAATGCGGAGAACAATTCATAACTTTGTTAAACGTGATTGGTCGCGATCAAAGGTGTTTAATTTATTCGAAAGTGGAATAATTTAGCTTTGATTTTTATAGTACAAATAAATAGAAGCTTTAAGTTGCAATTAGCATTGTTGATTGATATTTTAATTCTCGGACGTTTCGGCACGAATTACAACTAATCGTGGATACTGAGCGATTAGCTCGCAAAGTCACTGTTTCCGTATGTAATTTTTTCCTGTTGTATGTAATGTCTTATTGGTTATAGTTCAGTAACATAGACTTTACTTGCCAAAGGTATTTTATTAAAAATCCGCGGACTCTAAACTTCGCACGAGACGGATAATAAATTGTCTTCTATTGTTAACCACAGTTTAAAAGGAAAGCTACTAAAACTTTTTTAATTATTAATTTCGTACTTGAGAAATTAAGGACAGTGTATTTTATTCATAAATTTGTTCGCAACATCTATTTTTAGCCGTATTCCTCGTGGCTGAGGATCGTGGTCATCCAGTTAAATGAAACACACGCAACGACTTTCTTGTCAATAAATAATGGAATGGTTTGCCATAGCTATTCAACCACATACATTTGCCGTTCACTAATATCTAAAATTTCTGCATTGAAGCAGCAATTTCAGACACTAGCAGATAAATCATCAGATCGCTAGAGCGCAGATTTTCATCGCGATGTTTTCCTTCACTGGAAGCAAACTGGTGGTCTATGAAAACTACTTACCGCTACCATATATGAGACAGATAAGTCACAATACACTCACGGACAAACACGAATTGGAAAATCTCAATGAGGTCAACGATAGGGTTATAGAAGTGGCCAAATATTGTTAAAAAAAAGACGAATTTTGCTATTTCGACTAGAGATGATGATGATGATGGAGACACGAGAAGGATTCAAACCTGGGGCCTTTTGACCATGGGTGAAGATCTTAATCACTCAATCATCACCGCTTTTAACTTGTATATAAACAAGCTAATTATTTTTTTTTTTCAAGAGGCTGGCTGTACCATGAACTTGATATTTAATTATAGATTTAATTTTAAGCGGCTTTTCGAAGCGTATTTCATACATGTTTAACATTTTGCTTTTATAGGCTCAACAAAGAGGGTGGACCTCTTTGTTATATTGATGATTGCAAATTTTGATCAAAATAGCATCCACAGCATTAACGAAATACATGTCATCGGCTTTTTTCAAGTAAACAAAGCATTTGTATATTACTTTTTTAATTTGTATCACATCATTATCATACTAGGCCCACATCAACCCACATAGAGGCCTCCCTCTTTTCGCGCCACTTGTACCTACATTGTTTCATTCTTCATACTACATTATTAGCAAAAATGTACATTAAAAATTCTTTCTCGCGACTTCAAACACATGAATAAAAGCAAATTAACACACAGTTAAACATTCAAAGTCTCATAAAAAATCCAACACGCGCACAGACCTAGAAATAAAATACTGTTTTGTGTATGTTTATCGTAAACTAAGATTTCGAATACGTAAATGGTATGTTTGATAAACAGGCAGAACGTTTACACGCAAATTTCATGTACCTAGTTTCAAAGTTTAGGTAGGTATTTAGATGTTAATGTTATATTTATGCCTAAAATTTCGCATGAGACGGATAATAAATTGTTATGTTTTAATGTTTGTATAAAACTGTAGCGCCATTAAAGTGCGCTCCGCGTAGTCCGTATTGCTCGAAAATTATTCGAAAATTGTTTTATCTATTGTATCTGCAGAAGAGACAGTCAAATGACGAAACTCCTCAACGGCTAGTCAATGATTCGTCAATTCTATACCTACGAATTTAATAACTCATGTACTGTTAAAGAAGAGAGGAGCCTCCTTGCTTATCTTTAAAAGCCTAAGAGGAGACTCTAATACCTAGATTCTATCGTATTCCTCATGACTGAGATTCGTGATCATTATGTGGAATGAAACACACACAAACGATGGCAATGTTAATGGATTACCTTTTCCATTTCTTACACTAGCTAATGGTCATCAACCAGACTGCAGGTTTCCTCACGATATTTTCCTGCACCGGAAACAAGTGGTGGTCGATGAAAACTAACATAGATATATGAGTCAGATTGCTATACAAACTCATGTAGCACGGGCAGGATTGCATTGGGACCTTTGCAGCCACAGGCCCTACCACTCGGCCACCACCACTTCCTAAAACCAAACCTAGTAGTACCTAGATATTAGATCATAATTTGTAAACGTAAATAAATATTTTTGATTTTGATTGATGTCTGTTTTGAAAAATATTGTTGCTTGTTGCAGTGTCACCAATATATTCCTCGTGAACCTGTCGGCTGCCGACCTTCTGGTTACGGGAGTGTGCATGCCGACCCAGCTCAGCAAAGCCATCACAGTTCTCTGGTTTTATGGAGAAACCGCTTGCAAGATCGTCAATTATATACAAGGTAGAGTGGACGACGTATTTTTTATCTAGCTACTAGCTGGCGCCCGCGGCTTTGCTCGCGTTAATCCTTTCTTAGCGTATGTCTACGTCATAACATCTACCTGCATGCCAAATTTCAGCCCGATCCGTCCAGTGATTTGGGCTGTGTGTTGATAGATCACTATCTCAGTCAGTCAGTCAGTCAGTCACCTTTGAGTTATATATATCCATACTAATACTAATATTATAAATGCGAAAGTTTGGATGTGAGTTTGTGAGTTTGTGAATTTGTGAGTTTGTGAGTTTGTGAGGATGTTTGTTACTCAATCACGCAAAATCTACTGGACGGATTTCGATGAAATTTGGTACAGATGTAGATAATGACCTGGAATAGCACATAGGCTACTTTTTATCCCGGGAAAAAGCACTGTTCCCGTGGGAAATTCACGCGGGCGAAGCCGCGGGCAAAAGCTAGTATATATATATATACTATACACCACAAACTCACAAATTCACAAACTCACAAACACACATCCAAACATTCGCATTTATAATATTAGTACGGATATATACTAGCTTTTGCCCGCGGCTTCGCCCGCGTGAATTTCCCACGGAAACAGTGCTTTTTCCCGGGATAAAAAGTAGCCTATGTGCTATTCCAGGTCATTATCTACCTCTGTACCAAATTTCATCGAAATCCGTCCAGTAGATTTTGCGTGATTGAGTAACAAACATCCTCACAAACTCGCAAACTCACAAACTCACATCCAAACATTCGCATTTATAATATTAGTATGGATATATAGATTTAAGCCCCACTGCTGGGCACAATGTATATGTTTACCCATCCCCATGTTGTAAAGGGGATCCTTTCATTTCTCATAAGGTTAATAATCATAATATGGTTTGTCATAAAGCCTTTCTCATAATTTTTTATCATAATATTTTATTCAAATAATATTTATTGTAATAATATTTGTTTAGTCATAATCATAGTGTCATACAGATTTTTTTAATAAAATGTGACGTCTTTGGAGAAAATGCAGCTTTAGTTTCAAGTTTATTGCGCCTCTCTTTTCACTTGCGCTTGGTAGTAACTTTAGCTTAAAGCACAGAAATATATTTTTTAATTTAAAGAGTGTAAGTCTACAGCTTTAAGTAATTTTATGACGTACACTAACTAATCTAGCTTATTAAGTATATGACGACTTAAAAACTTTTTAAGCCTATTTTAACTCCCCTAATTCGAACGACCTATGTTGACGTCTTTTTACGAAACTTAGAAGCTATTTTAGTAACTCTGCACTGGTTGACTGACCTTACAATAAAAGGTTTTATTACAAAGAAAAGAACTAGTAAAATATCCTTAAATACATTAAAGTCACTTTTACTTGGTTTTAGTTGGGTATAAAATCTAAAGTGAAAGTTAAGGCGACCAGAAACAGAAAATTAGTTGTTACTCCTAAAACGAAAAACGTATTTCTTCCTTAGAAGTGACACCAAAAGAGTGCGTGGTACAAATATTTTATTGAACCGTATAGGTTCAATTTTTACTGTATAACTTATGTCAGTTTTGTCATACGAAAATAAAGAGTACTGGTTATGCTCCGTGGGAATTCTCGGATAAAAAGTAACATTAAGCTATTCCAGGTATTTTTCCAACCGTGTGTCAAATTTTATTAAATCATGTAGTACGACAAAAATACATGCAACGCTAATAAAAATAACTCTACGTTAAAATTAATTATGTGAAGCCTTGTTTAAAATCCTAGAGCCTTCTGACGAAATCAAAATGAATAAAACTTTTTTCCAAAAAAGTGAACCGACTTCCATCATAAAACTTAAAATTATGAAATAACAATATAGAAAAATGTACTTGCTTGCTTAAATTATGAAATAACAATAAAGAAAAATGTACTAATTAGCATGCTACCTACTGAATGAGGTGAAGTCGGTGCCACGTTCAGGACTATGTAATTGTTTAGCTAGGCATTTTGTATATGTACATGATTCTAATGTTAATTTAGATTATTTAATATTCAATTTGGCACCGACTTCACCTCATTTAGTAGGTAGCATGCTAATTAGTACATTTTTCTTTATTATTATTTCATAATTTAAAGTTTTATTTTATCATTTTTAGTGCTTCTACCTTCGAGCAACAAGGACTTCCACGCGCCCGTGTTGCTCTATGGCTTCTACACCTTTTCATTTTTTGAAATAAAAACTTAAACTTTTCTTTCACTGGTGGCCGAAAATAAAGAATTAAGAATTCGAAACTTTTTTATGTCAGTTTGATTTGAAATGTCAGAACATGTCAAATTGTCTATTATTTTTGGCACATAAATAGACCGTGAGCACGCGACGACCAAACCTTCCTTATTTTAAAAATGCTGAATATTTCTCTGCGTGGTATATACGAGTAAAAAATATTAGCGACTAGGTATGAAGTTTGGATCTTAGTTGCTTATGCAGGTAATATGGATAGCAAGGATGATTTTATAGGTATAAAAAGCACCCTTGGGGCCTTCCAAAGTAATATTAAATTCAGCTTTTATAATAAAACAAATATAACTATAATTTAGTAAAGTTACAATGTCTGGCAGGGGTTTATATCTGCACCAATTGCCTGGCAATGGATGGCTTGATTTCTTATATTATTAGGAATAAAATCTTTAAAAAACTTTACTAAGGAAATTGAGTTACCACTTTAAATGTTATTGCTACAAATAATCTGCCTAAGTAATCATGATCCAACTTTTATAGTCGCTAAATGTTTGGAACATACACAGAAAATCTTTAGTTTTAATAAAATAAGGAAAAGCATGCTATCGCGGGCTTTTGCTCTATAATGCAATGTTGGTATTTTTATATTTTGTTAGGTATCTTTAAAATTACCGAACAGATTCTGACGTGGTTAAAATGGGACCAACTTGGGTATATACCATTACGAATAAAAAAACAATTTCGGAAATCAGTCCACTGTAGGCGGAGAAATCGGCGAACATACATAAAAAAAAAACATACATACATCGAAACATATAACCTCCTCCTTTTTTGGGAAGTCGGTTGAAAATTACTTTCTAAGTATTCTAGTAGATCCAGTTTAGTTAGTTTATCAATAAATTCTAACATGTTATATTCATAGTCCAAATACGATTGTTTACTATATATAAGAGATTTTTTACTACCTACCTATGTAAAACGCGCGAATCTGTCTAGTGTGAGTGAGTGTGAGTCTACGTGTGAATTGGAGTTTTTCTTTTGTATATTTATTTGTTCAATCCTTCACGTCGCTATAGTGTGACAGATTGACGTGATTATTTTTGTATGATGTAGGTTTGGCAAGTTAAAAAGACTCTTTTTGAATCTCGGGTAGTCGGTCAGTTAAAAATAGAAACACGCTGAAATGAATTTCAAGGGGAATGCTTGCAAAGGGATTCATTCGACAAGCACAATATTTAGCAATTGGCGCAGCAATCAACAACCCAAAGGTCGCCATTAAAGCGAAATGTCATGACCTTTAGTAATGTAAGAGTAAATAAATACAGAATTAAATGTATTTTTCGCGCCCTAAGGGCGACAACATTATTACGACAAACATTGATCTAAATGTATTCTCTAACATAGACAAATGAACACACGATTTCCGACAATTTGATTATGACATAATAATATTTATCTTCTCTTGCTCAAATTATCAGGACAGAAATATCATAAATGTATTTAGATTTTGTTTAATTTAATATTATTTATACACTACATTGATCTTATGCGCATATCATATTCATACCATACTATCCTATCTATACTTAATTGACCTCGGCTTCGGCTGCGTGAATTAAGTTTTTCATTCCCTTTTAGGGGTAATATTTCCGAAATTTTTCTCGCATATGGTTCGTGTATTTTTTCTTTGCTAATAGGCATAGATCAACATGGACTCCTTTCCGCGCGGGGAAGTTCTTGTTGCTCGAAGCAGCTCGAAGTGGCTGATGGACTGGTGGTATCCTTTTTTTTAAGTTGTAGCAGTGTCGGCCAGTATTTTTTCGATGATTGTATTCAAATCTTTTAAAAAAAGTTCTACTCATAGATTTTTCTTTCTTCAGGCGTGGCGGTAGCGGCCAGTGTGTTCACGCTGACGGCGATGTCGGTGGACCGCTGGCTGTCAATCTCCCCCGAGCCCCGCCTCCGCCCCCCCGGGAGGAAGCAAGCGCTGCTGCTGCTGGCGCTACTCTGGTCCGCGGCGGCGGTTATCTTTATACCGCTGCTGATCGTGGCGCTAGTGAGGAAGGAGACCGTGCCCATTATTGCGAAGGCTTATAAAAATGTTTCGGTAAGTATCATCCAAATCCTAACTTGCTTAACTAATTCTATAACTATCCTCATCATCATCAAATTTAAGAGCGAGGCTCTTGTCGGTGGAGATCCTCCAATTTTTCTCTCTCCATTTCCAACTGTTTTACTTCTTGATACGACCCGACGCTCACTGTTTCCTTTATTTGCCTCATGTAGCCCTATCATGGTCTTCCTCGGCCCCTTCTTCCTTTTATTTTACCTTCTATAATGTTTCTAATAAAGTCATCGTGTCGTATCAAGTGCCCTAACATTTTCGCTCTTCTGCTTTCAATAGTTCTAATAACTATCCTAATCCTAACAAATATTTATAATGCGAAAGTAAGTTTTTTGATGGTAAATTGACTTTGATGAAGTTTCAGTAACCCGTTTATTTGATTGTTGGTTTGTTACCTCTTCACGCTTTATCTACTGAACCAATCTTCCTGAAATTGGTATACACATAATAAGAAGTACTGAGGAGGACATAGGGTACCTTTCATCCCGGGAAAAAGCACTGTTCCTGTGGTAAATTCACGTGGGCGAAGCAGCGGGCAAAAGCTAGTTACCTACAAAATAACAAGATGGGGGCGATGTCGTAACATAATTAGAAAGATTGTTTCTACTTATTTTTGTGTGTATTTTTCTTAATACAATAAAGGTTATACAAGAATAACACAAATAGAAAATGTGACGACGTCTCAGTAATTAAGCTTAAACTACCAATATATCCATCTATACTGGACGCCATAATAAGGAAAGTTTTGCCACTGAACTTCCAAACTAGATAAGTTCTGTCATTAGTTCAAGTGCGACTTTATCAGATAGTTACTAGGTCACACCAAAAAACAAAATATGCGACTTTTTGCCTCGGGAATAATTTTCAGAATTTTGCAGCAATTTTTACAGGTGTCAGGATCGAACGGGAGCACTTTTATTCTGCGAAGCTGTTAAAAATATGGGTTATATTTTTAGCGTTCATGAATCGTACGTGAGTTTCGGGGTATCAGGGTAACATAGGTTATGTGACGTTATAAACGGAATATGGCGGAACGTATACGCCATAAATAGCTGACTTAATAAAAAACATCCAAAAAAAATTAACCGACTTCCATTAGAAAACTTAAAACTTTTTATTAATCTGCCTATTAAGTAATTTCATGAAATTACTTAATAGGCAGATTAATAAAAAAAAATATAATGGCATGCTACCTACCAATCTTATTAATTGAAGGATTTTGAAGCAAGTGTTTAAATGTTCGTTTCATTAAAAATTTGTAAAAAAATCTAAATAGGATACATATTAAGATTTACGTTGGTAAGTACCTATATTTCAGAGAACTGCAGTCAAGTTCATGGAATTAAAAAAAAGCTAATTATTATTAAAAATAAAATTTTACGAAAACAGGTTGCTGCCAGTTTCATTATAATTTTCCCTTGACCGACTTTTACATTAATTAAATATGAACAATGCAGGTGAAGTTCAACTATTGTGAAAACTAATTGAACCAAAGTGAAGTTAAAACTTCTGAGGTTTGATTTCGAAACTGAAATTATTTAAAAATAAAAAAAACACGACTGACAACTTACATATCCTATGTCACTCGGAGGAATGCAAGGAATCTAACAATCTTTCTCACAGCCGTTCAGGACTTATGGTGGAATAAAGAAACTTACATACATACTTATACATGAACCCTGAAAACATAACACTCCTTTTTTGGTCAGTCGTGTAAAAAATGACAATACCGCATAAATACTAAATTGTACTTATAAATAGATCTCTTTACGTCTAATTTTCAAGATATTATTGTATTAAATTGTTTTCCCCGACTGATTCACAGGACTAGCGAGCAGGGCTGGTTACCCTGTACAAATTCCATATAAACTCCCATAAAGTACCGGTACTTTGATATCGGTATTAACCGGTTACAAGCCCTGGTAGCGAGAGCAGAAATTATTTATCGTTGCTGAGCAAGCAACGCTCCAATACATCGTAGTCCAATACAAAGTAATTATTCGCACGAGCAGTCACTCACACATGCGTGACTAACGGTGTGTCTGTGTGCACTAGGCTCTATAACCGGGTTAAAAACACACTTTGACTGTACCTACAATAATCTAGTGTATGTACTAGTGGTTCTGTCAGAACAGTAGACCTCGCGAGCCCTTCTACGAAATAACCGATATTTTACCGTGTCCCTGGCTAAAAAGAGTTTTGAAACCAACCTACCAATGCTGGAAAGAAAGTAAAAAGTTCTCATATTTTACCCATAAGCCCAAACATGTTCTTGTGGTTGGTCAATACCACTAAAAAAATACTAAAACCTGCCTTTTTTGCCTCAAATAATATAAATAATAATCTATACATATAATAAAACAGTAAAAATATTTTGTCTGTACATTTAGTATTTTTGACTGAAATGGATAGAGGGACACTTAAAAAGAATAATAGAAAGCAAAAAATTTTTTTTGGAATTTCTTGTCTGTCTGTCTGTCCGTCTGTCTGTCTGTCTGTATGTATGATCACGCTAATATCTCCGAAAGTACTGAACCGATTTGAATGAAACTTTTTTTGTTGTATAGCTATTAAGCCTGGGCAACATTTAGGCTATAATTTATTTTGAAAACTGGAACACCTGATGAAGAACCTTAACAGAACAGATAAACTATAATAAATATGGAAATGGTGCCTTAACAAAAGTCGTTCAACCTGATGAGCATTTTCTGATGACGTATAAAAATTGAAGATCTGAAACATCTGATGAAGAACTGCAAGAGACCAGCTACACTGTAACATATATGGAAATGGCGCCTTATTAAAAGTCGTTCAACCTGATGAGCATTTTCTGCCGACGTATAAAAATTGAAGATCTGTAACATCTGATGAAGAGATTTTTCATCTAATCGAAACTCACGCGGGCGAAGCCGCGGGCGACAGCTAGTATAATAAAAAATATAGACGGACAAATCACACAGATTGAGTTAGCCCCAACGTAAGTTCAAGACTTTACGGGATGCTAATTTAACAAAACTATATTTTATAACAAATACATATAGATAAATATCCGAAACCCACGTCAATCTGAAAAAGATTATTTTCCATCTTCACCCGACCGGGGATCGAACCCATTAGGCCACGGAGGTCGTCAGTCGTCAGAAATGCATGGTACCTATTGGTTATATGTATGTATATGTTATTTGCGCAACAAAATTAAAGTTCGAAAAAGAAAGTTCAATTTGAAATCGAATCTCTCTGATTAGTAGGTATGTAGGTAATATATGTATTACTTTTTTTATAATAGGATTCTAATCATACAATGAAGTTTTTTGATATTAGATTTATTTCAGTGAGTGTTCAAGATAATTCTACCATGCAAAGCAATCCACAATACAATACCATTAACCAAATAAATACACACAATTCAAAGCCAAGCAAGACAAAAAAAAAGCCATATGATTTTTAAGAACCATTTAATTTTATTTAATAAATAAATCAAGTCACTCTTGTAAACGTATTAGCGATTTTGCGAGTATTAAAAGCTTTGCTGCGCCATCTATTGCATTTTTTGTGAACTATCGTATGAGAATTTATGACATATGGATTTATAGCGGTTTTATTGAATTTTACTATGTTGTTCAAACAAAAAAAATGCGTCTTAATAAGAATAACAAAAATGTCTAATGACATTTTTGAATTATTTTTTAAATATCTGAGATATGAGGTTTTTTTTATATATTTCGGCCATTTTTTAAAATTTCGAAAAACTGGCTCGACTAAAAAATTCTATAAAATTACCGAACCTGCTTACAAAATTTCATGAGAATCGGTTCAGAAATGCGACCTGTAGGCGATAACATCCGGACAGACAAAAGAATTTTCGGCTAGTGGAAACTGAGACGCTTCGCTCGCTGCGCTCGCTCGGTCGATAAAGATAATAAATAGCCCCTCTGGCATGTTAGGCGACCAAGACTGTTTCATGAGTTTTATTCGGCATTTCTTATCAGCAGTAGTCGTTCCGAAATGCTAGTAGTTTGTAGCTTTGAGACATAATATGTAATTAGTTTTTAACGTGAAAAAGAGCTTTCTTTGAAGACCAAGTTTCAATAAAGAATGTCTGATTCCTGACTTTTAACGCGTTTTTTCTTAACCATTTCCGTCAATAAAAATCTTGTCCCAAAAGTATACTTTATTTTCAGATACAAACAAGAGACGTTCACTTTTGTACAGAAGAATGGCCCAGTCCGGAAAGAAGAAAGCAATTTGGCACATTCAGCTTTACTATAGTTTATGCAATACCAGGTAAGAGTTTTTATTTAATGTGTATTTAGTTTGTGGGTTGGTTATCCCACTGCTGGGAAAAGGTCTCCCTACTTTTTCACCCGTCACAAAAATCACAAAAAAAAAAATGAACGAGGTACTGCAACAACTTCAAAAACTTTGCGTTGCAAAATGTTCGTCGGAACGTCCTGAAAATATAAATTATTACTTTATAAAAGCATTTTTACAAAATTGACTTCGAAAAAATTTTCGTCGTTTGTGGATTCAATAAATATTTTTACGGTTAAAGCGTCAATATATTTATTTAAATCCTCTTATGTTTTCGAATTTTTTAATAAATATTGAAAGCTTTTATTTACTCAAACTATTCTACATATTTTTTATCTCGATTACATTGTTGCAATTGTGGGATTAAAGTCTAGAATAATACAAAGGATACCTACATTTAAAGTACTTTCATATAGAAATTAGATATGGTGAAAAATTCCATGCGAGCAGGACTTGAACCCGCGACCAGGTCTTTATTTATTTATTTTATTTATTAGCACACAAAACAGTAAGTAAGGGTGGTACATGACATAAAATATATATAAACATATATTTTTTTAAAAAGACGACTTCGTTCGTTCTTTGTTTTTCTTTATACGACCATTCATCGAATATGGGTTAAATCAAATACCTTACTCGTATAGTGGGTATATGTGTTAGGTGACGCATGCCTTATGTTAGGTGCGTTTCAATAGAAATCGGATATGGTGAAGATTTTCGATGTGCAGGATTGAAATGCGATAGCTCAGTTGTAAGAGCAAGGTCATATAAAGACTTGGTCGCGGGTTCAAGTCCTGCACGCATGGAAATTTCTAATCTAATTTCTATATGAAAGTACTTTTATAATTGCATTTGAGATGCTCAAAAATCCAAAAATAGATATCTACATTTATCTAGAAATTTAGTCTCGTGGTGGAACTAATGTCATATGAAAAGGAAGAATTATTGGAACAAACACAGTCAAGGATGAGGTGCGGCGTTGGTACGCAACATGCATAGTATTTACGTGAATATCTCACTACTTAAATACCAAAAAATATAGGGTTATCAAAAAATCTGATGTGAACGAAAACCTTGTGGAGAAACCTGCACTCTAGTTGATTTTCTATCTGGTGTGTGAAATGGAGAAGATAATTACGAACTACTAAAGAGGAAGTGTTTGTGTTTCATTCCACGTACCTACCACGAATTACAGCTTCGAAAAATTCGACTTGGTTCCACTAAGTACTACACCAATAAAAGCCCACTGGAAACAAGCTAATTATTAAAAAATAAAAAACACGACTGACAACTTGTGCTTGGCCGAAGGCCGAGCTCCGTCTCGTGAGCAGAGAGAGTGACAAGGCCGAAGGCTTAGCCCTTCGTATACATAAATGACCTTCTCATTTCATCTCAAACCAGCAGAGGGGCCGAGGCCGAAGGCCTGATGGGCGAGCTGCGTTACACGAAGCCGAGAGGCGAGGCGAGGCTAAAACACCTAGCGTGCTGTGCAGGACAATTTAACTTTTGCAGTTTCGAGTATGTTGAAGAAAAGTTTTAGAGGTAGGTAAAAAGTCATCAACGTAAAAGAGTTGTCGATTTAGACTAGGTGAAGAGCCGAAAGACTATTTTCGCTTTAGCTCTTTGCTATGAAGCTGCAAATCTGCCTTCGGTCTCGCTTGCACCGGCTGGAGGCGGGCCCCGGCCTTCGGACTCGCTACGCCTCTCGGCTTCTCATACACGGAACTCGGCCATCGGCCTCGCGGGCCAAGGCGAATCGGCCTTCGGTCTCAGTATCTCGGCTGGTTATTGAGGCTTTAAGATGAAATCGGAAGATCGTCCATGTATACGAAGGACTCTGCATTCGGCCTCGCCCCGCTTTATGCTCACGAGATCTGTCGTGACCGTGCTCCGGCACGGCCTTCGGCCCAGTCTGGACATAGCTCAGGCGGCTCGGGGCCCCTGGTTTACTGGAGGTTTGAAATGAAATATATATATATGACGGCGCGCCAAAGTGGACCTGGGGTACTGCCCACGGAAACTAGAACCGTATAATCGGCAGGGGGGGGGGAAGCTATCATAGGAGACCCTCGGCCACTCGACGTTAATAGCCGTTTGAAATGAAATCAAAAGATCATCCATGTATACGAAAGACTCGGCCTTCCCTTCGCCCTGGCCTGGACGCAGCTCGGGCTGTGGCCTTGATTGCGCGGCCGGGAGGGGGGGGGGGGCTTGGTTTACTGGGGGTTTGAGATGAAATATAAAACTCATCCATGTATACAAAGGGCTCGGCCTTAGGCCTCGTCCTGCACTTTGTTTATGAGACGATGCGGCTGGGGAAGGAAAGTGCTAATCCTTCGATTTAAACGCAGGTGCAGCAGCACTGGGAACGGTACCAAAATAGACCTGAAAGGTCTGCGGAGAGTACCTATAATATATAGGGGGGGGAGGTGCTTGACCGAATGACATAGAGAACCCTGGCGACGACCACAGCCGGTGGTAGTTTGGTACTTTAGACGAAGCTCGGCCTGCGGCCTGACTCCTTTAGACCTAGGCAGAAAGGGAGTACCGCCCGCGGAAACTATAATAGATAATGTAACATTTATGTGTAACATTTCGATTTTGAGCCAATGATCTTGCAATAGCCGATAGTAGCATTGCCGATCGATAGTCAGATCGATATCGTAGAGGGTGACCGTGGTACCTCGAGCTGCGTTTAAATCGAGGGCTGCCAGCCACGCAAGCGAGGCCGAAGGCCGAGCCCTTTGTGTACATTGACGATCTAATGGTGATTATCTTACTATCTATTTTATACAACTAAAAGTACATACAAACATATAAGTTATGTATATTTTTGAAATTGCCTTTCAAAGATTGATCAAATTTATTTTTCGGTCAGCTGTTTAACGCGTATATAATCCGCCATTTTGTTTTTATGATGACGTCACATAGCCTATGTCACTCGGGCGAATACAAGGAATCCAACAATACCTCTCACATCAAAATCTGTTAAGCCGTTCAGGACTTACGGTGGAATAAAGAAACTTACATACATACTTACATACATACATGAACGCTGAAAACATAACACTCCTTTTTGGTCAGTCGTGTAAAAAGAACACTGTTTTACTTTCTACCATTAGAAATCTGATGTGATTAAATATCGATATGTCGCTTTTTTAGATATCCGAAAACCCTTAGATACATATGTATAGAGACTTAATATAAGAGGGGAAAAAAATACTGCTTTGATAAAGTAGATTGTGGGAGAAGAAGGTGTGTGTATGTAGGAAATGATTTAAGTTTTAATTAAAAATTTTGTAGGATTTAAACAGGATTATTTTGCTTTTATAAATTAAAAGCTGCTCTAATGGCCATACTGCTGTGAAATAAAACAGCTAAAACATTAAATATTTTTGCTCTTAATCCAAGAAAAGATTCTACTAATGGACTAGCATTCGCCTAAACGCTTCGGGTTGTTGCTTTTATATTTTTTGCTGAATAAAATAAAACTTACGTACTGAGTTTTTTGTAGCGAAATATTATATTATTATTTTTGAAATATTTACATCAAAGTATAATAAAACAGTAAAAAATAATTGTTTGTGTAGTATTTTTGACTGAAATGGATAGAGGGCCACTTAAAAGGATTAAAAAAAAGCAAAAATTTTTTTTGGAATTTCTTGTCTGTCTGTCTGTCTATATGAATTGAATGACACTTTTTCTGTTGTATAGCTATTAAGCCTGGGCAACATATAGGCTATAATTGATTTTGAAAACTGGAACGCCTGATGAAGAACCTTAACAGAACCACTAAACTATAAGAAATATGGAAATGGTACCTTTGCAAAAGTTTATTAATCTGACGAGCATTTTCTGTTGACGTATAAAAATCTAAGATCAGGAACATCTGTTGAAGAACTCCAAGAGACCAGCTACTCTATAAAATAAATGGAAATGGGGCCTTAGCAAAAGTCATTCCACCTGATGAGCATTTTCTACTGACGTATAGGTAGGTAAATAGACAGGACACGGGATAGGACAAAGAGGGACTCGGGGTGGGAGTGGTGGTACACGGGAAATTGTAGATAACGAGCAGACGAAGATCGTTTATTGAATGAAATATTACTTTTGATTCATTTTAACACCGCGACTGGTACTAGAAGTACCTAAAATATTCCCGCGGGACACGGGATAACAAAATGGCTGAAATTTTGAGTTCTGGAGTTTAGGTCACTACAGTTTGGAACACAAAAAGATTTTTCATATAAGTGAAACTCACGCGGGCGAAGCCGCAGGCAACAGCTAGTATAAAATATATCTAAAAATAGAAAAATAAAACTTTCTGAATAGGTAACCGCAATTTCACATTAGATGCGTTGTAATTTATTTGATGTATGGTGTGGCGCGTACCGTTGTCACTGGGACAGTATACGCCTTTTTTCACGCAGACTTTTATAACTGACAAAGGAAATAGAAAAACAAAGTTCGTTGTAGTTGCCTGTATTTGGGATATTTGCTCGAGTCCTTTCCGTATTTTACTAGAAGGAGTATTTGACAATAATGGATGCCGATGCAAGTAAAACGTACTTTTATCCTGTTTTTTTTTTAATCTGGATATAATATCTAAAGCATGTACATTTTTGTTCAACATATTTCACACACTTACCTACTTACTTATTGATTAAGAATGGATAATTTTAGAATGATGTGTACATTAAAATGATGATTTTTCATACTAGGTCATCCTCCTTGGCATATTCTAATGTGGCTTGTTTGCCTAATGAGATAAAAAAATGTTAATTTATTCAGCGACCCTGTTTGTAATAAACTTGTTGATGTTTGTAAAATCTATGCATTGCATTGAGCGTGTGCTGCGCCGTGCGTGGCTGGCTTTACGCACAGCCATTTTGTTTCCTACTGGCAACATTGGCGCAGGCGGCTTCCGCCCGTCGACCTTTAGTCGATCCGGCAGTAGCGTTTGGATCGCGCGTGTGTGAGGTCATACTGCGTGATATATCCCCGCCGGTGCGGGCGACCATCTTGTTGGTCAGTTTTACGACCGCGTGTGAACGGTCTATTAACTAGTTTGACTTGTGATTGTTTAATTGTTAGTTTGAATTGTAATTGTGTATTTCATCGTTGTTAAATAACTAATAAGCTCGCGATAATTTGTGTTGTGCGAAAGAAATGTATTTAGACTGTTTGTTGTGAACGACGTGACTTGTGGCTGCCTGGGGACGCCGAATCCTGTTGCCGAGTGAACCCTCGTGAAGAAAGCAAGGTATTTATTCTGGGGATTGAGATCTCATGGGGTAGGTTGGGTGATTTAGGGACCACCACCTCCTCCGAAGACACCCCAACTTGGATTAAGAAGTCAACTTGGTGAGTTGCATAATAAATTTAGTTAGTTAGTTATTAGTACATAGGGCCCGTAGCTCCCTATATAAGTTACGGTGGTAGCAGTCTGCGTATAGCTTAAGTTAGGTTCTAGTCGGACAAGCGTGGTGCCGTGTCGAGACCTTTTTCGGTGCTTATTTTTACCGGTGGTTTTTTCCCGGTAAAGTTCCGGTACAGAATTCTTCCCGCCACTTCGTTTGTCCGGATTCTCTGCGCACATTTTCTGGTAGCAGAGCGTAGTTTATCTACCCTCTATTTGTTCGTTTGTAAAAGATAATTATTTGTAAAAATTATTAGATTTTACTTAGATTGTTTATATAAGAACTTATATAGATTGATTGTTTGATTTTAGATATTTGTAACCTTTTGCATTTGTTTCCGGGTTTGTGCCATTCTCATTCCTACCGCGGCTTTGCGTATTGTAGTTTGATTTTGTTTTTTATTTACCTTTTATCTTTTTTTATTTTTGTCTGTTTGTTTGTGACTTGACGCGATGGCGAAGGTCTCCAATGCTAAGGCGACACTCGCCAACGAACTGAGATGGTTTGTGACGGCCGGAGGACTCCTGTCCCGGAAGGACAGGGAGGGCGCCACACTGCTAAGAGCGGATCACCTCCACTCACGATTGAGTAGCGCGAAAGCGGCCATGGCGGTGCTTACCGAAGCCGAACTTGCCGCGGAGGTCTACGCAGTTCACATGGCGGACATGGACCAGATCCTGAGTCTGCACGATGATATCGCGGAGGCGGCGGCCGCAATAAGGGCGAGACAGGCTGGCGGACCAGCCCCTCGCACACCTGTTAGACAGGAAGGACCAGCGGTTACTGGTCGGCTCCCCACCCTTCAGCTGTCCCACTTTGGGGGTAGGATGGAGGAGTGGGTAGCCTACAAAAATATGTTTGAGTCCCTGGTCGTAGCACGACAGGATTTGTCGAAGGCCCAGAAGATGGCCTACCTCCTCTCCACTCTTGAGGGTGAAGCGCGGTCGCTCATCCAGCACCTCCGGGTGGAGGACGACCAGTACGACACGGCTTGGGAGTTATTGAACTCCCGCTACCAAAACTTACGTTTGTTAACGGATGCGCACGCCGCACAGTTGATGGCCCTGCCCAAGGTGGCCAACAGGGCACAGTTGCGCCTGCAGTTGCTCACGCCCGTTACAGTGGCCTGTAACGCGCTCCGCACACTGGGGCTGCCGGTGGACCAATGGTCCTTTTTGCTGGTGCACATTGTATTGGGCAAATTACCCAATGACATCCGCTCGCGATTTGAGCGCGAGAATGCGGAACGGGATAGCACCACCCTACCAACATTCACTGACTTGGTGAAGTTTTTGGAGTTTGAGGCACGGGCGGCTGAGAATACCATGACGGACTCAGCGCCATCCAGAGCGCCTGAACGTAGGCCCCAACAGGGACGGCAACCGCCACCGCGTGGAGCTGGTGTGCGGGTTGCACACACGGCAGCAGTCGCGGGGGACGCGGACTGCCTGCAATGTGGCCGGATGGGCCACAGCCTGCTGCAATGCAGGGACTGGCAGAGACTGCCAGTACAAGATCGGCGCCGCATGGCAAGGCGGCATGAACTTTGCTTTTACTGTTTGGGCAGTCACTATGCACGTGACTGTCCCAGAGCCATACCATGCAGTGCATGCCGTGGGCAGCACCACGTGATGCTCTGCATGAACCGGAACGGGGATGGCCCCCGGTTGTTGAGGCAGGGGTCCCCTATGGGCGGGGGCGCTCCTGCGCGAAGCCCTCCACCATCGGACGGAGGACGCGGCTTCGCTCGTCGCACCCCCCCTCGGGAGGGGGGTCGCGTACCTGCGCGGGTCTTGGCGGACCGGGACCACGCGCCCCAAGGTCATGGCCAGTATATGGCTGGCCAGGCCCCGGATAGGGCCCCCATGGGCGGGGGCCCTAGATCGGACGTGAGAGTGAGGACACCCCCCTCCACGCGGGTTACCACTACCCACCACATGCAGCCGCAGCGGTTTTCTCCGCCGCTGCACGAGTACCCACGGCTGGAGTACCACCCGCCGTACCATAGGTATGGCCGGGCCGCGGGTTATGCCCCCCCTCAGATGGGGATGTGCACTCGCCCGACATATTATCCGGGTCAGTGGCGCCCCCCTGGTTTGGAGAGAGTGGGGAGCCCGTAACTAGCTTGCTCCCTTGCTGGGACAGAGCCGCGGACGGTTCTGCTCCCTACCGCGGTGGTCCGCGTATGGGGTCGTGGGGGGGAAGCCATGAATTTGAGAGCTCCGTTGGACTCAGGGGCTCAAAGCAGTTTGGTTACCACTCGAGTGGCACACCAGTTAGGTTTAGTCGTGGAAGACTCGCCTGTGCCACTTCTTGGAGTTGGTGGCATACAAGTGAAGTGTCTGACGGGCCAGACACTTGTCACCTTTTCTTCGCTGAAGTCCTCCACAATGAGGATCACGACTTCGGCTATGGTAATGGATACCATTGCGGGTTGGCACCCCTCGACAGACATACCGCCGGGTGTGTTGTCTCTGGTTTCGGGTCTGGATTTGGCCGACCCCTTTGTCTTTCATCTCGGCCCAGTGGACTTGCTCCTGGGCTCGGACGTATTGGGTTGGATTTTGTTGGGTACCCAGAAAGCTCTGGGTTCGTCTTCACTGATGGCAGTGTCTACTATCTTTGGTTTCGCCCTGATGGGCCCTGTGTTTGATAATAGCACCGTGGAGGAGCCACCGGTCGTCGCATCTGCGTCCTTGGCCAAGACCATGCAAAGGTTTTGGGAGGTGGAGGAGCCACCTATGAGTTCCAGGATGGATCCGGAACACGCTGAGTGCGAAGCCCTTTTTCGATCGACCACGGAGAGGTTGCCCTCCGGTCGGTTTGTAACTAGGTTACCTTTTGTTGCCTCTCGTCCTACCCTAGCAAAGTAGGGCGCTTGCGGAGAAACGACTGCTGTCCATGGAGCGACGCATGCAGCGTGACCACGTACTTCGCGATAAATATATTGAATTTATGCGCGAGTACGAGGATTTGGGTCACATGTCTCCGGCTCGAGTTGATTGGAGCTCAACTGAGCATTATTTTTTGCCCCACCACGCGGTGGTGAAGGCCTCAACAGGCAAATTGAGGACCGTCTTCGATGGGTCCGCCCCCACTTCGAACGGGGTTTCGTTGAATCTGTGTTTGCATTCGGGTCCCAAATTGCATAGGGACATAATTGACATCATCTTGAACTTTAGAAGACATCAAGTGGTTTTTGGTGCGGACATCCGGATGATGTTCCGCCAGACAGTCATACATCCTGAGGACAGGCGATTCCAGTTGATACTCTGGCGTGAGCGCCCTGAGGATCCTGTGACGGTGTATGAACTCAACACAAACACGTATGGTTTGAAATCTAGTCCCTATATCGCCATCAGATCATTGCTTGAATTGGCAGAGCGGGAACGGATCCGCTTTCCCCGTGGGGCTTCCGTGCTGTCACGTGACTTGTATGTTGATGACGTGTGCACCGGAGCCCAAAGTATTGAGGAGGCCCTCCTACTGCGGGATGAATTGATCGAAATATTGAAGACAGGTGGCTACGAGCTACGTAAGTGGTTGTCCAATGAGCCTAGAGTTCTAGAAGGGATCCCGGAGGATCACCAACAGAACCCTCACCTGTTTGAGGATGTGGATGATCCCAACAGGATAGCGGTGCTGGGCATGCAGTACCAGCCGCTAACCGATATTTTTACATTCCAAGTGGACTTGGAAATACCAAAAGTCTGGACTAAGAGAACGGTGTTGTCCGTAATAGCTCGTATGTTTGATCCAAGCGGTTGGATCAGTCCAGTGATATTCTCTGCGAAGTGTCTTCTTCAGAGACTTTGGACTTTGGGCGTCTCGTGGGACGAGCCGCTGTTTGGCTCTCCATTGGATGATTGGCTCGAGTTGTTTTCATCGATTAAGGAAGTCAATCGGATTGCCTTGCCTCGTCGAATATTGCCACCCGGGAAATATCGAGCCAGCCTGCATGGCTTTTGTGACGCGTCGGAGCGAGGCTACGCCGCGTCAGTCTATATGCGGACAGTTGACGCCGATGGCCGGGTCAATGTCTCGCTTTTGTTAGGGAAGAGCAAGGTCGCCCCCATCAGGACTAGGCTGACTATTCCCAAGCTTGAGTTGAGTGGAGCTCACCTTCTCTCTAAATTGTTGCATCACGTTGCATGTGAGCTGGCGGCCACGGTCGAGATACGGGACATCTTCGCCTGGTCGGATAGCCAGGTCGCGCTTGCATGGTTGCGCGCGGCCCCACATACCTTGGAGGTTTTTGTGGGAAATCGGGTTTCCCAAATCCAGAATATCGGAATTGATATAACATGGAGACATGTGCCGGGAGAGCTTAACCCAGCGGACTGTGCTTCCCGAGGTTGTACGGCACCAGAATTGGTGTCACACCCGCTCTGGTGGGGTCCAGAGTGGCTGATGGGATCAGAAACTTCTTGGCCTGTCTGTCAGACAGATGTTACTTCTTTGAGTTTGACTGGGCTCCGTGTACATGCTGTAGTCGCTGAGACGACGTCGGAGCCGGATTGGCTACTTGCTCGGTATAGCAGCTTGGATAAGCTTCTGGGTGTTACCAGTTGGATTAAGCGTTTCATACATAATTGTAGAAACCCACAGGCAAAGCGGTTGGAGCCGATTGCAGGTGCAGAAGAGCGCCGGAGCGCATTGTTGCATTGGGTCCGTGTCGTGCAGACCGGACGGTTTGAGTCAGAGCTTCGTATTTTGCGCGACGGACGCGCTAAGTTGAAGGGCGCGGTCGCTCGTTTGAACCCGTACATCGACTCGGATGGGCTTCTTCGGGTTGGAGGCAGGCTCCGGAAGGCGGATCTTCCATATGAGACTCGCCATCCTCTGTTGTTGCCCAAGGGCGGACCCTTGGTGCAGCTTTTGGTGTCTGATCGACACATTCGTAACGCCCATGCTGGGTGCAATGCTTTGTTGGCTATTTTGCAACGCGAGTTTTGGATTTTGTCTGCCCGAAGAGCAATCCGTAGTGTCCTGTTTCGATGTATTGCATGTTATAGGTTGAAGGCATCCACGATGCAACCACAGATGGGTGATTTGCCCGCTGATCGAATCCGACCTTCGAGGCCGTTTGACGGCGTTGGAACCGATTTTGCCGGTCCCTTTTCGATCAAGGCTTCTCCCTTTCGTAATGCCCGTATTGTGAAGGGCTATTTGTGTGTATTTGTTTGTTTGGCCACCAAGGCTGTCCATTTGGAGGTGGTGTCGGCTCTGACTACGGAGGCCTTCGTCGCCGCGTTGGATCGCTTTGTTTCGCGTCGAGGTCTACCTTCCCTTATTAGGTCTGATAATGGCACAAACTATAAAGGAACTGTAAATTATCTTAAGGATGTTTCTGTGTTTATTGATAAAAATTGTACTAGTTTAAGTCAAATTGCTGCCCAAAGGGGAATAACCTGGAAGTTTAGTCCCCCAAGTTGCCCCCATTGGGGAGGGATTTTCGAAGCGGCTGTGAAATCCGCAAAGACCCACCTCCGCCGCATTATCGGAGAAACGGCTCTAACTTTTGAAGAGCTGGCCACAGTGTTTTGTAAAGTTGAGGCGGTCCTCAACTCTCGTCCTCTCTGTCCGCTATCTCCAGATCCAAATGACTTGGAAGCTCTCACCCCTGGTCATTTTTTGGTGGGAGGGCCTTTGAATGCCCTGCCCGAATACCCGTGGAAGGACGAACGCGTATATCGGTTGTCGCGTTTTCAAATGTTGCAGCAAATGAGCCAGGACTTTTGGCGTCGCTGGTCGCTTGAATATTTGCATTTGCTGCAGCAAAGAGTGAAGTGGACAGACAGGACTGAGCCTCCCAGGGAGGGTGATTTAGTATTGTTAAAAGAGGCAAATTTGCCCTCATTGCTTTGGCGACGAGCTCGCATATTACGTTTGATTCTTGGCGGAGATGGCACTCCGCGTGTGGCTGAGGTGTTGGTCGACGGTTCGATTTTAAGGAGAGCTGTGACTTCTCTCGCCCGCCTTCCCGTAGAGTAAGCTAGCGGTCTGCTTCTCAGACCGGGACGGGGGGATGTTTGTAATAAACTTGTTGATGTTTGTAAAATCTATGCATTGCATTGAGCGTGTGCTGCGCCGTGCGTGGCTGGCTTTACGCATAGCCATTTTGTTTCCTACTGGCAACATTGGCGCAGGCGGCTTCCGCCCGTCGACCTTTAGTCGATCCGGCAGTAGCGTTTGGATCGCGCGTGTGTGAGGTCATACTGCGTGATATATCCCCGCCGGTGCGGGCGACCATCTTGTTGGTCAGTTTTACGACCGCGTGTGAACGGTCTATTAACTAGTTTGACTTGTGATTGTTTAATTGTTAGTTTGAATTGTAATTGTGTATTTCATCGTTGTTAAATAACTAATAAGCTCGCGATAATTTGTGTTGTGCGAAAGAAATGTATTTAGACTGTTTGTTGTGAACGACGTGACTTGTGGCTGCCTGGGGACGCCGAATCCTGTTGCCGAGTGAACCCTCGTGAAGAAAGCAAGGTATTTATTCTGGGGATTGAGATCTCATGGGGTAGGTTGGGTGATTTAGGGACCACCACCTCCTCCGAAGACACCCCAACTTGGATTAAGAAGTCAACTTGGTGAGTTGTATAATAAATTTAGTTAGTTAGTTATTAGTACATAGGGCCCGTAGCTCCCTATATAAGTTACGGTGGTAGCAGTCTGCGTATAGCTTAAGTTAGGTTCTAGTCGGACAAGTGTGTTGCCGTGTCGAGACCTTTTTCGGTGCTTATTTTTACCGGTGGTTTTTTCCCGGTAAAGTTCCGGTACAGAATTCTTCCCGCCACTTCGTTTGTCCGGATTCTCTGCGCACAGACCCAAATCGGGAAACAAGTCTTATTTCTGCTGAAATGTCGCCTCACAGTCCATTGAGATTTAACATTTTTGTAGTATTATTGCACAGCTTATTTGCATTAGGTAGTAAGCCCAGCTTTATTATTTTTTCACCACGGCTGAGTAACCTTGACGTCATATATTGATTGAGTTTCCTAACACCAATCCTATTGTATCACGATGCATTATTAGGTGCTGAGCGATAAATCTCAAATCTCTCTCTTTAGTCGTATTCCTCATGACTGAGGGTCGTGGTCATTATATGGAATGAAGCACACGCAATTACTATCTTGGCAATTTTAATGGAGTGGTTTGCCATTGCCTTCTCCATTTCACACACTAGTTGATAATCATCAACCATAGTGCAGGCACAATAGACAGAGATAAAGCAGTAGAGCAACTGAGTCGTGTCCTTGAAGTTTATACCTACGGCTAGGCGGAGCGCTAGGGTTGGCGCCTACAAAACGTAAAGCAGGCGTGTAGTTTGTGTAGTATGTGTGTAGGTAGTTTGTTTAAATCGTTTTTTCTAAATCGTTTCTGTGGTTGATGTACCTACCTAAGTACTCACTCGATCAGCTATAGATATTTTTTTTTACAATTGCCGTTTGATAGAACCTGCCTTTATATAAGTTACATGTGGTAGGTACCTACTTATTTTATGTATGGCAAATAGCACATCCCACTAAACACTTGCAGTTCCATAACAACGCTTATGCCCCTGACATAAGGAAGGCGGTAAAAATAGTTTTTTCCATTTTTATGCTAATTAGGCAAACTACTCATAAAAAAGTAACAAACTACTAAAAAGTGATTGTGATATTATTTTACCTTTCAGCATCAGCAGGAAGTTTAAAAAATGACATAGTTGGTGTAATAACAGTTGAATTAAGGCATCCGTAAACACAGCAATACATGCGTGATCGTGACGCGTCCATTATATTAATTAACTGTAAGTAATATGTAATAATACGAGCGCTATTTAACTACGTCACGAATGAAACGTAGGTACACAACGAGCAGACATACACAGCGCGAGAGGCGTCTCGATCCGCGTCCGCGACCAGACTGAGCGGCGCACATCGTGTCGTGACGCTCCTCTCGTAGGTACCGATGACCACTTAGCGGCCGTGTAAACGCGCTTGTCTGTGTGCGTGCGTCAAATCGGGCCATTTGTATGGAGTTGCTCTACTGCTTTATCTGTCTATTGTGGTGCAGGTTTCCTCACGATGTTTTCCTTCACCGGAAGCAAGTGGTGGTCGATGAAAACTGATATAGGTACATGAGTATGAGTTTTATTGCAAATAAAAGATTTTGAATTTTGAGTCATATTGGTGTACAAACTCATGTAGCACGGGCAGGATTCGAACCTGGGACCTTTGCAGCGGGCGGGCCCTACCACTCGGCCACCAAATCTCAAATAAGAGTACCATTATTGGCTGTTCACCGCGGAAGGCTATGATACCTACACAATCCTAATCCTAACTAATATTATTATCATAAATGCGAAAGTGAGCGCGGCGGCAAGCGAAGACGCGGGCAAAAGTAAATAATAATCCTAATCCTAACTAATATTATAAATGCGAAAGTGAGTTTGTTTATTTAATTTTATTCGTTTGGTAGGTACCTCTTCACGTTTTATCTACTGAAACAATCTTGCTCAAATTTCGCAAAGGGTACCTTTAATCCCGGGAGAAAGCACTGTTCCCGTGGGAAATTCACGCGGGCGAAGCCGCGGGCGGAGCTGCAGGCAAAAGCTATGATAGTAGTAGTAGATTAAAAGTATTATATACGATTATAAGTACTCTACCTAGATCTATGAAAAACTTAGAGTTATTATATTACCAAGAATCCGACCCTTTTCGGAATTAGGAGTTTCGATTCAAACGAATGTCAAGTAAAGCCTCTCAACTTAGGCAAAGATAAAGTACACTACGCGCAACTTAGGCATAATCCTTTTGACCTTGGATAAAAATATATTTTCAAGCAAGTATATACCATACTTATTTATGTCTATTTATTTATTTAAAACTTTATTGCACAAAATTAAAAAAAGAATTATAAATGGTGGACTCAACGCCAAATGGCATTCACTACCAGTCAACCAGTAGACCAAACAGAGAGTAGTAAGGTGGTGCGATAAAGTGCAACGCGAAAATACAATGAACTCATAAAATATAGACGTAATACCTAACGTTTATCCCGAAGGCTGGTAGAGAATGCTGTTAGCGTTAAGTCCGCCTTTTATACCATTGTATTATTTTGGTTTAATAAAGTTTTAAATAAATAAATATAATAAATAAAGTTTTAAATAATAAATAAATATATTCTTTGCAGTAATTTTCGTTAACTAAATTCCCAATTTCTATTAAAATCTCAGTAAGATTCAATTGAATTTTATTTAATAATTTTTAAATTAATAACATGTCAAATTATGTCATGACAAAAATTAATTTGATTTTACCTACAGATATAGTATCACATCTTTATATCTTAAGGGGTAGACAGTGCAAAGATTACCTGCATACAAAAATAATTTTATTCAAGTACATATTTTGCACGCCGAGCCGGCGCTCGTTCGTAATTGCGCCAGTTTCGGAACGTATTTTTTTTTCGCACTTAGATTGATTTAAGTACACGTATATCAAGAAAAATATGCATGATCGAGGGGTGCCACTTTAAAATTTACCAAACCATTCTTGGAGTATAAGCGTCGTAGCTTTTTGCAATTAGTATAAAATATCGCGTCGCAGTTTCGCAGCCAATACCATTATTCCGCTTCACAGGCCTGCTGGTAATTGTGAGTAAATTGCCCTTCTATCAAACTCGTTTTGACTGATGGGTTGATCAACACGAGGCTATTTCTCATCCTCACACCCTCTCAGGTAAGGGTAAAATACTAATGTATAAATTAGTATTTTACCCTTACCTGAGAGGAAAGTATCCTTGATACTAGATATAGCTTTAACAATAAAACTTTTTTTTCAAAAAAAATGAACCGACTTCCATCATAAAACTTAAAATCATGAAATAACAATAAAGAAAAATGTATTAGCATTCTACCTACTGAATGAGGTGAAGTCGGTGCCAAGTGCAGGAGTAAGGGTGTTATGTAATTGTTTAGCTAGGTATAATATTAACTTAGATTATTTAATATTCAATTTGGCACCGACTTCACCTCATTCAGTAGGTAGAATGCTAATACATTTTTCTTTATTGTTATTTCATGATTTTAAGTTTTATGATGGAAGTCGGTTCATTTTTTTTGAAAAAAAAGTTTTATTTTATCATTTTTAGTTTAATAAAAACTTTTCTTTCACTAGCCGAAAATAAAGAATTAAGAATTCGAAACTTTTTATGTCAGTTTGATTTGAAATGTCAGAACATGTCAAATTGTCTATTATTTTGGCACATAAATAGACCGAGATCCCGTGACGACCAAACCTTCCTTATTTTAAAAATGCTGAATGTTTCTCTGCGTGGTATATACCACGCAGAGAAACATTCAACGGGTAAAAAATATTAGCGACTAGGTATGAAGTTTGGATCCTAGTTGCTTATGCAGGTAATATGTATAGTAAGGATGATTTTTATAGGTAAAAAAAGCAACCTTGGGGCCTCCCAAAGTAATATAAAATTAAGCTTTTATAAAACAAATATAATACAATATCTAGCAGGAGTTTATATCTGCACCAATTGCTTGGTAATGGATGGCGTGATTTCTAATATTATTAGGAAAATAAAATCTTTAAAAAACTTTACTTTGAGGAAATTGAGTTACCACTTTAAATGTTATTGCTACAAGTAATCTGCCTAAGTAATCATGCACCAACTTTTATAGTCGCTAATCGCTATTTCTATGTTGGGGGACATACACAGAAAATCTTGAGTTTTAACAAAATAAGGAAGGGCATGCTATCGCGGGCTTTTGCTCTATAATGCAATGTTGGTATTTTTATATTTTGTTAGGTATCTTTAAAATTACCGAACAGATTCTGACGTGGTTAAAATGGGACCAACTTGGGAATACACCATTACGAATAAAAAAACAATTTTGGAAATCAGTCCACAATTGGCGGAGAAATCGGCGAACATACATAAAAAAAAACATACATACATCGAAACATATAACCTCCTTTTTTGGGAAGTCGGTTGAAAATAAGTTTTCCTTTATTTTTGGAATGAAGCAAAATTGTATCCAAGGAATTTTTGAAAATTCCATTTCCGTACCTGGAGATCGAACTGACTACGCAAAAAACACCCTGTACTTTTATGGTATCAGTCGATAGGGTAAATAATAAGTGCTGAGGTGAATAAATCTTTGTATGTAAGAAACCTCAGAAATTTGAATAATTCCGATTTTTATAAGATTAGATCTAGTTACGGATTTATCATTCGATTTTACCTTTAGTTAATAATATTAGCAGTAAAATGGCCATAAAATATATAAGTTTTCACCTTTACACATACTAATGCGACTATATTCAGTATTTATAGCGATCCTGGGTGGCTTGTAATTGTGTGTAAATTGCCCTTCTATCAAACTCGACGTAGCTGAAGGCGGACCGACACGAGGCTCTTGATGATATAGGTAGATACTGTCTTTAACTCGTAACTTCGTCTGTGTACATTAAAAAAATAATTGAATTGTGAGTTTTTTATTTAAAAAAACAATAAAACATCTAAAACTAAAATACAAGCTAATTTAAACTAATTAGTATTATTTTTATGTATAAAATTTTGTTTTAATTATCGATGTGGAAACAACTTTTCAGATCGAAAATAGCGACATATTTTCTATTTGTTCACATTATTACAAATTTTCTATAATCGACAGTCACGTATTGTCAATCGTTATGTTAGAGACGATTGATAGAGGTGAGGAGATGGCCTTTGCCGAGCAGTACCTAGTGGGAATATGACGCTGTGTTTTAACAAAATAATCAAAGTATTATCGGTAGAGTATATACTCGCAGTGCACATATGTACGTACATATACGCAGGTATATACAGTATTCTGCTTCTAGTAGCTTGGGAACTTATTGGACATTATCACACATCTACCTGGTGACAGGGTAAACATTATACTTAACGGCCCCCATCGTGGCTTGTTAACGACCATCTGATGTCACTCGAATATCTCGTTTCACCGACAATGAGGTGATTCAAGCATGTAATATCCTCAATAAATCAGAACAAACAAAAATGCTTTTCGAGGGTTTCAAACCTGCTTCGGCATTTCTTCTCAGAAGTGGTCGTTCCGAAATGCTAGTAAATTGTAGCTTTTTGACATATATAATAATGATTATATACCTAACTTGTTTTTGACTTGAAAAGGTCTGATTTCTGCTACCATAAAGTGCTTGCAGTAATTTTTAATTCATGTCATCTCGACTGGGATGATACCATCCCAGTCGAGATGAGTATATTGTACACACAGGAAAGAAAATAACAGATAGCATCGAGTGTAGTTTCAGGTCACATAAAATTCGGATTACAAACGAGTTTCTTCATCCCAGATGCTTACTTACTTACTTCGATGGCTTGACTACCCAAAGAGGATCTTGGCCTCCAATACTAGAAGCTTCCATTCCTTCCTGTTCTGCGCTACTTCCTGCCAGTCGGCTCTTTGGAGGGCCACCAGATCTTTTAGGACCTCATCCCTCCAGCGGTATCTGGGCCTGCCGACAGGTCGTTTCCCGCTTGTTTCCCAGATGCTTATTTTATTTTTATTTTAAAGTATAATTGGCTTTTGTATAATGACTAATAACATAGTTTCCTTGATAATATAAAAAGGGATCGTTGACCCAACAGTAGATTTATGACATAATAAAGAATTGACGGTCTCTAATGAGTCAATAAATCACTCTGAGGCAAAAAGTATGTTGGCGATGAATCAGCTTCTCTTCGGAAGTTATGAAGCGAATTAGCTACTGAATCACGAGCTTGGGCGAAAGGGAATTGAAAAGTTTTTGTGTTTTAATGGCTAGATACTGATTTATTTTAGGAGAATTAGAGCAAGTAAGGATTTTTGATTTTCAAAATACTAAGTAAAAATCGTTGTTCTTTAGTAGTCAAAATCTATTTCTCATCTGAACACTATCCTTAATATTTCTTCTCCAATTCGGAGTTAGCAGTTTAGTAGTCAATACTATCTCAGCAATAAATAGTCCACTGCTGAATAAAGGACCTTCTGAGGAAGTCTATGGAAACTTCCACATAGAGCATCTACCTGCAACTTTGACTATATCATCAGATCACCTAGTTGATGGATGTCACGTTGCCTGCTTGTGTGTTGTAGCCATTCTAGAATCTTTCTACACCAATGGTTGTTTTAACTTAATCTTAACTATTTACTGCTAATACAAGTGTATTGACATTAAAATTCGTAGTCCAATTCACTATAAGGAAATATTCTGAATAAACGTTGTCCAAATCGCTATACGGGAATATTATAATAGAATTTCAGAATAAGAAATTATTGGAAAATCCCTCAGTTGAATTCGTAAGCCGGTTCACTGTAGCGAAATTTAACTGTTTGAGAATACGCAAGATGGCATTAACTAGTGTTGGGAAAACGCTCCTATTTAGAACACGGGTCTCGTAGGAAGATGTATAATATATTTCTAGTTTGCAAATTCTCTACTGTATTATGTTTACTCTTGGTAATAACGTTCCTACCTGTTACAGAAAATAATTTATTTCTCATTTCAATTTAATTACTTCTCTGGTCTTGAGGCTGTGTTCAGGTCAAGTTTTGGAAGACGACGTAAACTTAGTTATAAGCAAATTAATGACCTCAAATAATCATATCATATAAGTAAAAAAAAAAAATTAAAAAAAATACTTGCCTACGAGTATTATAGAAAAAACTGGATTTTTCTCAAGTTGGCATATGACATGACTTAACAACTACCGCCATCTAGAGGTAGCCATACCCATATTACACATTATGATATCCTTCGGTGCGATCTTAGAAGTTCCGAGGTATCTCTATTTTCAGCCTATATTAGCCCACTGCAGGACATAGGCCTCCCTTTTTTGACGCCACTTACTATCTCACCGAATCCAAATCTCAGGGGAGTCAGGTTTCGCTCAATACAGAGCAAAGAGCCTTTTATCCCGAATCTGATTATAGTTTGTCACAACACTATTGTTAGCCCAATGTAGCACAAAACAGAACCCATTTATTATTCACGCTTTTTGCGCTAATTTTCTATCTTGCTTTGAATGAAAATTGGGATAAAAATTCGCTTAAGATCTTTACAAAAGATTAATCTGCAGGACCCAAAGATGCGATTTTTTAGGTAACAATTTGTTTTAAATTTGAATAGTCACGCGCAATTTTGTGAGCACTTATTTCAAAATCATAAAAATATTGTATACAATAATTTTGACAGCGCCAACAAAACTATGTCAAAGAAAAAATACACTACGACTACATATGTTTTTTTATTTGCGTTTTCAAAACAATACATAAAAGCAATTACTTTATATTTCTTTCATGTTGTTATTTCTCAGAATAACATAAAGTTTGTATAATTTGTTATGAGGCGAAATATTTAATACAATATACTGTTTTTTATGTACAAATACTTGTTCAGACTTTATAAATAGGCCTTTAGACTACAAAACTAGTCTGGCAAGAAATTGGTATAAAAAGCAGAGCTTTGTAAAGCTTAATCAGGCTCAAACATCTGCGGTTTGCGGCTAGCCTCTGAAACAGTTAATATGACGTCAAAACTAATTATTGTTTGTTTCAGGATCAATAACGATATTATCGTACGCGTGTATGGGCCGTACGCTGTGCTCTGTGAGGCCGCCCTTCGACATCGACGAAGGCAATGTTAGTATGCAGCAGGTAAGAGAAATCAATGTATATTATATGTATAATATTATTGTAATAGTAAGAGAAACCTTTTATTGCCCTTGTGAATAAGATTTGAATTGTATTACTTACTGTAAACGCTGTTGGTTTCTTTAATAAAATAAATAAAATATTTATAAATATAAAATTCTTGCTTTACTGACTGACAGACAACGCACAGCCAAAACTACTGGGCGCAGGAAGCTGGAATTTGGCATGTAAGATCTTTAGTGAGTGTTGTTTGAGAGAGAGAATCTACCGAAATTACCACGGCAACAAAATCTTGTGCCCATAGCTAGTTATTATTACAAATTTATTAGATTCAATTACACAATTATTACTTGTATACGAAAAAATAACATAGCTGTAACATAGTTTTTGTTTAATAAATAAAAAAGGTAAATAATAAGGACAGACCTATCTGTAACATAGTTTTTGTTTAATAAATAAAAAAGGTAAATAATAAGGACAGACCTATCTGTAACATAGTTTTTGTTTAATAAATAAAAAAGGTAAATAATAAGGACAGACCTATCTGTAACATAGTTTTTGTTTAATAAATAAAAAAAGTAAATAATAAGGACAGACCTATCTGTAACATAGTTTTTGTTTAATAAATAAAAAAGGTAAATAATAAGGACAGACCTATCTGTAACATAGTTTTTGTTTAATAAATAAAAAAAGTAAATAATAAGGACAGACCTATCTGTAACATAGTTTTTGTTTAATAAATAAAAAAGGTAAATAACAAGGACAGACCCATCCCGACAGGGATAGATTGATAAGACATTTACACAGTAGCGGGGTAAAAGTAAGTACATACGTATTCAAACATAATTGAACTTCTGTCAACACATATTGTTACACGGGTGCGAAAATTACCCGTGCATTTAATTATATATAATTACCGAGCGGGACATACCCAAAACAATTTGTAATTTGTATAACGCCCTGTTATTATGCCTGGATTACACCGAAATGGCGAGATGAAAGAGAGATCGTTATTTACAAATGTCAAGTATTATATCCGTTTAGCTTCAGTTGGTAAGGTTCAACCGCTTTGAGGTCTTTGGCTTATGATTCGGATAATGAAAATACCACCACCTGTTAATAATGTTACTCAACGAATGTATAAATGTGAATGTTTATATGTGTGTGAGGATGTAAGTATGTTTGCTACTCGATCACGTAAAATCTACAGGTTGGATTTCAATGAAATTTGGGGCTTACTGTAAGTTTGCCATCAAAGTCAATTTGCCATCAAAAAAGTATATGTAGAATGGTAGAATATATTCTGGTTATAACCAGGAATAGCACATAGGGTATTTTTTATCGAGGAATTCCCACGGGAGCTTAAATAAATTGACACGTGCGTTAACCTGATTAGTTTATCCAAAAAGAAGACCCGAGTCTAACGACCACTTTGTTGAATAGAATTATGATCCATTACTCATTTCCTAAATATTGAAAAATGAACCTTATGTAAACACTTTTTAAGTTATTTTTAAATATTTAGGAAATGTTGTAAAAGTGGCTGTTGTAGACCTCTAGGCCGAGACACTGGGACAAGTTAATGTTAACAAGAGCTTGTTAACTTTATTCACTTTGGGTGTTACACTCTTACACACGGACCGACTTTCTGTCTCATTTGTATTTCCCCGGCCTTGTTTCTTGATAATATCATGATGAAATTATACAGAAGCGAGAGGAATTATGATGCTTCTGCTACAGTGAGTGCGTTGTTTAAGCTTGTCTTTGCCAGATTTAAAAATAAGTCTTTAAACTTAGTTTAAACTACATTCTACAGTTTTCAGAGTTATTCATGTACAAAACCTGACAAATTCACCGAATTCTATCTCAGGAGGTATTTCTGCAACTGACTGTATGTACTGTAATACATTGTTTATTGCATGATTCATATTTCTAGATCATGTGGTTAAATAAAAATATCCATTCATACGAACTTTTGCATTTATGATGATCAATGTAAGATAAGAAATAAATTATTGGAATATACTGTAAAACGATACTGAATATAAAATAAAGGCGTCTAAACATTTCTTAAAATAACCCTAAACAAAGGATAATACAATCTGCCGGCACAGCGGGTTCGAATCTACCTCCGGATAAAATGCGATTTATCTCGTAGCGTCGTAGCGGGTCTACGAAATCGTAGCACTTACGTAGCAGTACGAGTATTTCTTTGTTCAAATATAACAGTATTACCTATATGTATGAAACTACTTATTTGATATAGAATATGTATATTTTCACTTTGGTTTCTTTATTATCGTGTCATTTCATGGTCAATTGATCAGTACACCATAGTGTCTGTTCAAAACAATCGGACTATTAATGACATTCAAAGTAGACAAATAAGAAGATATGAATTTTACAAACAACAAAACTTTGTTTACGATTACGTGTATATGTGTGTTTCACGTTTACGTAAACGTATTCACTTGTCCTCGGTGAGCGTCAACAGCAGGGCTGCGCGGTGCAACGCGATACGTAAATATCAAATGAATGAACGTATTTACTTGTGACCTATATTGTTGCGTGTAATTTGCGCAGCGTTCTGTCGCTCACATAGGACACCGAGTGACCCGAAATATTTTTTTTTTCGCAGGGTCTTAGGCTAATGAAAGAGCGCAAGCGCGTGGCTTGGATCCTGCTACTTTTAGCGGTGCTGTTTGCGCTCTGCTGGATGCCGTACAACATTATGCAATTGTTGTTGGACATCAATGCTGTGAATGCTAAAGATCTAAGCATTTATCTGCCCTACGCCCTATTTATAGGTAAGTGGATATAATGTTCGTTATTGTTATTAACTATCACACTAATATTACTAGTGGTTCTGTCAGAACAGTAGACCTCGCGAGCCCTTCCACGAAATAACCGATATTTTACCGTGTCCCTGGCTAAAAAGAGTTTTGAAACCAACCTACCAATGCTGGTTGGTCAATACCACTAAAAAAAATACTGAAACCTGCCTTTTTTGCCTCAAATAATATAAATAATAATAAATATCCATACTAATATTATAAATGCGAAAGTTTGGATGTGAGTTTGTGAATTTGTGAGTTTGTGAATTTGTGAGTTTGTGAGTTTGTGAGGATGTTTGTTACTCAATCTCGCAAAATCTACTGGACGGATTTCGATGAAATTTGGTACAGAGGTAGATAATGACCTGGAATAGCACATAGGCTACTTTTTATCCCGGGAAAAAGCACTGTTCCCGTGGGAAATTCACGCGGGCGAAGCCGCGGGCAAAAGCTAGTAATAAATATAGACGGACAAATCACACAGATTGAGTTAGCCCCAACGTAAGTTCAAGACTTTACGGGATGCTAATTTAACAATACTATATTTTATAACAAATACATATAGATAAATATCCAAAACCCACGTCAATCTGAAAAAGATTATTTTCCATCTTGACCCGACCGGGGATCGAACCCATTAGGCCACGGAGGTCGTCAGTCGTCAGAAATGCATGGTACCTATTGGTTATATGTATTGTATGTATATGTTATTTGCGCAACAAAATTAAAGTTCAAAAAAGAAAGTTCAATTTGAAATCGAATCTCTCTGATTAGTAGGTATGTAGGTAATATATATATTACTTTTTTTATAATAGGATTCTAATCATACAATAAAGTTTTTTGATATCAGATTTATTTCAAGTGTTCAAGATAATTCTACCATGCAAAGCAATCCACAATACAATACCATTAACCAAATAAATACACACAATTCAAAGCCAAGCAAGGTAAAAAAAAGCCATATGATTTTTAAGAACCATTTACATAATTTTATTTAATAAATAAATCAAGTCACTCTTGTAAACGTATTAGCGATTTTGCGAGTATTAAAAGCTTTGCTGCGCCATCTATTGATTTTTTTGTGAACTATCGTATGAGAATTTATAACATATGGATTTATAGCGGTTTTATTGAATTTTACTATGTTGTTCAAACAAAAAAAATGCGTCTTAATAAAAATAACAAAAATGTCTAATGACATTTTTGAATTAATTTTTAAATAGCTGAGATATGAGGTTTTTTTTATATATTTCGGCCATTTTTTAAAATTTCGAAAAACTGGCTCGACTAAAAAATTCTATAAAATTACCGAACCTGCTTACAAAATTTCATGAGAATCGGTTCTGAAATGCGACCTGTAGGCGATAACATCCGGACAGACAAAAGAATTTTCGGCTAGTGGAAACTGAGACGCTTCGCTCGCTGCGCTCGCTCGGTCGATAAAGAGGAAGTGTTTGTAATTTTGTGAGTTTGTTTGAACCGATTTCAAAAATTCTTTCACCAATAGAACGCTACACTATATACCCAAGTGTCATACAATGAGCGATTTTCTGACAGCAAAATAAGGAAAAAAAAATCAGTATAAAAAAGTCTCAACAGATGGCGTTTCATGAAAGCCGAGTCGTAATAATGGCTGAACCTATATGGTGCGCTTTTTCTTGAAACAGGCAGAAAAAAATTTCACCTAATAGTTTGACAGTTGAACAAAGCACAATGTTGTTACTTTTTTGATGTTTTTTTTTATTAGGTTTTATTTTTAAAAATCCAATCCCGTGAATTTTTGCTTTTTGTATGGACTCGCCTTTTACTTAAGCGCCATCTATGAAGTCATCTGGAACTATTTTTTTTTAATTTGGGTCTCCGAAAATCCCTAATTTATGTTAATGTACCTCCTGAGCGAAACCGGGGCGGGGCGCTAGTTAAAAAAGTTATTAGTGGAATGAATATTCAGATATTCAGTGACAGGTTGCTAGGCCATCGCCTATGATAAGAATCCTCAGTTAAAAACATGGCCCTTGATGGACTTTTACAATCTGCGCGGAAGAAAAGCAGCTGGCACATTATATGCTTTTTCTTCGATCCCAGACCATGGAACTTTATTTCACTACATCCTAACTAATATTACAAATGCGAAAGTGAGTTTGTTTGTTTGTTACCTCTTCACGCTTTATCTACTGAACCAATCTTCCTGAAATTTCGCATACACATAGCTGGAAGTACGGAAAAGGACATAGGGTACCTTCCATCCCGGGAAAAAGCACTGTTCCCGTGGGAAATTCACGCGAGCGAAGCCGCGGGCGAAAGCTAGTAATTAATAATGTTATATTTTCTCTCTGCATCACCTTTTGGTTAACTGGTAGAAAAAACCCTCAGCTTTAAGTCCGCCATTAACATGTTTTTTGTAAAGAAGTTAAAT
The DNA here is from genome assembly GCA_018467065.1 of Ephestia elutella. Classification (NCBI taxonomy): domain Eukaryota; kingdom Metazoa; phylum Arthropoda; class Insecta; order Lepidoptera; family Pyralidae; genus Ephestia; species Ephestia elutella. The sequence continues at coordinate 1,010,580 of CM031585.1, read as the reverse complement.
AATTAGGGATTTGTCAAACCGGATTTAATGAGCGACGTCCGTTTCAATAGCAGTAGTCCAGCAATGACAGAACTAGGGAAAATGCACAATATTGGAAATGAGAGAAGTTCCCATAAAACCTGTTTTACAATCGCAATAAAAATGCTTTCTGCGGCAGAAAGTACTTTTCAGCTGAGTATTGGCCTTATTTATGTGTTAACGCATTCATTTTATTATTTTATATTAAACGTAAAAGTAATATAAAATTTTAAAGTATGACTTTATTAACAAAATAAACTTATAATTTAAATATTACGTTCTTTTTACACGACTGACCAAAAAAGAAGTGTTATGTTTTCAGGGTTCATGCATGTATCTAAGTATGTATGTAAGTTTCTTTATTCCACCATAAGTCCTGAACGGCTGAACAGATATTGATGAGAGAGGTATTTTTAGATTCTTTGCATTCCTCCGAGTGACATAGGCTATGTGAATTGGCAGTCGTGTTTTTGTTTTTTTATTTTCCAGTGTCATAATAAAATTTTAACCATAGATTTTACTTATGAACTTATATTGTTAATGTGCTGGTTGGAACGGTAGTCACCTGTAGCGTGGTCCCAGGTGTGAATCCTTCTGTTGCCACATGAGTTTCTTTATTAATCTGACTGTCGATATCTTGCTTCCGGTGAAGGAAATCATTGTGAAAAAAATTGCTCACTAGCAGACTATTTAGTATACTGTTGGGTATATTCCTTTTTTTATTTATTTTTTTCAATTCTCTCAGAGGCATCTGACATGACGTTGCAACTGGGGTCTTTTGGGAGCAGTTGCACTATACACATACCGCCATCTATTGGTAGCAGTCGCATTACATACATACAAGTTTTTGATAATACACACTGTTTTCAGCCAGTGTCATCAAAGTAAGATGTAACCGACGTTGGCCTTGCGTTCATCTGCCTGATTGTACATTTGTTCTCAGGTCACGCCAATTCAGCAATCAACCCAATAGTGTACTGCTTGATGACGAGGAACTTCCAGAGGTCAGCGCGCAAGCTACTTTGTGGCCGGGAAGTGTGCCAGCAGAATAAATTTACTGTAAGTAACCTCTTACTTCTGGAGGCCCTCCAAAGAGTCGGCCGGGAGGCCAAGATCCTCTTTGGGTCGTCAAGCCATCGAAGCGAGCATGTTCGCTTGCATAAAGATAAAGATATATTTATTTGCCAACAAAAAAACATTGTTGATACATAGAAATGCATAGATGACAGAGCAGCAAAGTTCAACCGTTGAAACGGTGTGCAAATTTAGTCGGATTGCTTGCCGCAAATAATTCAAAATACACTTAAAAATATAATTTGGGATGGATTTAGTAAACTCATATAATTTGGGAACTTGTTAATGCTGGAAACGCACCGCAATTTTTGTCAAGCTTTTGTTTTGCTTTGCCTAATCAAATCCAGATATGACACCTAGGACAATGACTGAGACTTAAACCTACGCCCTGTCGGACGTTATTCAAGCGCTTAGCCAACTGAGCCAACACCGATACGACGCTGTTATCAAAAAACGCCATCTAGTAGAGTTATATCTCCACTATTTACTTGTTGTTTAGGGTATGAATCATCCTCATTAATAATTTAGGATTGTGGCACTTTTTTACCTGTCTGTTTGAACTTGTCTTTCTACTTTACTTCAGTTCCTTGTCAGGAAACTCAAGGAAAAGCTTCTTGAATATTTTATCAAGTTTTTCCTCATAAGAGCAAGATAATTTTACCATTTCGAAGAATGGACAAGATCGGCAGAGTTTCTAACATTGTTTGAAAAACAAAAAGGCAAAAATGAAAACGTCTTTGCAAAGCAAAAATCTAATTACAATGAATAAAAACTTTTAGCCCGTTCAAGAGGCTATCACGTGATGAAATCTTAAGTAATTAATGGCTGTTTTCAGTGGCGTTGTACCCAGAAACCGGACGGCTCGTCCAGCGATTACGATCTCTACCACGAGCCGCACAAAAGGTGCTATTTGCAGGTGAATCTTACATATTTATTTTAGTGTGAAACTGGATTTACAGCTGAAACCAAAACCAATTTCTTTACGTAGTGGAGTAGGAAGAGCAGCGCGGAAGGTGGCGCGCGCTTCCTGCTTTTATGTGGATCTCAATTTCGGCCGAAAAAAAACTTGTGGTACTTTAAAAAAACCTGAAATGTAGTTTTATAAAACCTCCATATAGACTAAAGTTACATCTATATGGTTAGAGTTACTGCACTACAATCACTAGGTGGATCGTCTCACATGTCAGATCAAAACGTCCAAACAACGTATAACACTTAGGGCCATTTAGGACGGTGCAAGTTTCTTGAACATACAAGAGCAATAATTGCAGTGCAAGAATTGACTTTCAATAATTAAAAGCAACTGTTTCCATGGTGATATAAATAAAAAACTATGCAAATCTTGACATACGATTTCATAATTTTCTGGCATGTATTGTTTACACCAAGAAAAGTTTTGAATCCAAACTTGCATACCAGTTCAAGAATGTTACGTGTTGTTTTAGACTATGCAAGTAAATTGTTGCTTCAATTTAATTGTATTCAACAGGCAAGAAACTTGTACCGTTGTGAAGTGAATTAAGGTGATGTATGGCCGCCATAACCCGTTAACAAAAGAAGTGCGCGTTTCTCTTAGTCATATTCTACCTGAAGTTGCGAATTATCTTGATATAATCTCTAATTTAAAGAAAATCTAGACGATCATATTTGGAATCATAATTAAATGATTTCCCGCGACTGGGTGCCACCACACCGTCCAAATGGCCCTTTAAATGCAATAATTGCAGTGCAAGAATTGACTTTCAATAATTGAAAGCAACTGTTTACATGGTGATATAAATAAAAAACTTGAATACAATTATTGAATGCAAATCTTGACATTCAATAATTGCCAATGTGTTCTGTTTACACGTATACAATTGTTTAGGCAATTATTGCATTCCATTTTTGAAACACAAATTTGAACGTATTTGCGCTGTCAAATTTTTTTATGCAAGAATTGAATGACACTTTCTGGTGTGTATTGTTTACACCAAGAAAAGTTTTGAATCCAAACTTGCATACCAGTTCAAGAATGTTACGTGTTGTTTAGACTATGCACGTAAATTATTGCTTCAATTTAATCGTATTCAACAGGCAAGAAACTTGTACCGTCTAAATGGCCCTTAAGTTTCTACACAATATAGTCCTAAACTGTAACTTTAGCCGAAACCAGCCAACTGAAACCTTGCACTGTTGAATTCGCTCAATTTGACGTAAAATAGTTAATCCATTTGTCAAACGTTTCAATCAAATGTCAGTCTGAATTTTCATCGTCCAATTCATGCCCAATTCACTGTTTATCGGCTTACAATTATTATTTATTATTTTTTATTTATTGGCTCGAAATAATATTTCCAATAAAAATCACAAACATGCTTCGTCAGGAAAATCATATTTATGCGTATCTTGTCATTTTCCGCGTAAAAAGACACTTAAAAGGAAATTGACGACACACACATGACACACACACACAAAGAAGTGATTACTTGTGTAAAGAGCCACTTATTTTTTTATGGTATCTGTTAAGGAGAAATCCTAACAATACAAAAGAATATTGTCATAAATATCCTCAAAATACCGCGCCCGTAATATCAAAAGCGCCGCTTTTTTTACGACTTCTGTTTGATAGAATTTATTTTTGATTTCCCTAACTTCATCATCTCATTTAAAGGATTTCTTTGGAAAGTAATAATTTTTTTCCTTAGCTTATCCCTTAAAAGAAGATCAAATTATATTTTTAGAAACGGCGTTGATTTTTTTTTCAGATTTAATACTTTTTTTTTACCGTAATACATCGAGATATCTATACATATAATAAAACAGTAAAAATATTTTGTCTGTACATTTAATATTTTTGACTGAAATGGATAGAGGGAGACCTAAAAAGAACAATAGAAAGCAAAAAAAATTTTTTGGAATTTCTTGTCTGTCTGTCTGTCTGTCTGTCTGTATGTATGTACGCGTTTCACGCAAAAACTACTGGACGGATTTGAATGAAACTTTTTTTGTTGTATAGCTATTAAGCCTGGGCAACATATAGGCTATAATTCATTTTGAAAACTGGAACACCTGATGAAGAACCATAACGGAACAGCTAAACTATAAGTAATATGGAAATGGTGCCTTAACAAAAATCATTCAACCTGATGAGCATTTTCTGCCGACGTATAAAAATTGAAGATCTGGAACATCTGATGAAAAGCTCCAAGAGACCAGCTACACTATAACATATATGGAAATGGCGCCTTAGCAAAAATCGTTCAACCTGATGAGCATTTTCTGCTAACGTATAAAAATTGAAGATCTGGAACATCTGATGAAAAGCTCCAAGAGAGATTTTTCATCTAAGCGAAACTCACGCGGGCGAAGCCGCGGGCGACAGCTAGTTATGAACTAATGCCTTAATAATTCATTTAAAGAATTAACTAATCGATTTCTTCAAAATAAGTAGTTAAAAGACAGGTATGACAGGTTCCTCTGGATACCTAGTTCAGGCACCAGTTCTCCACAGCAGATTAATTTGTAAGTGTGTATGTACACTGTACAAAACTTAATTTTATTTTAGATAAATGTAAATGTTGTGGAGAAAAATAAAGTTATTTATTATTATTATTATCTCGATCGTTATATTTCTCAAATCCATTTAGAATTTGGCAAGTAAGCATTTGTGGGGCCAAAGCCAACACAAAGAGGCTATTAGAGTTATGATGCTAAAAATTTTCTTACTATTCTACACGTGTTTAACACAACAGCTTTCTGGAGAAGGATGTAAGTAGACGGGTGCATCTCGAGTGTTTGGAGGTATGTATGAAGGGATTGAGGTATGACACCTGTTGTAGAGATAACTATTATTATTATTATTATTAAAAGATTATGAGAAGATAAAAATAATTTGAAGCCTTCATGTACCCTCATCTGGGGTCCTATTTTCGAAAGTGTGACATACCGCTGAAAACGAATACACTATTATGTCGCACTCTTCCTACTTTGTCTCTAAAAACATAAAAGCCGTATTTTTGGAATCACTCGTCTAGCAATGTTGCCAGTGATATAGAATAATATATAGAAAAATAATTTCTGCTCCATTCTACGCAACGAAAACCGAATCGGTAACGAATCTTAAAAAAATGTTCTTAAATTTTCAATCAAAGAGAACGTAAGCGGAACGCAAAAATGAAAATCCTAATAGACTCCATCTATATCCGTATCCGGTTGTCTATGTCATTCATGAACCACCAAATCATACGAAAACGAGTGGTCTAGACCACTCGTTGCGAATTATTCGACATAGACAATTCAAAAATACGGAATAATGGATATCGAATGAAAAATCATTCGGCTCACGCCTTTTTGGTGAGTCACACTTTCAAAAATAGGGCCCCTGATCTATTCCCACCAACATCTGATTCTATTCATCTAAGTGTGTGGCCTTGAGTCTCACGAAACTTGTCTCTGTCTACCCCTGTGGTGTCTACCTATGATTGTGTCGACAGCATCAATCAAAAGCAGAAAAGCCAATACCTATATAAGTTTATTCATTAAAGTCAAAGTCAATTTTTTTATAGAAACTTGGCCTTTAAAGAAGTCTTTTCACGTCGAAAACTAATTATTTAATCATAACATATTATGTCTCAAAGCTACAAACTACTAGCATTTCGGAACGACCACTGCTGAGAAAAAAATGCCGAAAGAAACTCATGAAACAGTCTAACATGCCAGGTCGCCTAACATGCCAGAGGGGCTATTTATTAACTTTATACATACACTAGATTGTGTACTGTACGATCACGTACTACTATTATCAGCGAATATCGAGTCAGCGAAGTCGCGCGTTGCGCGTTTTTGTGTAATTAAATAAAATTCAGTTCGCATCATACCGGCCAGCAAGAGAGCCGCGCGTACTCATTTCACCCTTATCACCATAGTTCGGGTATCTGCCCGTACATGTACAGTCAAAAATAAGACTCCGTAAGAGATAAAGACGTGATCCGCATCTTTCTTCACCAGATGAACAATCTCCGTCACAACGGCCACACCCACGGCATGCCCCCGCCGCGAGGCATCGAGACGCGTGCGCAGACCACTCAGCTCAGCCACGTGACCCGGTCTTCCCGACGCACGGCGCCCGCGCACGCACTGTCCGCGGAAATGCTGCAGAGGCACGGCCACATTGACTTCAAACGCTGATGCTACCTCTCGCCTAGATACGATTAGGTATCTGAGAGGTTATGGTGTAACAGACTGATATGGTGTGATAGCTAATGATTGTGAAGGGTTTAAAGATTGTTAACTGAAATTGCAGGACAAGGATTGGATAGGCAGACATGTGTTTTTTATGCTGATCAGCGATTGAGCAAACTTCAGTGAGCATGTGATGGAGTAAAGTTGGCTTAGGTTAGAGTGTCATGGTAAGGAAAACAATGAATGATATTTTACAAAGATGAACGTATAAAATACTTGCTCAGTTGTGTACATATTTTTTTACAATTATTGTGCAAGTCGTATTCCCGTGTCGTCTACTACCACTATTCAGCTAAGCGTGGCCTTCGAGTCTCACGGCTCTTGGCTCTGTCTACCCTGTAAGGGAAACAGACGTGATTGTATGTATGTATGTATGTCTACTACCAACGATGCTATCGTTGTGGTACATCAGGGAAAAATGGAGATCCTTGCAAAAAAGCGCCAAAGCAAAGAGAGATGATATTCAGATTTCATATTATCTTATAAATTGGGTGTTTGGATGGAGTTGTTTCAATTGCAACTTATAATTGTAATGTACGCAATATTTAACTTGCACATTTTGATTCAATTCTGGGTATCTAGATTTTTTTTTGCTACAACTACCTAATTACTTCCAATTATGTATAATTTTTTAATTTTTGTTATACGTTTGGATATAAATCAATAAATTCTCGTTACTATTTGATATTTATGAGGCAAATTATATATTTTTTAGGGATTGACCCATTTGAAAGACAGAGCTAATTCAATAAGACCCTGTAGGTCTGATTTTAAAGAAAATCGGAGGAAAAGAAGATCAAAGTTAAAGTCTGATATGATTATGTTTATCAATACACGTATCATTTAGGGACATTTTCTTTGACCAAGGTTTCACGTACCTATACCTATTTTATCGTTTTCTTTTCATTTATACTTTGGGTATTTAACTATAGGTATCTACTTTATCAAAACTCTGAAGATATGCTTAATCACAGAAATTGGAATAAGTATTATAACAGAAATGGCATCTGCTGAATTTTGAAGATATGACAATGAATTTCGCACTGTCGCTCACTAAAACGAGTGTTAAGTACATACACTTACACAGCAATACATAATTCAGATTAGAACGGAAATAAGATGGTGTGTGAGTGAGTCTTGGGCGCTTTAGAGTTCTATGCGGTTTATGTCAGGCGGCGATAAATATCGCGTCTGTGCCCCTTCTCAAATCTTATAGAATTCCGATTTCTGTGTACTAAATACATTTTTTTTCAGTGGATAATGTTTTTCATTTTACCAGAAAATTTTGAGACGTTAAAAAATTGTATAAGTATAGTATGTATACAAATATTGTAACTATTTGGACCAAGATATGTATACTGACTTGTGAATAAATGTACATAACAAAATTGTTTTTATATTTGTGTCTAATGTCTATTTAATTAATATCTTTAATCCGAATTCTTGAATTATTAAATTATTTAAAATACATGTATAAAACTTGTTTGATTTTATCCAATCTATATCTGAACGATACTGTATTAGGTGGTCTACTCTAATTAATTTCTAGAGACCAATCTAAGTAATATACGGTAGTTAACCGATCACTTCTACTATTATTTCTGGTAAAGAAATAGGTACTTGTTAAAGCAACGTATAGCCTAATGAATCCCATTCCACTACCCGCTAATCCAACTTCTAACTTATATAATAAATGCGAAATTTTTAATGTGTTTCAGGACTTCTAACAACACAAAATCACAAAAAATCTACCGGACGGATTTCGATGTCTGAATTAGGTAGCACACAGGGTAGTTTTTATCCCGAAATTCCTATGGGAGCGAAGCCCCGGAATGCATCTAGTCACATAATAAAGCAAGTGTAGGTTAAAGAAACTAATGAAAAACCATTTTAATTACTATTGCTTTTTTCTTATTATAAGAAAATTGTTGAATATGTTAGAAGTACACACATGTCACATACATATTATCACGCCAGATCTATCAGAGACTAGCGAAGTAGAAGACGAAAACCATGATTTTTCCTTATGTATAGGTAAGATAGATAGATAGATAGATCAACACTTTATTGCACCATTTACAGAGAAGAAATACATAGTAACAAAAGTAACAAAAACATTTTAAATAAGTAAGTAAGGTAAGTATGTTTCAGAAATCCATACTAATATTATAAATGCGAAAGTTTGGATGTGAGTTTGTGAGTTTGTGAGGATGTTTGTTACTCAATCACGCAAAATCTACTGGACGGATTTCGATGAAATTTGGTACAGAGGTAGATAATAACCTGGAATAGCACATAGGCTACTTTTTATCCCGGGAAAAAACACTGTTCCCGTGGGAAATTCACGCGGGCGAAGCCGCGGGCAAAAGCTAGTTAATAACTAAAAAATAATTTCTGTGGAAATTGAACCCAGGATAAATAAATACTCTAAGAAAAAATAGATTTATTATTATTATAGACATGAAATGTATTTTCAAAGGAAAATATATCAATTTTTTGGTTAAACTACATATTTAATAGTAGCTAAGAAAATACATTTTTTTCTAATATTTGTATAAAAGAAGCGAAAAATGCCTGACTGGGTTCGATCGAGATGGAGTAAAAAAATATAGAGATACGTGAACAAAGAAATAATTTCTGTTATTTATACAATTCGGTTATCCGAGTAAGAATAGTATTACATAACGACATAACTTCGTCAATAAAAACGGTATATTCTGCAAATTTCCCGTTTTACATCAATAAATTGTACAAGAAACAACGAAATGCAACGTCCATAATATCTCGATGACAAGCATTGAGATATTACATGTACTAGACAAGAAATCATGTCTTCACGCGCACCGTCGCAAATAGACTTCCTATATCTATGGATAAATCCTTATTCGTATATTTTCATTCATAAACCCCGAGAAAACTCTGTTGCCTCATAGTACCTAATAACTAATGCACTATCATGTAGCGACATCTACTATTATATTAAAGAAACACAGAGTAAGTATATCATAGGTTCCGAAAATTATATGAGGTAACCTGCGAAAATTTGTCAAAGAAAAAGTTAAACGGGAAAATTATAGTTCAACAAAGAAATGCTAGATGGCGCTATTAAGAATTCAGAACAGGGCTCAAATAGGGTAGCCTTAAGAGGGAAGATTTTAGTTTAGCTTGTAAATGTTAGATAGCGCTTTTTGAAAAACTTGCGAATATCGACCGAAAAGGCGACCTTATAAAATTATGCAATAAAGCTAAATCCTAATCCTAACTAATATTATAAATGTGAAAGTGAGTTTGTTTGTTTTTACCTCTTCACGCTTTATCTACTGAACCAATCTTCCTGAAATTTCGCATACACATAGTCAGAAGTACTGAGAAGGACATAGGGTACCTACATAGGGTACCTTCTATCTTGGGAAAAAGCACTGTTCCCGTGGGAAGGAAAATTCACGCGGGCGATGCCGCGGGCAATGCCGCCGGCAAAAGCTAGTAAATTAATAAATATCTTATAATCGGGGAATTTTTAATAAGATTAAAAATAAGTAATATTTGCGAATATATTTCTGTATACATTTTGACGTAAAGTTTTTGTTGGTAATAAATAATATCCTTTTTATCACGATTTATTTCTTGTTGAAGTAAAATTATAAAAGAGATTAGAAATAATTAGTTTTAGTATTATTAGTTCCAAATTATCATACCGCTGCATCAGATGAGACCTCTCTACGTAAACCTATAAAGCTTTGCATACGTATACTCTGTTCTCCGTAAATTCCGGTCTTATCAGCGTAGTTGCTGCAGTGATGTAGATGTGCACTGCTGAGTTTTCTAGATGAGACAATATTTATTTTATAACAGAGATTGAAAGATGATGCATCGACAAGAACTTGCTATTCATATTCTAAACTTGAAGATAAATAATAGAAAAGTACTTACAAGATATTTAATTAAAAATAAATACTGGTCATTTTATTTTTTGTAATTAGAATTTAAAAATATGATATTCTGTTAGAGTTGTAGAAAGATCCATGTCCAGATAAAAAAGTCAAACATTTTGCCTGAAATTGTAGAGACCTATCTAGTACTTCTAGACCTGTGCGAGTAGCTCGGTAACCCAGGCAGCCAGTTTATTCAGATAACATCTCAGGTGTGTACGTCACGGCTCTCTATTTATACGTCTTATACTAGCTCTGGGGTACAGGAGGATATTCTACTTTTGCATACTTTGGGGCTAGCTCTTGGTCTTCTGTTACGAAATTATTCAAAAATAGTGTAAAAAACGAACGCCAGAGCAAATAGATAGGGCATGGATTATTTAAAGAATAAATGTTATCTTCTGTTTCTTATCAAGGGTATCATAGATAACATTGGTGTCCGGTTTTTCTCAAGTCGCCAAGGTATCTGACATGACTTAACCTTGTGTTCCAAGAGGTTATACTGTTGAGTTATAGTAACTACTAGTGACTAGTAGTTACTAGAAGTTACTAGTTAGTAGACTAGAACTAGTTAGTAGAATATCCCGTCGTATATACACTATAGTGTATATACACGATAGTGTATATACGACGGGATATTCTAATAAACTGAACAGTAGTAAATAGTCAGAAAATGTGCAACAGTCAGCAAGTCTCTTGACAATTTTTTCTTGACCGAAAGCGGTTAGTGGGTTAATCTGTTTCACTTACGTTCATTGAACATACATAAATCAGATTAATCTACAAACTCAGAGGTACATGTCGAACCTGGGATGTAAACCTGTGCTCTTTCGGACGTAAGTCGAGCGTTTAACCAAATTTCCACTGCTTCAATTAGTTCATTAGCCATTAAAATTATTTTAAAATATCTTAAATCTATATAATATACCTTTAAAACCTATATAATATATCGAGTTAAATTTTCGAATAGATCTATTTTATTCCGATTTCTGTGATCTATCTGAAATATTTCGCCCCGTACAGTCAACCGCAATGAAACACGTACCCAGCAGTCACGCCCGGCCGCGTGTTTGTGGGTTGAATTAAAATTTCACGTCTGCGACGGTCGACTCACGCTAACTGTTGAAATTTAGATGTTTCGCTCTTTTCATTTCAATTTAACGTAAAGGCATTAAACTACAATCAACAGATGTAGTGTAACATAATAAATGGTTAAAATACAGCATATGAAATTGTTAGTAATCATATTTCTACCTATTCTCTGGTATTTTTCTACGTATGTGAAAAAAATAGAATCGAGACAGATGTCCATCAATCAACTCTTTGTAAACCGTTACAAAATCTAAAGACTGTTGTCCAGTAGGTAATGTGACATAATCAGATCTATAATTTAAAAGGAATATCTCAGCAGAACGTCAGTGACCCAGTTATAAACCAATCAAATAGAGAGTAATCCGAGAAAACTTATCAGCATTGGTCAGAGCGAGCAAGCCTATGGCCCATCACACACTGACATCCCCTGAATAATTAAATCTAAGTCTGTTCTCGAGAAAAATTGATGATCTGGCGCCAATCCCAATATTGAGTACGTGATCTGAATGTTACTGGCCGGGTGGATATCGTCAGCTGATGAAATAAAATTATGAGTGGAATTACATGAATTTTAAATTCGCATAAAGTTTATATACGCTAAACATTATTATGCATATATTATACAGGCCAGATAGAAATTGTCAGCTGATGAATAAAAAGATGAGTAAAAATACATGAAGGTATTTTAAATTTGCGTAAAGTAACGCTAACAAATTCATTGCATGCTTATGGATAGATTAATCATTAGCAGGTAATATTTCAAAATATTCAATATTTTTAGTCTAGTCCTTGCATGTGTCACTTTCAATAGCCTTCTGTGTCTGTTAAAAATATACAAATAAATAGCAAATGGGTTTAAACATGAAACAAAAGACGACGTTGGAACTTTAATTATCAATATTTTAAAGTAAAACTTATAGTTTTGATGCTAGTTGAAACACTTTGTAACTAATTGAAATGCTTAATTACACTCATCCACGAAAATTGAAATAGTATTCCAAATTAATATTCCAAAAGATAAAGGCATTTTGATGGATTGAGTGAGAAGAATAAATCATCAAAAGTGAAATTAAATAAAATGGTAGCAATTACATATAACTATTTGAAAGAACTGTTTGATCTTATTCCAGACTTTGTCGAATTGATAATAGTGTTTGTAATAAAACTTTCAAAGATGTCTCGATTTCGAAGTTTTTTGTTACATTGGTACACTTAAATTAATGAAAATTTTCCAAAAAATTGAGTTATGATATTTATCAGTGTCAGAGCAATTATTTTTTGGATCAGGCTTTTATTGTAATCAAATAACCACGGATTGTAATATTGCATTGTCATCTGATTCACTTTATTTATATTAGTAAACACTTACTCAAAGTAAGTGTTTACTAATATAAATAAATCTGAAGGGATTTTTTTACCTAATTTCTGCGGTAGGTACATAAAACCAATGTAATAATACTAACTGCACCACGTGACTCTATTTCCGAGAAAATTTCGAAATCAATCAGTAGTACCCTATGTGTAATTCTAGGTTACATTATACCCATGTACTAAATATTATAGAAAAACATCCCGTAGATTATTCATTCGACGTTATTTATTCACATCTTCTATACATATAATAAAACAGTAAAAATATTTTGTCTGTACATTCAGTATTTTTGACTGAAATGGATAGAGGGACACTTAAAAAAAATAATAGAAAGCAAAAAAAATTTTTTGTAATTTCTTGTCTGTCTGTCTGTCTGTATGTATGTACGCGTTTCACGCAAAAACTACTGGACGGATTTGAATGAAACTTTTTTTGTTGTATAGCTATTAAGCTTGGGCAACATATAGGCTATAATTGATTTTGAAAACTGGAACACCTGATGAAGAACCTTAACAGAACAGCGAAACCATAAGAAATATTGAAATGGTACCTTTGCAAAAGTTTATCAATCTGACGAGCATTTTCTGTTGACGTATAAAAATCGAAGATCAGGATCATCTGATGAAGAATTCCAAGAGACCAGCTACACTATTACATATATGGAAATGGCGCCTTAGCAAAAGTCGTTCAACCTGATGAGCATTTTCTGCTGACGTACAAAAATTGAAGATAATGGAACATCTGATGAAGAACTCCAAGAGACCAGCTACTCTTTAACATAAATGGAAATGGGGCCTTAGCAAAAGTCGTTCAACCTGATGAGCATTTACTACTGACGAATAAATAGATAGGACATGGGATAGGACAAAGAGGGACTCGGGGTGGGAGTGTTGGTACACGGGAAATTGTAGATAACGAGTAAGTAGATGAAGACCGTTTATTAAATGAAATATCACTTTTTGATTAATTTTGACACCGCGACTATACTACGAGTACCTAATATAATCTCGCGGGACACGGGAATCACGGGATAACCAAATGGCTGAAACTTTTGAGTACTGGAGTTTAGGTTACGCACGCGGGCGAAGCCGCGGGCAACAGCTAGTCTTACAATAATAATGACAGGTGGACCAAATGCGATGCAGCTTAAATTAATATTACATCATGTAGGTAACTATATAGCTAACCGTACTCATTACACCATATAACTAATAGTAGGTAGTCAAAATAAAATCCAGAAAACTCTTTTTTTAATTAAAAATTATCAAAAGCAAAGTGGCAGGGACAAGCACCGTGACCCGGTTCCGCGCGGCTGCTCGAGAGCTCGCGTCTCGCATTTTTTGTTCATATGGAAAAAGGCTGGAAAGATTTTGCGTTCATTTTATTTTGGTTATATTTGTCTGTGCAGTTTTTTCTGGAACCCTTTCCTTCCTTCCCTCTTTGTCGTATCCCGTGTCCTGTCTATTCATACATCAGTAGAAAATGCTCATCAGGTTGAACGACTTTTGCTAAGGCCCAATTACCATTTATTTTAAAGAGTAGCTGGTCTCTTGGAGTTCTTCATCAGATGTTCCATTATCGTAAATTTTTACACGTCAACAGAAAATACTCATCAGGTTGAACGACTTTTGCAAAGGTACCATTACCATATTTCTAATAGTTTAGCTGTTCTGTTTAGGTTCTTCATCAGGTGTTCCAGTTTTTGAAATCAATTATAGCCTATATGTTGTCCAGGCTTAATAGCTATACAACAAAAAAAGTTTCATTCAAATCCGTCCAGTAGTTTTTGCGTGAAACGAGTACATACATACAGAGAGACAGACAGACAGCCAAGAAATTCCAAAAAAATATGTTTGCTTTCTATTATTCTTTTTAAGTATCCCTCTATCCATTTCAGTCAAAAATATTAAATGTACAGACAAAATATTTTTACTGTTTTATTATATGTATACCTATATATAGGATTTCATTTTTCATAAGAAAAAAGTACTTCTGTGGCCATTTGCTCAGTTTTTAATTTATTCTAGAAATGAAACAAGATTATTCTTGTCAAGTAGGAATTATCAAAAAGCATCAAAGAGCGGTTTAGCGCTACATCAATAAATAGTAAACGATTTATTAAAATAAGTACATACGAATATTATTCGAATTAAGGAGCATATTTTTAAAACTAAATTTTAAACCATAAATGAAAATCACATTACGAAACACCAAAATTCATACTTACCAACACACAACGAATTTCGCAAGTTGCCTCAACACTAATTTAGTATTAATACGTCGGAAACGTAAACTGCAAATGTATGGAAATATGCACCAAGTTGCAGTTTGCATGCTTTTCGCCGCAGTATTTGTTGAGTGCATGTGGTAGTTAGATCCCGGGTTCAAACCTAACTAATGTCTCATGAGTTTGTAACCATCTGATTCATGTATTAGGTATCCACTACATGCTTCCGGTGGTGATAGAAAATATTGTAAGGAAACTGCACACCAGCTGACTAGATGGCGGTAGTTGTCAAGTCATGTTACTTTATCAATATGTAAACACTCGATAAATAAATTTAGAGATTATTTTCATATTTTTTTTTTATAACAGCAAGCGGGTCACCTGATGGTAAGCGATCACCGCTGCCCATGGACTACTGCAACACCAGAGGTATCACAGTGTGTTGCAGGCTTTTCAAGAAGATGTAGACTCGTTTTTTGAAGGTTCCAATGTCGTATCGGTTCGGGAACACCGCCGCAGGAAGTTGGTTTCACAGTTTGGTCGTATGTGGCAAGAAGTGTCTTTTAAAACGTACGGTGGTAAATAAAGTACACTCCTTACTGCAGTACGGCGCCGAGCTGTGGGGACGAGCAGCCGACTGGGAGAGGGCTTTCCGCATGCAGAAACGTGCCGTAAGAGCCCTAGCACATGACAGGTACCATCGCAATCGGACTCTGCGAAACCATGGTTCCAATCGCTTAATATTACTTACTTATTAATATACTTACTTACATTGCCGTCGATTGTTATCTACCAAATAGCAGTCTTTGTACGAACGCATTTAAATAAATTTGTGAAAAATAGTGACGTCCATAAGCGCAACACGCGTAACGCTAATAAATTTATTAACGCTACCGCGTAAACTAGTAAAGTCGGACAAGCTGACTCACATAATGGGCCCGGCTGTTTACAACAGACTTCCTCGCGAAATCGTCGATGCGCCAACCCTACCATCATTTAAAAATAAACTGAAACGGTGGCTGATTGACAATTCATTTTACAGTGTCGAGGAATTAATGACCTCAAATTAATGGTTGTATTTTTGTTTGTTTGACTGTTGTTTATTGCAACAAAACTAATTTTAATATAATTTATTATAATAAACATATTTGTCAACTGTATGCGTATCGATTTGATACAAACTTGTAATTTTACCATAGATTATTTCTTACTAGCTGTTACCCGCGGCTTCGCCCGCGTGAGTTTCGCTAAGATGAAAAATCTTTTTGTGTTCCAAACTGTAGTAACCTAAACTCCAGTACTCAAAATTTCACCCATTTGGTTATTCCGTGTCCCGCGGGAATATAATTATGTTGATGAATGTTCCAGATCTTCAATATTTATACGTCAGTAGAAAATGCTCATCAGGTTGAACGACTTTTGCTAAGGCGCCATTACCATATATGTAATAGTGTAGCTGGTCTCTTGGAGTTCTTCATCAGATGATCCTGATCTTCGATTTTTATACGTCAACAGAAAATGCTCGTCAGATTGATAAAATTTTGCAAAGGTACCATTTCCATATTTTTTATAGTTTAGCTGTTCAGTTATGATTCTTCATTAGGTGTTCCAGTTTTCAAAATCAATTATTGCCTATATGTTGCCCAGGCTTAATAGCTATACAACAAAAAAGTTTCATTCAAATCCGTCCAGTAGCTTTTGCGTGAAACGCGTACATACATACAGACAGACAGACAAGAAATTCCAAAAAAAATATTTTTGCTTTCTATTATTCTTTTTAGGTGTCCCTCTATCCATTTCAGTCGAAAATACTAAATGTACAGACAAAATATTTTTACTGTTTTATTATATATATAGATTATTTTTTTTTTTTTCTTTGTATTGACGTATAACATGTTTATGAATAAATGAGTATTGAGTATTGAAAATTGAGTATTAAAGATAAAATGAAGATAGAATCATTATAAATAAACTGGCCTGTGCCCGCGAACTTCGTCCGCGCTTAATTTACTATTGTTAATATCTCTAAGTTCTAAGTGACGGATCAAGATGAAACCTACGCCAGATTTAAGTTAGACCTTCAACAATACAACAGTGAAAACGGCATCAAATTTGGTTCAGAAGTTTTTGCGTGATTCACGTACAAACATACAGACAAAAATTCTAAAAAAAATCGTTTTGGCTTTTATTGGCCCTAAAAAGACCCCTCCTAGTTTTTTTTCTTAAATCGATACATATAATAAAACTGTAACTGGTCTGTGTCTGTACATTAGAGATATCTAATAATAGTAGTTTATGCAACTGATTCATAATGAGAGGCATTAAAACATGAGTGTGGTTTTATGAAACGAGCCGAAAGCGAGTTTCATAATCGACCGAGCGAGCGCAGCGAGCGAAGCGTCTCAGTTTCCACTAGCCGAAAATTCTTTTGTCTGTCCGGATGTTATCGCCTACTGGTCGCATTTCTGAACCGATTCTCATGAAATTTTGTAAGCATATGTATCTTGAACACTTGAAATAAATCTGATATCAAAAAACTTCATTGTATGATTAGAATCCTATTATATAAAAAAAGTAATATATATAATACCTACATACCTACTAATCAGAGAGATTCGATTTCAAATTGAACTTTCTTTTTCGAACTTTAATTTTGTTGCGCATACGTATAACCAATAGGTACCATGCATTTCTGACGACTGACGACCTCCGTGGCCTAACGGTCATCATCATCATCGATCCCCGGTCGGGTCAAGATGGAAAATAATCTTTTTCAGATTGACGTGGGTTTTGGATATTTATCTATATGTATTTGTTATAAAATATAGTATTGTTAAATTAGCATTCCGTAAAGTCTTGAACTTACGTTGGGGCTAACTCAATCTGTGTGATTTGTCCGTCTATATTTATTACTAACTGTCGCCCGCGGCTTCGCCCGCGTGAGTTTCGCTTAGATGAAAAATCTTTTTGTGTTCCAAACTATTTTAGATGTTTCGGATTTTCGATTTTTATACGTTTACAGAAAATGTTCATCAGATTAATCAAGTTTCGCTTAGGCGCCATTTCCATATAAAATGTTATAGTGTAGCTGGTCTCTTGGAGTTATTCATCAGATGTTCCAGATCTTCAATTTTTATACGTCAGCAGAAAATGCTCATCAGCTGAACGATTTTTGCGTAGGCGCCATTTCCATGTAATATATGTTATAGTGTAGCTGGTCTCTTGGAGCTTTTCATCAGATGTTCCATATCTTTAATTTTTATACGTCAGCAGAAAATGCTCATCAGGTTGAACGACTTTTGTTAAGGCACCATTTCCATATTTCTTATAGTTTAACTGTTCTGTTTTGGTTCTTCATCAGATGTTCCAGTTTTCAAAATCAATTATAGCCTAAATGTTGCCCAGGCTTAATAGCTACACAACAAAAAAAAAAATCTTTCAAATCGGTTCAGTACTTTCGGAGATTAGCGTGATCATACATATAGACAGCAGACAGACAGACAAGAAATTCCAAAAAATTTTTTTTTGCTTTCTATTATTCTTTTTAAGTGTCCTTCTATCCATTTCAGTCAAAAATACTAAATGTACAGACAAAATATTTTTACTGTTTTATTATATGTATTGTAGATTATTATTATATTATTATTTATATTATTTGAGGCAAAAAAGGCAGGTGTCAGTAATTTTTATAGTGGAATTGACCAACCACAAAAACATGTTTGGGCTTATGGGTAAAATATGAGAACTTTTTACTTTCTTTCCAGCATTGGTAGGTTGGTTTCAAAACTCTTTTAAGCCACGGACACGGTAAAATATCGGTTGTTTCGTGGAAGGGCTCGCGAGGTCTACTGTTCTGACAGAACCACTAGTAATATCCCACGAGTGTTTTATTGCCTAATTATGTGCAGTTGCATACACTACTTTATCTTCACTCAATAAAAATTAAACAAAGTAGCTAGGTAATAAAGAAAAAAATTATAGCGGGAAATTAAGTTCAAACTACGAATGCGTGCGCCACTTTTTTCACAAGTTCAAACTGCGCATGACATGCTTGCGCCTCTTTTTTACATTCAGCCTAAAACCATAGCCTAAATTAACAAATTAAAAAGTAAAAGTGTACTATAAAAATTAAAAAGTTATTTTACGATACCGCTAGCGGTACTTTAATGACTTTTATTTTTTAATTTTATGTATTGTTGCGTGTATTATACGCAACCGTGTTGAATTTCACATATACTGCACTTACGTCTGCTGATTCGCACATTCATTGCACATAATTGTTTGTTTAACTATTATTTTAGCGCTTGTTAGTTGTAATTATTCGTCTTCCAAAACAAACACATCTGTTTGTTTATGTAAAGTCAACCTGTCACCTTTGGACGTTTGACAGTGACATTTGAGATGACGTTTGGAAATGGTTCCTATACATAGGTGGTGTGTTGAGATAGACGTGTTGCTAGAATGTTTTTTATTTACTTATATTTGTAAATAATATAGGTAATTGGTCAAAATTTATAGAATAATAATTTAAACAAGGATTTTATTAGATTAACTATATCTTTTTTCTTCGAGATGAATGCCGCACTTCTATAATTTTGTCTCTGGTCGAGCTCTATGTTTGTCTCGGATTTCGTGTCAGCTAGGCTAAGGTGACGTGGAGATAGACCTCGACCAAGACGGTTTTTCTTGGTTCCAAGGCGCCCCAAAGCTGGACGCCTTGCTTTTTTGAGCCCCCATGAGCGGAAAATAAGATGGAGCGGACAGGTAATTTCATCTCTCTTGGGTTCTGCTAGCCTTTGTATGAATATTGTCGGCGCGATGTTTAATAACATTCTATATTGTTACAGAACGTGCCGCTCCTAACTCCTACTTCTAAGTGCTAAGCTTAGGTTTTAAGTTGTTAGTTTACGCTTTATTTATCAATGTTCCACGTTCCACGTGTTATACTTTGTTAGTTTACTCGTTTAAACTATTTTTCCCTCGGGCTTGGACCCGTAATTCGATGTCGTAAAATGGTTACTTCAAAATAAGTTCCCTCTCATATTTTACTTTCTTTTCGTTGTACTGGTTACAATGACCCTGATCCTAAGGGTAATCACCTTCTCTGGATAAATAACCCCTATTTATCCCAGTAAAACAATAACACTTCATGGGAGCAAAGAGGATTGCCGACCACCATTCGATACAAGACCACATGGCCAGATGTCTCCACATCAACAATCCAGGACCCCCAGCTGTTCCTACGTTACTGGGAATGACGAGGTGATACAATTTACTCGAAGAAAATAAAGGACCTTAAATGGGATTTACCAAGTAACATCCATTTTATAACTAGAACTTAAACTTTAGAATTTATTTTAAGGCAGAGACTTTGCCTAATATGATTTGTTCCTAGTTTTATCACATAGAGAGGACGCTCTCAACCTTTGTTAAAAGGTAGGTCTTATAACCAATATTAAGAATAAGGACATTTTTCTATGTCATGTGTTTTCATAGGTTATGATAATTAGACTTTAGTCTTAATTAGTTTGTTTTAAGAAACATGTAAGAAAAGAAGGATTTGTTAAAACATTCCTATAGAAAGAATTAGTAATAAGGAATAAGAATATTTAACTACTAAAAAGTGAGTTTACCAAATATGTATATTTTCCTGTAATATATTTAACTTGATATATAAACAATTAACTTGTTTAATTGATTTCAACTAATAGTTGATGGCGCCCTTTGGTTAGAATAGAAACACAACATACACCTGGTCCCTTTCTTCAAATGTAACATTCCACAGAGCGACAAGAACCCACCGACCCACTCCGGAGTCTCCTACATAACGCACCACTGAGCTGGCTGTGCGTTTGTCCACCGGTGGCAGGCCGTGTTTTACACGCCTGTCCTATTAGCCCGGGAAGTAGTGTCATCCAATGTATGGAACCTGCAAATTTTGGTATCGGAAGAATTCACTTGGCACAGGTGTTATATACATGAAGTTAAGCTAATTTAGCCCGGTAGCCATCCACCCCCCCCTGGTGGGTAGGTAGGGGGGGCATTCAAAGGTACACGCCGCCGCGCTTTAGTTAAAAAATCATATCAGCTTCTATTTACCTACCACCTCGAGTTTGGTGTCATTTTCTAGTAAATCAGGCATGAGGAATTCATTTTTGAGACATTTAGTATGTAGTTTGATAGAAAAAAAGGAAAATATTGACGAAAATATCAAAATCGGTTTATTTATTTTTTTATTCAACTGTCAATATTTTTGAAAATGATGAATATTGTGCAAATAAAAAAATACTATATTAAAGAATATTTATTTAGCTTTTAAAAAATATATACTTTAATATATAAAGTTATCATAGATCTTTCTGAAAAAAATCGGACATGGTACGCGGCGGTGGCTAGCAAATTTTCCAATCGTCTATTTTCTCATCCTTTTGTTGATATAATATCAATATGGTTTTATATGCAAAATATACAGAATAAGTACTTTACTTAGTTATTGACTGTCTCTTATCGTCTGATGAATTAATAATAGTATTTTTAGGGTTCCGAAGTAAACATGGAACCCTTATAGTTTCGTCATGTCTGTCCGTTTGGCTGTCCGTCCGTCTTTCCGAGGCTTAGCTCAGAGACTAGTAAATGCTATCAAGTTGTAATTTGGTATCTTCTTCTTCTCTCAGCCAAAAGACGTCCACTGTTGGACAAAGGCCTCCCCCAAGGATTTCATCCATGGAGGGTTTTGCCGTAATCGCCACGCTTGGCAGGCGGGTTGGCGATCGCAGTGTGATGGCATAGTATGCGGAAAGATGCTGCTGCCCATCCTCCGGTGTTTTAAATCCCTTAGTCGCCTCTTACGACACCCACGGAAAGAGATGGGTTGGTGCTATTCTAGGGCCACACCACAGGCCAGATATATTTGGTATAGATATACATACTAGTGGTTCTGTCTGATAGAAATGGTAGACCTCATAAAAAATATAGAAATAAATATTTTTAGATAAGTTCCCCAACGTAAGCAAAGTGGGGATATTCAACAATACTTTTTTATAACAAATATATAGATAAATATCCAAACCCACGTCAATCTGAAAAATATTATTTCCGTATGACCCGGCAGAGATCGAACCGGACCTCTGGTGTGGCTGCGTCAGGGCGTGATGACCGTTAGACCACGGAATCGTCAGTCGTCAAAAATGCATGGTGCCTCTTGGTTATAACATATGTATGGTATATGTTATTTGCGCAACAAAATTAAAGTTCAAAAATATTAAGAATTTGGAAACTAATCGAATCTCTCTGATTAGTAACGTATGTAGGTTTATTATATATTTCAACACTTTTTTATAATAGGATTCTAATCATACAAATAAGTTTGATATCAGATTTATTTTCAAGTGTCCAAACCCCACGTCAATATGGAAATAATTCTCAGTGCATACAAAAATACATGGTACCTATTAAAGAAAATTAATTCAAAGCCAAGCAAGACAAAAAGCATATGATTTTTATGTAGGTATTAATTTTATTTAATATAATAGAGATAAACGTACAAATCTATTGATTTTGCGAGTATTAAAAGCTTTGCTAACATGGATTTATAACGTTTTTTATTGAATAAATCATGGTATGGTATTTATAGCATTGTTTATAGTCATTTTTAAATAAAGATGCTGGAGATATGATATTTTGTGTCCATTTTTTATAATTTTGAAAAACTGGCTCGAATTTTAAAATGTTGTAGCTCGATACCGACTTGACAAAATTTTATGAGAATCGTTCAATTCTTTTCCCCCTGAGACTGTAGGGATAATTTGGACATTTTAATTAAAATTTTGAAAGGTGGAAACTAAGACCGCTCACCGTGCTCGCAACATCATATTTTGTTTAACAAGCGGTAGCAGCAACTGGTGCAATAGTCCACTTTGGTTTCCATTTATTTAATTCCATTTCCCATCCCAAATCAGCAAGTGCGCTGTTCTCCAAAAAAGACAGTCAGCTAGAGAATGTTCCGACGATGGAAGCTAGTTCTCGGCTGCTTCTCCTAAGCGCTGTTTACTAGGGTGTGCATGTAGAGTGTGCATTTTGGACTCCTACTTGTCAGAAAGGCACGTCGACTACCCAGGGAAAGACGGATGGCAATGCTGGGAAATGTCATGTGCCGTTCCGCATCCCAAGCCCTATGTTTTTATCGTCCTAGACATGCACCGCCAGAAAGAACGAGCATAGTGGTAGGTGGGGTCAATATCGCTATTTGTGGAACTATGAAGTAACTAATCCTAGATGCCAAAAGGAAGTTCTCCGATCGTTTCAAGAATATGGCTCCGAAACTCTTGAAATCGGCATCTGCGTCGTCCAGGATACTGCCTAATATCGGAGGACCCAATGCACCCGAGCGACGCCTCTATACTGGTGTCGTACGGTCGATGGCAATATATAAAGCCCCAGTATGCGCAGATGATTTAAAAAAGGAGAGGTTGTTGCGTAGACCCCAAAGGGCTATCTGTACAATACAAGGATATCGCACAGTTTTTGCAGACGCTGCTTGTATTCTTGTTGGGTCCTTGCCATGGGATCTAGAGGCAAAAATTCTTTCTGGGGCTTTTTTATGGCGTGAAGAAAATCGCGCCCTAGGTTACAATAAAGAACCGAGGGAAGTGGCTACATATAAAGCGGGTCTCTACTTGGAAGCTATAAATGAATGGGAAGAAAGATTGAGGCAGCCAAGTGGAGGTCAAAGAACAGTAGATGCTATCCGACTGTGCTATCCGACCAGTTCTTTCCCAGTGGTTAGATCGGCAGCATGGCTGTTTGACTTTCCGGTTGACGCAAATTCTTACAGGACATGGCTGTTTTGGCAGGTTCCTGTATCTGATACCCGGAAGAGAGCCGACCACTGAATGTCATTATTGCGACTGCCTCGAAGACAGCTCAGCACCCGCTTGAGGAGTGTCCGGCCTGGGAGCGAGAACGTCATGATTTACGCGCGGTTGTGGGAAGCGACCTTTCGCTGCCCTCTGTAGTACAGGCTATGATTAGCAGCGAAAGGTGTTGGAAGGCAGCATAGATATTCAGCGAGACTGTAATGTCAAAGAAAGAAGAGGCAGAGCGACAACGAGAAGCTCTGTCTGAAGAAGGGATACGCAGTCGGAGGCCGGGCCGGAGGAGAAGGGCCTATGCCCATCTTATGCCCCTCTGATAATGGCTGGCGATGGACCTGGTAATCGGTCCATCGTCCGCGTTTATAAGAGGCCTATTATTTAAGGCAGGCGGAGTAATTATACTCGATGCAGGGTGACCTTTGAAGGTCACTGCCGTGGCTGGAGAGTGTGAAAGATTGGTGGTAACTCCACCGTTCCCACCTCTTCAGTATTGGTATGTAGAGGCACGGGGGTGTTTTTAGTGGCCCAAGTCGCACATACCGCTTCACTGCTCGACTGTCGAGAAGTGAAGCGGTATGCGAAGGCATTTTCACCACATTAACAAAATTTTGCACTTTAAAGTCAAATATTTCACAAATGGATCCCTAAATCAAAATATGATGTTTACACACTCATAATATTTTGAATAACCTATCAAATGATGCCCCACACGATGGTATAATCGAGATAAAAAAAATCATCCCCACTTTAGCTGCAAAAAAACTTTTTTTTTTCATGATAATTAATAATTAATATGTATATCTATACCAAATTACAACTTGATAGCATTAATAATCTCTGAGCAAAGCCTCGGACAGACGGACGGACAGCCAAACGGACAGACATGACGAAACTATAAGGGTTCCATGTTTACTTCGGAACCCTAAAAAAACTATTATTTATTCATCAGACCACAAGAGACAGTCAATAACTAAGTTAAGTACATATTCTGTATATTTTGCATATAAAACCAAATTAATATGGTTACAAAAGGATGAGAGACTAGACGATTGAAAAAGATCCTAGCCACCGCCGCGTACCATGTCCGATTTTTTTCAGAAAGATCAATGATAACTATATATATGAAAGTATATATTTTTTAAAAGCTAGATAAATATTCTTTAATATAGTATTTTTTTATTTGCACAAAATTCAGGATTTTCAAAAATATTGACAGTTATATAAAAAATATAACAAACCGATTTTGATATTTTCGTCAATATTTTCCTTTTTTTCTATCAAACTATATACTAAATGTCTCAAAAATGAATTCCTCATGCCTGATTTACTAGAAAATGACACCAAACTCGAGGTGGTAGGTAAATAGAAGCTGATATGATTTTTTAACTAAAGCGCGGCGGCGTGTACCTTTGAATGCCCCCCCTACCTACCCACCAGGGGGGGGTGGATGGCTACCGGGCTAAATTAGCTTAACTTCATGTATATAACACCTATGCCAAGTGAATTCTTCCGATACCAAAATTTGCACGTCATGACACTACTTCCCGGGCTATATAGTGGGTAATAGTATGTGCGCTTATAAAGTAAGTCTTTATGAAACCATCTTCAAATTTATAATTTGAATATTTCGACATGAGTGTAGGTAGATAAAAAACATTACGAGGGTATTTATAAGGCTAATAGACGCCAAAGCAATTTTTTTTAAATTTTTGTCTTTCTGTCTGTATGTTTGTAGCGCATCACGCAAAAATTACTGGACCAAATTTGATGCGGTTTTCACTGTTGTATTATAGAAGGTCTAACTTGATACGCTCCGCTTAGAACCTTACATATGCGCGGACGAAGTCGCGGACATAGGCTAGTATCTCCTATATAGTCCAGTTACAGTTTATTTATCCGACCGATGTTTTGTTTTGATAATGATTAAATCAGGTCACAATAGTTTCGTATGCGCCTTCCAAAAATCTAAAACGGAACGCTTATAAGATCGCGTCCATCTGTCGAAGTGAAAATTATTCTCGCCATCTTAAGAGTATACACGAGCAACAAACCATAGTGAGTTTTAAAATAGAACAGCGCCATCTAGTGATTTACATCCTAACTATTGGTAGCCTCAAACAAAGCAAATACTATATACTCGCTAGAATTTATATAGTATTTGGCCAAAGCAAATATGAACTCTAGCGAGGCCAAAGGAATTGCACTAAAAAAGTATAGAGAGATATTAAACTGTTCTAATAAGTTTTCTTTTACAAAAAATATAATTTTTATACAAATTTTGCTTTTAATTTGCTTTTATCGTCACCGGTCTTGGGGCATTAAAATTTAATTTTTGTCACACATTTAATGTGTGAAAAAAAATTCCTTTAAAATCTTCAAAATATAAGAGTGGCGATACAAAAAGATCGCGTTTTAAATTAAATAATCAGGTATGTAAAAGCCTGACAGTGTAAAAAATGAGGATGAAAGGACATTTTTTCCACGAAGAGAAAATCTGTTCATTAAACATGATTGCCTTATCTGGTATTATCGAGTCGTTATACTGGTGTGTCATCGCGCAAAGGTGTTAAGTGATATATCTGTACCTTAGAGGCATAAGGGCCTAAGTGACAAATTCCGATTTTTTTTTTATCGCAATATCATGATTGTTTTTTTTTTCTGCATCGAATGGTCTAATACACGTAGTTCTAAGTGGCTTAGATCAAAAACTATTCAATTGCATTAGGCTCCATGTGGAAAAAAACGTCTATAGGCATAAGTGTCAATTTTGTTTTACAACACAATGCTCCAAACACACTTGACATTATTTAATTATTTAAAGGCGCTAACACACAAAGACCTTTCTGCCGCTATGAAATTTACGTCTTTTAAAAATATGGCGCCAAAAGTTCTTGCAAGTTACGCGCTCGTCCGAGTAAAAGAGACAGCGCTATACAGTTTTGTATGCGACTAAGTGAGATGGTCGTATACACATTTTGTGTTGTGACATTATAACATTTAGTTGTCATTTTGTTTCGTTCGTTGAGAGAATAGCAAATTCAGTGAATTTAATTTATTTAAATAGGTATTAAAAATGAGCAGCAAAAGGAGTGCACGTATAACAAAAATGTTTGTTAACATAAAAATACCAAGTAAATCGCCAGAATTACCAGATTGCGAAGGTAAGTACTATTTTAATTTGCAATATAACCTATCTTATTTTTCTGAATAGTTTTCTACTGTTTGTTTGTACTTGCTACTATTGTGTTAGTCTTAGTTAGGTTTTTTTTTTACTAACGATCACAAAAAATATGCAGGTACTTACATAAGTTTGATTACGCATTTATGTCAAACTTTATATTGTATCTTTATCATTTTGATTTACTTAGTGTTTACAATGATAAAATTAGGTAAGTAAATAGGTTTATCAGGACCACAGGAGCAGTATAGTTTGTATAATATCGACTCCAATGCATATTTTGTTTATGCAATTCTCGGAAGCTAATATCAGTTTGTAATCATTATTAAAACTAAACATTTTTTCAAGCTCGTTTATTATTTTATCTGACAGTGTTTCAATATTTTTTTTATGTAGTCATATATTTTTTATGTTAAGATTTTTATGTATTTTAACGTTATTTTTTTCAGATTCAACGTGTTGCTCCAAAAAAAGAAATTTATCTCCTCTCGATTACGGAAGTGATGATAGTGTTGCTGATAAAGATTTTTTAACCCTGATGGTTTTGCAAATTCCTCTGATAGTGACCAGCACCAGGAGTATCTTGTAATCTCTTTACACAATCTGAAATTGATGAAGACTTAATTCAGCTATCTGATTTGAATATCAGTCCAGAAGAATGTTTTTTAGAGTCTGTAGAAAAAGAGCATTTCTATCCTGTAATTACCACAGCTGAAATACATTTACCTTCAGAACAAGCTAAACCAATTGTATCAGAAACTAAGGTACCTGATACTTCTTTACAAGCTACTCCTGTAAAACAGTCACAAAATGCTATACAAACTACTTCTATACAACAAAAAATTTAAAAGAAGACTTTAAAATATCAAAAGACTTCAAAATACCGGAAACAGTTTGGTGGCAATTGCGACGAGATAACATGGGCGTATTGTTTTACAAAACAAATTTGAATGAAATAAACTTTTCTGAGCTAACACTTATTAGAAACACAAAAACAAACCCTATTATGCCAACCAATTTAGAAGTCGCTAGAATAACAGAAAAACCTATATCAACTGCAAAGTTTAATGATCTAATGACCCTACTACAATGGGTTCCAAAGTCCTGTCACCATTACTACCAAAGCCTGGTGCATTCCAATACTGCAAGTGATGTTCCTGAAGCTGATAGCGTCGATAAGTAAAAAACAAATTTTTATCTTGAATATTGATTTACATTGTTATTATTTTTTTGTGATTTTAACTTGATCTCATAATTTGAAATTAAGAAACTTTTGTGTACTTTAGTATAGCATTTTGAAGGCATAAAAACCC
This sequence comes from Ephestia elutella, assembly GCA_018467065.1. Classification (NCBI taxonomy): domain Eukaryota; kingdom Metazoa; phylum Arthropoda; class Insecta; order Lepidoptera; family Pyralidae; genus Ephestia; species Ephestia elutella. The sequence goes on along the minus strand of CM031585.1, from coordinate 982,281 downwards.
CTTATAAAAATTGATCTCATTATAATAAGCATAAAAGTTTTCTGCTATTGTATCATCAACAAAACATTACAATATGAAACTTACTAATAAACTTACTACCTATTACTTTTATAAATTGATTAAGTTAATAAAAGAGATTTCATTTTTGTTTTCTAATTAAAATTTTTGCAGATTATTGATAATACTACTTAACTGTTTATTTTCGTAATAAAAAACGACATGAATAATAAACGTCTTTAATTTTTGTGCCTCCGATACACACCTATTTTAATATATCGTAGGAGGCAAAATATTATAACGGAACATAGACCAGTGATAATTTTTCGATATTTGACAAATTGATTATAATTTGAGCACTATTTAAATATAGACCCAGCATATAGAGTGATGCTGAATATTCGTTAGACCCATAAAGACCCAAGTCAAACATGGTATCCCGATTCTCAGGTTTGTTTAGAAGGAAAAGTCGCTATCTTACCTATATAGACCTAAATTTATTATTTTTACATTATGACATATAGCTCCATTGTACAATAGTGCTTTAAATTTTAATCAAAATTCAATTTCTCTTTAAATGCATAAGGATCTATCTCTGCATAGGCCGAAATGTTCGCGTGCATAAAGTTCTAATATGTCCCAACTTTCAGAAAAAAATTAAATAATATTATTTAAACTTCATGTAAAAAATATATTTCTAAAAATATAAAACCCTAACTAACTAACACATGCACATACAAAAACTTAACTGATGTAGATGAAAACTCTCAAAGCTTTAATTTTTTGAAATGTTATTTTGGCTGTCCTGTAAAATTGATATTAAGCACTTTGACCCTTATGCCTCTAAGGTACAGATATTAAGATATATAAACCTATCAAGAATAACTACGCCAATGTGTCCGCCCGCTATGCAACCATAGCGGACAGAAAATAGCATGACCGTCGTGCCAGGATGCTAAGATGTTAAACATCTGCCTGGCATCCCATGAAGGCCAATTTTTCGGGATGAGGTTTACAAAAATAGTATTTTTGGAACTTTTTTTTAATTTTGCAATATGGGTATCATTTTATAAGTGTTACAGTGCGCTGATTACGAAAATAACATTTATTTTGGAATCCAAGATGGCGGACAACTTTTTTTTCACGTTTACAATATGGGTATGGTTATATAGGTATTTCGGTGCGCTGATGACAAAAATAACATTTATTTTGAGATCCAAGATGGCGGACATTTTTTTTTTCAATTTTGCAATATGGTTAACATGTTGTAGGTTTTTCGGTGCGCTAATGACAAAAATAACATTTATTTTGAGATCCAAGATGGCGGGCAGTTTTTTTTTTCAAGTTTACAATATGGGTATGGTTATATAGGTTTTTGGGGACGCTGATGACGAAAATAACATTTATTTTGAGATCCAAGATGGAGGACAGTTTTTAATTTTATTTTGGTTTTCGGGGACGCTGATCTTAAAATAAATGTTATTTTGGTCATCAGCGTCCCCAAAAACCCATAAAACGATACCCATATTGTAAAATAAAATAAAAAACTGTCCTCCATCTTGGATCTTAAAATTCATGAGTATGAAAATGGTACCTATATAAATTTTAAAAAGATTTAAAGTAATAAATATGTAACTCTGATCTACATTACTCTCTGCTGTCTGTGAATACATGAACACGCGAAAATTACATGCCCCCCGAGCAGCAGAGCGACGTGGATTCCCCTTGACTCTTACCGGCAGACTGATTTTTCGTAGGCTTGGAACTCGTATATATTGAGCGGTGGCATTGCCATACAAAAAATGTATGGGGAATTTCTTAGTGAATTGTTACGATATATAATATTTTTTTCGAGTTATTTTTCAAAAATCTAATACGAGCAACTTGTAGCTAGTTTAATAAACTCGCGATTTAACATTATGTAGAAATTATAATTTGTGTTTTACATAATGATTTCGTTAAAGCCGTGAACCTTGTTTTTCGTATTTTTCGTGTTTTCTATAAGGTATTTACGCAAAAATAAAAGGCAAAATATTTTTATCTGTCTCGTATAAGTAGTAGCAGTTATTTAAGAAGCCTATAGTACTATTTTTATTATCAATAATGATCTAGTTTTGGCACCAGGGTCAATTCAGTAACGCCTGTTTTGGCTAAAAACGTGTGATGCAGGCTTAAGAGGTAGCTATCAGAGAGAAAAAAATCACTACGTGGTAGCTATTTTATATCCCAGAATTTTCATTCATGATTTTAAAAGTAGTCAGAAGCTAGAGTTAGTCTTAAATTATAGCAAACATCAGACTACCGCACGATACGTACAAACGGACGAATTTATACGGCTTGTTGTTAAATACGAGTTGCATGTACGAGCTTGTTCGCAGAGATTTACTGTTGAACGCTGCTGCTACTTACTGCAATTCATACTAAATAACTGCGATGTGCGTTAGTCGCTTTTCATTTATATAGGTAACTCTTTGTTAGCTTTGTCTATCTTTTCAACCGACTTGCCAAAAAAGAAGGAGGTTATATGTTTCGATGTATGTTTTCTAGTCTCAGTTTAAAATTTAATATAAACCTTAAAACATCTAAAATTAAAACACAAGCTAAATTAAAAACTAAGGAATACAAAAAAAATAAAAGTTGTAAAGCCCCTCAAGAACCCCGCGGCACTGTGTCCAAAAGGCTGGCTGCATTGCCAAGTTGTATGGCAATACTTAGCCTTTGGCCAAAGAAGCTGCCAGCCCATTGGTCGCGGGATACCTTGACCAGCTTTTTCGAAATAAAAAGCTGGTTTAATGTATTGAATTTCTTAAATTAAAATACCTACATAAAAACATCAATGTTCTCTCTCTCTCTATCTCAGCCGAAAGACGTCCACTGCTGGACAAAGGCTTCCCCCAAGGATTTCCACAAATAACGATAAAATGTTCAAAATAATGAAACTTAAAACTACGAACGGTTATAATAAAAATCAAGAAAGATTTTTGTTCGTATCGTATAAAATTTTCACATAAAAATCATAGAAATGGCTTAAAAATATAAAGGCAAGTATAGTGAAGAAGGAACATTTTGTTTTTCAGAAAATTAATGTAAGTAAAGTGGCGATAGCTTGACTGGATTTTGCGATAGTATCGGGATCCGAAATTAAAGGTTTAACTATTTGCCGGGCTCTGTATAGTTAAAGAAAAATAGTTTATTTTGTGAACGGAGACCTTTAATCAATAACTTTTTACTTTATTCTATCTCCTATTTATTTAGACATAGGCCTTTCCATAGACTTATCATAAGTCTACGAATAGATCTAGTCCACCAGTCGACTTCTTAAGGCTGATAAAGTGATGATTGATTTGTTATTTATTCATCTCAGCTAGTGTTGCAGCAATAGTGTTGACTATCGATAGTATTGTGACCTTGAAAAATAGTCACACTGTCGATAGGCCTATCGATACTATTGATAGTATTGATAGCCAATTGTTTGCAATACTATTGATGATAACCAAAACTATCAATACTATCGATGGTATTGGTTTTTGATACTATCGATAGTATCGATACTATCGATAGTCCTGCAACGCTAATCTCAGCTACAAGAGATGCACTGCTGGACATAGATAGGCGTCTCTTCTTGATTTACATCAATTGGTAAAAAGCTCCCTGCAGTTAACTACGACATTGCGAAAATGAAACTTATTGCTCAACGAACTAACTTAACAATAATGTTAACATGCATACTTAAACAAACAGGAGACAATTTAAAGCAGCTGCATAATAATTTCCCGAGATAACTCGGACAAATTAAGGAGGTGAGAGAGGTCCAAAGTTTTTATTGTTACTGCCTAAGAATTTATAAATTTATCCCTGCCGTCTCGGGCAGATGGTTAAAATTTAACTTTTCATTACTTTGTCTTTATTTTTGTTTACGAAAACATTAGAAATTACGGTTCTGTAATGTTTAATAATTAATTTCGTAACTTGCCATTTGACTTGGATATTTGAATTTCAGGGTCGGTTTTGGTTCACTTTGAAGCGCCCACTTCATTTATTATTAGCAAAAGCTACTTTTTTTGAATCGTAATTCCAATAAAAATAGTAGCTTATGTCAGTGGGAATATCTGGAATTGATAGGTAGCGCTGTCATCCATATCACTGAACACTGGGATATCAAAAGCTAGATTTTTTTGTATCGACAGAAACAAAAAGTATATTTAAATAGATTTGACAAATAAAACCAAGCTCAAAAGCTCGTGTAATGTGGTTAAGAGACAATAAACGAGCGAGGGTCCGTGATGTATTCAACAAGTCGTGGGTCTGTCCCCATGTCCCACTATAAAACATTCGGTCACTCTGAGTCGACGGTAATGTTGTTTCTACTTAAACGAGCCATTTTACTTGCATTTTAGTTACATCTGTTGTCTGCAATAAAAATCCTTAAACTTTTGATCCACTTCTCGATTTATGATTGAATGGTGTTTTATTTTGAACATAAGAGTTTGAAAATGCAAATAATGAGTGATATTTGATACTAGGAAAAATTGTATCTACTATAACGTAGTTCTCTGTTTTTCTACGAGTATTAAAATAGATACATAGGACCGTGAAACACTTATTTTATCGAACTAGGTACCAATAGAAAAATAGCTAGTTTATTTTTATACTAGCCGCGCCTCGGGTCTTCGCTCCCGTGGGAATATCGGGATCAAAAGTACTCTATGTGCTATTCCCGGTATTTTTTTACCCGTATACCAAATTTCATCGAAATCCGTCCAGTATATTTTGCGTGATTGAGTAACAAACATTTTCACAAATTCACAGACTCACAAACTCACATCCAAACTTTCGCATTTATATTATTAGTAGGATGTAGGATATATCTCTCACACAAATAAATAAAAAAATAAAAATAGGCATTAAAAGCATCGTTAAAAATGCAAGGCGTCTACAAAAGCCGGCTGGACAGGCATTCAGTAAGGTCTAAATTCACAATATTACTTACTTTTAACGAAGTTTAGTACACAACTGGAAAGGATAATGATACCAAGGCGGCTTTGTAGGGTTCTGTGTTCTAAAGATCGAAACGGACTAATAGAGAATGTTAATGAGTAAGTATATTTGTCGTCTGATATAATTGCTCATGTGATATAATATTAATATTTTATTGTAGGTATTAAATTTAGGACAATTTCCTTTTTACACATACTAACCCACAATTACTAGTAAAAAATAAAATAAATGACGCTATTTAAATGATAAAACATAATAATTGAATGTCACTTTAATTGATCAATTTTGTTTATAACATGGTTTACTATTTTTTAGTTCTAATTAAAGTATAATGGGAATGCTTTTTGACTCCATTAAAAGTGACGTCACTGTTGAGTACTGTCATACAAATCCCATATAAATTATTGTTTTTGACATTTAGAAAAAAGTATCTAATTTGACTTGTTGTCATTTACCCTATTAAAATAAAACTTTTTTCCAAAAAAGTGAACCGACTTCCATAATAAAACTTAAAATCATGAAATAACAATAAAGAAAAATGTATTAGCATGCTACCTACTGAATGAGGTGAAGTCGGTGCCAAGTGCAGGACTATGTAATTGTTTAGCTAGGCATTTTGTATATGTACCTACATGATTCTAATGTTAATTTATATTATTTAATATTAAATTTGGCACCGACTTCACCTCATTCAGTAGGTAGCATGCTAATACATTTTTCTTTATTGTTATTTCATGATTTTAAGTTTTATTATGGAAGTCGGTTCACTTTTTTGGAAAAAAGTTTTATTTTATCATTTTTAGTGCTTCTACACCTTTTCATTTTCTTTAATAAAAACTTAAACTTTTCTTTCACTGGTGGCCGAAAATAAAGAATTAAGAATTCGAAACTTTTTATGTCAGTTTGATTTGAAATGTCAGAACATGTCAAATTGTCTATTATTTTTGGCACATAAATAGACCGTGAGCACGCGACGACCAAACCTTCCTTATTTTAAAAATGCTGAATATTTCTCTGCGTGGTATATACGAGTAAAAAATATTAGCGACTAGGTATGAAGTTTGATCTTAGTTGCTTATGCAGGTAATATGGATAGCAAGGATGATTTTTATAGGTATAAAAAGCACCCTTGGGGCCTTCCAAAGTAATATTAAATTCAGCTTTTATAATAAAACAAAAATTCAACTTTTATAAATAACAAATTCAGCTTTTATAATAAAACAAATAATTTAGTAAAGTTACAATGTCTAGCAGGGCACCAATTTAATGGATGGCGTGATTTCTTATATTATTAGGAATAAAAGCTTTAAAAATCTTTACTTTAGGGAAATTGAGTTTAAATGTTATTGCTACAACTAATCTGCCTAAGTAATCATGATCCAAATTTTATAGTCACTAAATGTTTGGAACATACACAGAAAATCTTTAGTTTTAATAAAATAAGGAAGGGCATGCTATCGCGGGCTTTTGCTCTATAATGCAATGTAGGTATTTTTATATTTTGTTAGGTATCTTTAAAATTACCGAAAAGATTCTGACATGGTTAAAATGGGACCAACTTGGGTATATATCATTACGAATAAAAAAACAATTTCGGAAATCAGTCCACTGTAGGCGGAGAAATCGGCGAACATACATAAAAAAAAAAACATACATACATCGAAACATATAACCTCCTTCTTTTTTGGGAAGTCGGTTGAAAATTAAAAAACCACGACTGCCAGTTCATGTTAATTAACTAAATTTAGGTGACCGTTGACCAGTAAACTATCCTTCAAAATATCAGCTATTGTTAATTGATTACATAAATCCAATTGATGAAATGAAATAAAAAAAATAAAATTGATATTGAGAATAAGGTTAACTAATTGAAGTAGATAGAAATATAGCGCCAAGGCATAGAATGGGATAGACTGGCTTCAAAGTGGGAAAAATAAGAAAACAGGAGTATATTCAAATGGAGATTAAAGAACCATTAGCAACTCATTTGCAACTCGCGCTTGACCGCTTTTTTCGGCTTTCAGGAGCCAGTGAACAACAGTGAACGCTCGGCGAGATAACTTTTGCCCTGTTAAATAAAGACGACAGTTTTATTGAAAGTAGGGCCGTTTCCCTTCTGTAATTTTCTTGGAATACCCTTATTGTGTGGTGCAATCCATAAGCGTTATAACCGCGAACATTCCATGGAGTAGATTAAGACCCAGATGTTAAGAAATCTGAATGTCGTGCTTTAGCTTACAAGGTTCGATTCTGAGGATATCAGGGGCATTGGACAAATGGACAACACATTTACAAAATGTATACAGTACTGCTATTGTCTGAATTTTCAATTGAATTGTATTTTATATAAATAAGGAAGACTGTTTGGTCGAATGGTTGACTGGTAAAGAATGCCATTTGGCGTTAAGTCCAGCATTTGTACATAATTTCTGAAATTTTGTACAGTAAAGTTTTAAATAAATAATACACTGGTTGGGTCTGCAGGTCTCCCATTTCTGTCTCACATATGATATGTGACTGAGACAGGATCAATAGGGTTGTTGTAAATTCGTCCTAGGGTTAATTCGGTACCTAAAAACTTTCTGTAAATTCGTTCCTCGTTGTTGTATGCGCTACGTAAATGCGCCACGCAGCGGTTGCCCTCATAGCAGTAGCGAGTCGCTTTCGCTCGTCCCCTGTACCAGCCCGCAAAGGAGATAGAGACATTTTTCGCTTTGCCACAAAGTTAAAAACTCGTTATTCGCTGGCGAAAAGTTAGGAGAGTCGCCATTGTAGCCGGGGGGAATTTATCGTGAGCATTGTGATTACAACAACAACTGAGTAATTGAAGCGGCTATTGTTTTTATATTTTTTTATTTTACTAGACTTTGCTCGTATTGCCCTGACAATTTTGTCGAGACCAGGCTCTATAATTTTGACTTCACTTTATTTCACTTCTCAGATTTAAATCCCTTGGGAAAGATACGATGGGGCTGACATTATCTCAAAATAAAAGCCCACCAAAAAAAGAGAAAAAAAAAAATTTTTGCTCGTGACTTCGTCCACGAGATGTGAACTTCAAACATGAATCTTTCTGAAAGGTACTCGATGAGTTATAACTATTATTATACGTATTATCGTAGGAGACCTTGGGACGAGTTTTTTAAGCATGGAATTTGGCGCCAAGTTCTTCGAGACTGGCATCTTAGAACTTTGCAGTTGCTAGTAACTGAAAAGGTGTCGCCGACGATGGACACGAGTGGAGGACATCATCTTTAACATATTCTATATTCTACATGTATACAAATCCACCAGTTTTTGATATGATTGTCCGTGAAGAAAGTTCCAAGAAATTGTTTAATATTTATGATACTTACGATTCAGATATGCGGACCACATGACCAGAAAAATCCTAGAACTCGAGCCAGCGCCGAGAAAACGTGGAAGACCCCGACTAACATGGAAGAAAGTCGTAGAAAGTGACCTGATGAAGAACCACATTGACCCTAAGATGATCCAGAATCACCAGTTCTGGAGAAAGATGGTTAGGAAAGTCAACCTCAATTAAAATGGGAAGAAGGCTGGAGGAAGAAGAACTTCCGATTCACATATAAACTAGCTTCGGTTAAACTCAGTCGTTTTACTTCCCATCCTCTAAATACTCATCACTTTTACATTTATGAGATGAGTTAGTGATTACGACAACAACTACGTAATTAACAAAGCAACTATTGTCTTTGTGTTTCATATTATTCCAGGGTTATTCGTAAATTATAGCCCTGGGCTACTCTCATTGGAAGCTAGTTAAATAGAAGGAACGTTCAAGAAAATAGGGACTCTAATCATCGTGAATCTTTGTCTTAGATTGTCGTATTTGTGTTGTCAGAAACAAAGGTTTTCTCTTAGTTCTTTCATATTCAAAGTTAATGAGAAACATATATAATCCTAACTAATATTATAAATGCGAAAGTGATTTTGTTTACTTCTTTGTTGGTTACCACTTCACGCTTTATCTACTGAACCAATCTTCCTGAAATTTCACATACACATAGTTAAAAGTACTGAGAAGGACATAGGGTAGCTTTCATCCCGGGAAAAGACTTTTCCCGTGGGAGTTCACGCGGGTGAAGTCAAAGCTAGTATTGTATATAATTCACTTAACAAATTTACTTAAATTTTAAATTAATTAAATAATTAGCTCTTATTTTAATGAATTAGTACAAACCTTTTGTTCTTTCAGTATTCTAAAAATGTATATTTTCTACAAACTCATTTTATTATTTCAAACATTATAATTCTACACACAAAATTAACAAGGGACTGTTTTAAATATTTTGTTAAGAGAATAAAATTGGGTGAAATCAAAGTTATTTTAGATATGGCATGAATTTTTGTAGATCCAAATGTGCGCATTTGACGTTGAAATATTAAGGCTCATTCCACACTGCCGGGCTCGCATACAAAAAACATTCGTAATTATTAATCCCAGGAACCTTAAGAAAAAGCAGGCATGGAGACGCACTTTATTCACGCTAATAAAACAGCTAGAAACATATGCGGGAAACTGGCTTTCACATACATAAATATGTAATACGGTACCGACTTCCCCGTACCACGACACGTAATATAAATTTCGAATCGAAAACGTATCGTTCGTCGTCTTATTCTTTTGTAAGAGTAGCGATAAGGATGGCGTGTAGTTTTCGCGATGGTTTTGGTATGGTGGTATAGGTTCGAGAGGCTGTTCTGCCCCCCGATATATTTTATGGAGAGTGCGCTCTCTTTTTGCAATAGACGCCAGAAGGTGCGGGCCAACCCTTCATATTTACGATTAAGTCGTGATCAGAAATATAAAATACGGGTATGTTTTTTGTCGATACGTTACTGATACACGATTGTATCGATGTGCTCGGCAAAATTATGTCTACTGCTTGTTTTTTAAACGGCTGATATTATTTTGCTTATACAACGGAATTGTGTTCCGAAAATATCTTGTTTCTAACTTCTGAAGTTGTATTTTAACGGAATATTTATCGACGTTTAATGATTCAAAGAAAAGTTAGAGTAGAGATTTTTCAGCGCTTTTTTTCTTAATCACAAAAAAACTCATAATAGCATTTTTTCTGTAACAATTGACTCCAAAAGCATAAATTAAAGTTAATAGTTTAAAAATTACTTTATAGTAAATGTTTTAGCTAAAAAGTAATTCATGCAATGAATATATAAATCAGAAATAAATAATGAATACGAAGCTGAAACAACTCGCAAACTTAGTGCAGTCACTGATAAAAAAGCCAATACCGTTTACTGCGCTTCAAACACTCACCAGATTTTTTCCCCAAACATTTCCCATTTACCCAATTAAGTGGCAGTTACAAATTAAGAAGTGAGCGAGTCGAGGGGCCGTGTAAACATTGTAACGAAGTGCCGGCAATTCTGACACGGAACTGTTATATTTTGAGGCGGCATTTTATTACTATAAAATTATATAGAAAAAGAAATTCTTATCTAAAATCATAAATATTTGAGGGAAATTTTTTAAATATTTTGTAGTAGGTATACTAAGTGATGAAAAATAATGATTTCCTTACGGTAAAGGAAAGCATCGTAAGGAAACCTTCACTTTGATTGGATATTTAGTTCACTGGCATGGCTGCCGCTAGATGGTGGTAATCATTAAGTCAGTTGCTTTTATACGACATGAAAAAATTAACGCTAATATTACCTACAATATATATTCAATGTATATACGTCTACATAGATAGTTATTTAATTGTAAGACATACGTTGTAAAGTGACGTCTTTGGAGAAAATGCAGCAGTGGAGTTTGTTGCGCCGCCTCTTCTCCACTTGCGCTTTGGAGGCGGTGGTAACCTTAGCTTTAAGTAATTTTATGACGTCAACTAACTAAGAAACAAGAATATTTCGATATAAAAGTGCTATTATTTAGCCTATTTAAATAAAATTATTTTCATTCGTTCATTTTCATTTCATAAGTCGAAAATAAAAAATAACAAATTACCATATCCAAGTTAACACAAGTCTGTGAGTAGAGGCTGCATATAGAATCCCCCGACTCTCATTACGGAGCGGGACAGAGTGTTATTGTGTCTATAGACGGGATTTTGAAACGTCACTATATAGCTAACTTTTCCAAATTTTAGTATATCTATTTACATACAATCTTAAAAATCGGAATACGACAATAGAAGTGTCAAAGACGCGTAATTTTGTAGACACCGTGACGTCGACAGGACTTTAAAGTACTAAATAGTCCTAACGACTCTAAAGTCCACACTGAATCGAATCGAATTTCCGATCGAATTCGAATTTTAAATAACATTATTGCTGAATTATAACTTGTATTTTAGTAAATGCGTTAGAGCGTCATCAAATGTCATATAATATAAAACATAAAAAGCAGCAGATGCCAATTTTAGTTGTATTATTATTCCCATTTTTGTGCTTTTAAGATTTACTTTTGAAGTGCATCTTAAATGCATTTAAATTTTTAGCTGCACCATCGCGCTCTGCTCCTGTGAATTTAAAAGGATTTTTTTTTATATCCATGTCCTGTGAACAAATATTTCATTAAACTTCTTTCAGCAATTGAAGCGTGATTGAAGAAAAATATCGAAATGAAAATTTAACTAAAAACTCAATGTAAGTTTTCAGATAGATAGTAAGAAGATGATATAATTAAAGATGAATTTCGTTATACAGTTGATTGGATGTGAGGTTAGTTTTTAGGGCAGTTGCGTAATAAAGAGGTCCCATGTTTCCACAAGTTTACAATGTAAATCGGCGGGCTAAAGTCCGAGCCCTGAGGTTCGCAGGTAGGTGTACAAACTTTGAACAAACTCGTGAAATATGCAAACGTAGGCCGCCACCGCAGGACTTCTTAGTTGTTCACTCTTGTTCACTATTAATGATCAACAATTCGATGTTTATTATTATTATGTTAGAAATCACCCTCTTATATTTTTCAATATACATAAAATTGGAAGCTGATTGGAATATCAGAAGAAGAGACGAAACAGCTGAACGTATATTTTGCAGAGAGGTTTATTAAATCGCACTGGCCTACGAACTGACGAGTTACTAATAGATTAGGATTCGAATTCGGGACCTTTCCGAGCACAGGTGTTTTAACTACTGAACAAGAGCACTTTATATCTAACTATAACAATCATGGTCTTACAAGAAATTTAAAGTATCAAAATATCCATTAATTTACGCAAGTAACGAGAGGAATAAATAAAATTAACGCGCGAATTATAAATAGCAGTTCGACATAATGAATGCCTTCATTAAATTAATATGAAGACATTCAATTTATGCCAAAACTATTTGGACCGATGGTTTCATATAAATAAGAAAACCTGATTGCAAGAAATTTTATGTAGCGCCATAAAAATATACCCGCAACATCCTACACCGTAAAATAATACCTCGCAAAAGAAAATAAGGTACAGCTACATCCAATTCTGCAGGTCGATTCTATAAATTTCTAATATCAACTCGCATCTCACTTCGCTATTCACTCGCACTTCGCATAAGGTTCAAAATGACCTTCATTTTGCATTCTATAAGCATCAACTATTCTGTTGCGAAGTGAAGTGAGTTCCGAAGCGAACGGATGATACTAGTGACTTCCACACCCCACAAAATGTTAGTCGAGTTTTATCGATTTCAGTTTTATGATACAATTGTGGAGTTTTTGGCCCAGAACTTTAGCTAATTTGTGATTTCTAAACTTAAACTTCTTATTCTAAGAAATTTGAGGCAGATATTAAGTAAAAATACCGAAAACTATAAATTCGTGTCATTATTTAATATAATCTATGCTCCCCTAAAAAATGTCAATGTCAGACAGACTTTCAACATTTTGATTACCTACGCGTTCTGTGCGGTTGTTTTGTTTATTTTGTTTAAAAGTTTCAAAGAATTTGTTCGTTCAGTGGCGAAAATAATTGTGAAATCACCATAAAGTAAGTTTTTATTAATTTGTGGTTGTGAAATTTTTAAACAATATAACCTACGTATGTATTTATTTTGTTTGCTAATCCAACAATAATGTTTCAGTCTAAATGAGACACGTTCCTCTCACCCATCGTCGGTTCAAGTGGAAACTCTGGTAGAGTTTATGGAAAGAAATCCTGGCATGGCGAAGGGTTTCTTGAGAACTCAAAATGCAAGAGAGCGAAGCCGACGCCAGTGGGAGGAACTAGAAGTGCGCCTAAATAGTTTAGGTGGCATGGCACTATCAAAAATTATAAACAGTGGACCAAGGTTAGTGACGCTTTTTTACTAAGAACCACTTATCACTTAACATTCCTCAAAGCAAACCACTTAAAATGTGCGTCGAATGTTGGCTTAAAGTGTGTTTGTTTGTTTTATAAATTTAATATTATAGTTAAAATTATACTCAATCATATACTATAGATGTGTTAATTAATAATAATATAGTTAATTAATTTTTTTCAGCATTACGTCTCACGTCTTCAGCTATTGCTCCTCCACCATCTCAACGCCGGTCGGAATTTGCCACCACTACGGAGAGATTTTTAAGGGTGAAAGAACAGCAGCTGGAGATACAATGATTATATGCCCAAATGCTGCATTCCTTTCTGGAGAGGAGTGCGGAAAGCAAAAGGGCCATGTATGAAAGGAGTGCAGAGAGAGATAGGATGTTTGCTGAAGCTTTGACTGCAGTCGGGAAAGGGCTGCAAGCATTAGCAGAAGCTAAGAATGGAGATAGGGAATAGTAATATAAGTTAATATACCTAATATATTGTAATATATCTTGTTTTCTATCTGTGTGCTAAAATTTATCCAAATCCGTCCAGTAGTTTAGGTGTGAAGAGATAACAAACATACACACAAGCCAAAATCGTTGGGATTTATAATATTAAGTAGGATTATAAACAAAATGTGAAGTGTTCTTAATATAACTTGATATGGCAATTAGATAGGTTCTCGTGAATGGGTGTTGCCAGAGGGAACTGGTCTGCCCGATTCTGATTCAATTTTTTTTTTGTTCTTAACCATTTCATTGTGGTTACTCTATTACAAATATAACATGTTTTATTATATTATATTTGTTTCTTATATTTTATTTTTGACTGTACATAATCTAGTGTATGTATAAAGATAATAAATAACCCCTCTGGTATATTAGGCAACCAAGACTGTTTCATGAGTTTCTTTCGGCATTTCTTCTCAGCAGTGGTCGTTCCGAAATGCTAGTAGTTTGTAGCTTTGAGACATAATATGCTATGATTATATAATTAGTTTTTGACGTGAAAAACGCCTTCTTTGAAGGCCATGTTTCAATTTTCAATAAAGAATTATTGATTTTAAACTTTATTAGTACCTAAGTAGGTAATCTTCTTTTTTCGAATATATTTTTAAGTTTCTTTAAGACTGAAATAAAACACTTTTTATTAAATACTTGCAGTTTTATTGAAAGTCCATTGGTGGTTAGTTTAGATATGGTTTAATTGATTTGATACTGCACTACGACACCGATAAATTAATTATTAAGACTCACTGAATAATACTAGTAAATTACAAAATTGAAATCCATTTTACTAACTGCACATTTCTTGCATGGTAACCTTTGCGGCAGTAGAAACATTCTTCATTCTCTGCTGGTTTTTTTAATGCCACCAATGTGCCATCAATACACCCAATTACTCCTGGAATGCCAAACTTTCTGTAGAACCTGTAATTTAATGTAAGTGGTTACTTACATGATTACTATTAAAAAATGTAATATCTAAGAAGGGTCACTTTAATTACTATTTTATAATATACTTATTACCTTTCTTTTAACATTTGTCTTTCTTGTATATTTTGAGGGAACCTTATATATTTTTTTACTATAAGTAGATTGTTGAGGGCTTCCACCACTTCATTTATACAGCGAGATGCCGATGGTTGCGATATAAATGTTCTTATATTTTCTTTTATTATTTTCTGGTAGCTACCATTAGCCAAAAATGACAAGGTGCATAATATCTGTAAAACAATAAATCAATTAAAATATTAGGTAAATGATTTACATCTAATAAAATCAAAATAGGGCCCAATTAGTTATCTTTTGTTACTACTTTGTATTTATTTTCTGTAAATAAAGTGTTGATCTATCTATCTATCTATAATTATGCATGATATAATAATACCGAGTAGGTACCTATAAAAACTTTAAATATCCTTTGACTAATATGAAACATAGCTAGCAGGAAAACATGGGATTATGAAACACTTACTTTAACACGAGTTGAAAGTCCTTTGCCTCGACGTTTTGTGGTCTTTATCAGAGGCAGTAACTCACACTCTAGTTGATCAATCAGTTCCTTTGTCAACCTATATACGCTTACATAGTCGTCATCTCGGGTTAATAGAGATAAACTTCGAATTTGGTTCGATTGTCGACGCTTTTCTAGTTTATTCAAAGCATGAGCCTCTTCTAATAAAGATTTTAATAAAAACATTCTTGCCATCGTTATCACCTAATTATTTACTTTACACAAACGCGTAAAAAGTAATTTATCCGCAAATCACAAGTTGTTGTACTAATTTCAAACACAATTTGACACCAAAATATTATTTAAGCACTATTTAAATAGGATTTTTACTAATTTCACTCGTCAAAAAGATGCTTTTTATTTGACACTTTAAATCGGGTTCGAAAGAGAAGTGAGCTTCGAAGTGACGGGGGAATTACCTTACAGAATGCCACATCTTACGACATCTCATACAATATCCGTCAAAATCTCACGGCCAATCTAGTTCAACTCGCTGACACGCTCGCAAGGGTAGCGCTAGTGTAGATTCGAATTATCAACCGAGTTTTTAGAATGCCAATCAAGAAACTCACGGCGGATTCAGATTCGAAGTTTAGAATGAGATCTTACAGAATCACACTGCTGCAGTCAGAATTTCTCATACTAATTGATTAAAGCAGTAATTGCACTTAAGACCTTATGATTATGTGTTGTTTCTTAAATTCTAATGTGTGTCTACGATGTTTCCGTATAGTTCCAAAGAGACGGGACTCCCATATAAAAAGTGTCCGACACTAATGTCAAAACGGAGGTACTACTGATAGTGATGCACTTATGCGAGGAACAACAGGTATGAATAAGATGGAAATAATCGGCCATCAAAACGCTACCCCGTTTCATAAATAAGTTTTTTCCTTTGAAGTTGCGACCACATTCGTATGGAGCAGCAATAAAAATGAATATTTGACGGTGAATGAAAAAAAGACAGATATTTATTACCGTTTTAGTTGCAAACTGTGATGAAGACAAATTCACTTATTTTCTAGTGATACCTATTTATCTATTTGTGGAGTATACCTTACCAACACTTGACGATTCAGACCAATAAAAATATTATGGAAACAAAGCGAAATTCATATAGTATTGCTTTGCATAATAGTGGCAAGCAAAATAACTACAATTCCTAATGAAAGTAACTGGATAGAGTAAGTATTTTTAAATTAATAAATAGCTTTGATAATTACTATGTGTAGGTATGTAATGTTTTGTGATCGAACATAAAGTCATAATATATAATGTTTAATGTATTGACATATAATAAATGATTTTGCTTTGCAAAAGTGATAGCCTTAAAATTAAATAAAAAATATTAAGTAATTAAATATTATAATATTGTTTTAGTGGAGGACACGTTGGGCTTAGCGATTTGCTGACGCAGCCTTGCAGCAAAGCAGAAGACCGACTATTATCTCTGAGCAGCAGCAACGATAATGTTGGAAGAATATGAAGGCTATGGTTTCAGGCGTTTTGCTGATCTATTTGATGTTTATCTACTGTTCGTCGTGCACTTCAAGCTTCAAAAAACTGGATAATTTATTTCGTTTCCCGAAATAAATATCATCCTTGGCCAGCGCAGTCTCCTGACCTCAACACCATAGAAAATCTATGGGGCCTGATGGTGTATAGGAGGCAAGCAAGGAAGAATCAGTTTCTCACTGTATGAAAGTTTAGAACAGCTTTATTGTGATTGAAATGTGTGTAGAAAAACAATAACGGGACCTATACAAAATAGTGAGTTAGTGATTGGTGTTCAAAATGAATTAGTGAGTTCATTAATTAAGTAGGTATATTCCAATTATCTTCTTTCTATTATTAGGTAATATCAAATCAGGTTTTATTAACGTATATTACTCGTATAACATTATTTAAATTATTTTTATACTTATTACTTGTTTTTGTATAAAGAATACGAGGTTATGTTTCGTATAAAAAACATATTCTATATAAATTGTTAAATGTTGAGGTATAGTTTCAATCTTCTTTTCGTAATGAAAACGAATACTTAAGCTATAACCTCAATATTTACTAACAAAGAGCGAAGGTAAAATTTCGTAATAAGTAAAATAAATAAACAGATACTTAGCTTACTGCAGATGCTTATTTTTTAAGTTCGTTTTAGGGTTTTTATTTTGTAATTAGGTAGGGAATAGATTAAAATATAAATTTTAATTTGCACAGAAGTTTATAATAATAAATTATACAAAAGTATAATAAACCTATATATTTACACGAATAAATAGCTGTTATGATTATTGTGCATTTTTATTTTATAACAAATATATATAAACCACATTACTTGCATTATATAAAATTACTCTAAATTTAAGAATTGGGTATAATATGAAAATTAAGTTTCGGACTGTTGTGACTCGAACTTGGACCTATATTAACTGCAGTCTATCCGACTACCAATTAGACTAGCAGATGCATTAACTTGTGGTGAAATTAACAATTGGTTGCGTGTCGCTATACTCACCATTATTAGTTTGCTTTACAATAAACTATACGTATTGTATATTATACTTCTGTCTCAGACTCGATGGTGTCATAATTCTTAATACTTAGTATACCGTGAATTTGATAGATGGCAGCACGTAGGCAGCATGAGCAGTGAGCACACAGCAGAGTTGTGTCTAGGTGTGGGTGGGTAATATGATAATTAGCTTAGTGTGAGTAATGTTCTTATTGTAATTATACGTCCGTAATATGCACGTTACGCACACAATGAAGGACTGCGCGCCTGCAAGGCAATACGATCTTTAAGGTATGACTCCATTTTTGACGTTTGACTGTACATAGGCGAAATTCCCTAAGCCCAGAGAGAGCAACTCAAAAAACGTAGCGCACGTCTGAGTCGGTGTATATTTTAGAGCAGAACATAAAACTATTTCCTATCGTGTTTCAGTCTCACGACGATGTGAATTTTTCTACACGCCGAGATAACAGGGAAAATGAAATATGGTTAAAAAAATAATAAATTTACTTTGTACGTCCTATCATATCCCACATTGTTTAAATGCAAAATTTTGGCTGTATTATTGGATGTGAGTATATTTGTGTGTGATGTGAATCAATTCGGCAAAAAGTAAAAAAAACTGGATTTTCAGCTTGAAATTAAGGAAAAGTCTAGAAGGAAAAAAACAATTACATAGTTAATCTTTTAATTTTTTTTAAATACTTGAAAATGAAATTTGAGTTCTCGGGAACATTTTTGTCCGAAAGCTTCAAAATTCAGAAAAATCCTCTTGTATTCCAATCTTCGTTGAGAAGTAACATTACTCTGATGAGATCCTAGCCTAGGACCCTAGTAGTTCGAATGCAGGGCACAAATAATGCGTTTGATGTTGCTGAATACTGATCATGATCAAGACAAATACCTACACAATACGTAAGTAAGTACGAACAAGATGTCATATCTTCTCTTTTCCCTGATCAATACAAACACACGTGCGAACTAAAATATTCAAGTAGGCTCAGACCTGAGAAGGACGGCGTATTGTTAACGGACACGGGTGTATGCATGTAAATTAGATTGCGGCCTAATGATTATTTAATGGCCCATCCTGGTATGTCCCTGTATAACTTTTAGTAAGGAATTTTGGGAATTTCCCATATGTGTTAAATTGGTGAAAATAGAAATTCCTGCGGGCAAAGTCAAAAGAAAATTCTTGTTTTGGTATAAAATTGGTATATAAAGTGTGATAGAGCATAGCTGCTAACTAATAATGAAAATATTTGTCGAAAACGTAGCCGTATAACAAACGCATATACATTTAATGTCGACAAAAAACCGCGTTAAATGAATGTGAAAGTTCATGTATTTGGTATTTTTTGAATGACCTGCAGATTTCACTGCAATTTTTGTTAATAAATTGAGCTTGATATACGAAAATTAATGTTTTTTTTTTGGTTTTGTAGCATATTTACTTGATTGATTTTAAAATCAACCCTCAAAAGTTTCAATAGCCTGGTGTCCTGTATGACAGGTTCCTCTGGATACCTAGTTCAGGCACCAGTTCTCCACAGCAGATTAATTTGTAAGTGTGTATGTACACTGTACAAAACTTAATTTTATTTTAGATAAATGTAAATGTTTGGAGAAAATAAAGTTATTTATTATTAATAGGGGTAACATTTTTTATGTAAAACACAATGACACTTTTTCCCGTGGGAACAGCTAGTATTTCATGAGCAAAAATCAGGGTTAGCAATTACATTCGCATTTTTGGCCGCGGACGTGCCACACATTAAAGAAGCCAATCGTGAGCGCTGACTAACGAGCTCTGAGGCCGATATGTTTTTCATTTGCGAATATTTTTGCAGACTCACATGTATTGTGGGTTTTGACCACCGATTTTAATATATACCTACCTACTTCTCTAAGTAAAATTTATAAAAAATCAACTCATAACTTTCGACTTAAATACCACCGAGTACACTACTTCTTATTTGTACCTAATGGAATAGGTGATAATCAATAAACCAAAACACAATACATATTTATACAAAAATTATATCATACTAGCTTTTGCCAGCGGCTTCGGCCGCGTGAATTTCCCACGGGAACAGTGCTTTTTCCCCGGGATAAAAAGTACCCTATGTCTTTCTCCGTACTTCTTGACGACTTTGACGACCTCCGTGGCCCAACGGTCATCACGCCGGACTGTCACACCGGAGGTCCCGGGTTCGATCCTCGGTCGGGTCAAGATGGAAAATGATCTTTTTCAGATTGGCCTGGGTCTTGGATGTTTATCTATATATGTATTTGTTATAAAATATAGTATCGTTGAGTTAGTATCCCATAACACAAGTCTCGAACTTACTTTGGGGCTAACTCAATCTGTGTAATTTGTCCGTATATATTTATATTATTTATATTTATTTCTAACTATGTGTTTGCAAAATTTCAGGAAGATTGTTTCAGTAGATAAAGCGTGAAGGTGAAGAGGTTACAAACAAATAAACAAACAAACTCACTTTCGCATTTATAATATTAGTTAGGATACTGTAATTCTAAATCTATGGCTGTAACTTAACTGTCTGCAAACACATTAGAAGAGAAAAATACTCGTAACATACTTTTTAATGAATGTTAAAATCTAGTTAATTCCAAAATCACGTTGAAATAACAACAGTAAAAGAAGGTTCGACACTAGCATTAGTGTATTTTTTATTGGACTCTAGTTAAATTACAACAGTAGTCCGATAATACTTCTCTCAGCCTAAAGACGTCCACTGTTGGACAAAGGCCTCCCCCAAGGATTTCATCCATGGAGGGTTTTGCCGTAATCGCCACGCTTGGCAGACGGGTTGGCGATCGCAGTGTGATGGCATAGTACGCGAAAAGATGCTGCTGCCCATCCTCCGGTGTTTTAAATCCCTTAGTCGCCTCTTACGACACCCACGGGAAGAGATGGGTTGGTGTTATTCTAGGGCCACACCACAGGCCGCCTGATTGACATTAACATCTATAATGAGTGCCTTCTATAAATTCAACAATAATGCTCGCATTATATTTCACGTACATTTGTCAAAGAGACCGGAGTGAAGTTGCTAAAGCCCGACCCAAGTTTAGATTAGCAACTTCACTTCGGTCTCTTTGACAAATGTATATGTAGTGAAGTTTTATCAGCTTATGTAGGTACTTAGTAGGTACACTGTTTTAAATTGTAGTTTAGCACATAACCATGAACTTTATGTTTTTTATGACTGCAATTTGTTATGAATATATATAAAAATAAATTATGGTTTCAGGTCGTTTGGAGTCCTACTCTGGGAGGTGTTCTCCCCTGGGCGTGATGCCGTACACTGGCTGCGCGAACAGGGAGGTCATGGAAATGGTCTCTGGAGGGTGGCTCGAGAAACCTTATGGTATTGGATAGAATAAGAAATAAGGAGATTTGAATTTACTTCAAACCAGGATTTGTTATTAGAACCAAATTCTCCATAATAAACTCCTGAAAACTACAGTCCGATTGGAATCTAAACTTGGGTCGGGCTTTAGCAACTTCACTCCGGTCTCTTTGACAAATGTATATGTAGTGAAGTTAGTTTCGAATGGTTTGAAATGGTTTTGAATGACAAGCTGACAACTTGTTAAAAATAAACCGATAGACTTTAAATCGCATTTTAACGGTGCTTCCTGTCCTTTTTTTTAATAATTTTGAAACCGGTAACTGCCGGTATCTAGGCATGCTTCTAACCCTACATAAAAAGGCTCAGATTAGAGATTTTATACCCATTTCTCAGCATTTTACGAATCTTGAGACCAGTCTCATCATTGCTTTTTCGAACGAATATTCAAGATGAAATAGCTTTAATGATTGTCTTCTAATACATCGGCTGCATTCTAACTAATATTATAAATGCGAAAGTTTGGAAGATGTTTGTTACTCAATCTACTGGACGGATTTCAATGAAATTTGGTACATGGGTAGAAGTATACCTGGAATAGCACATAGAGTACTTTTTATCCCGAAATTGTCACGGGAGCGAAACTCTGCGTATTAAGAATGTTGAGTAAAAACATCGATAAAATATTAACAAGTACTTGTTAATATCAATTGATGCTAGCATCGATTTCAATTGATGCTAGAATCAAACATAATATTTTTAACAGCCTACGTTTTCACGAAAAGTAAAGAAGCGCGAAGTTTCCGTACATAAAAATGATTCCGGGCATTTTTCACAAATTCCTTTATTAGACGTCGCGTCGTTCCCGCCATAAATCAGCACTAGAACTTGGGAATGATGAAGAGTTTTATTCAGTTAATGCTGGAGATAACGACCTAATTGGGGGGGAGGTTTCGCCAATCTTTGAAAACATTTTTCACTGGTTTGTTTTCGCATTTTTTGTGACAGTTGAGTAAACAAAATAAAATTGAATACCTACCTAAGTAAATACTTGTATTACTAAGACCAAAAAAGGATTGGGTACCCTATTAAATAGAAAAATAGAATTTAGGTGCTTGACTGACTGAAGAAACGCATTTTTGAAATTTTACAGACAAATTTCATTGACAAAGGTGAAAAAATAATTTCACGCGGGCGAAGCAGACGGTACCGCTTGTTCTAATATAAAATTTTCAACACACTTGCTCGTAAAGTGGGTCTTATTCCATCGAATTAAGGCCCATAATGCCATATATTACGAAGGTATAACGAATATATTACGGAGGTGTTTGGAAATAAAAAATACCATACTGGGCTATACAAAAGATAGAAAACTAATGCGTGTTATGAATTCCACAAAGCATTTTTAATTTAGCCGCATAATACATATAAGATCAAATAGGGAAAATAACAACAGTTTTAAATTAACCAAAGATAATGATTTTTATACAGCCCAAGCACTGGCTGTATGGCGATATACCATCCGCAGCGTGCACCGCGCGCTCCCTGCGCACGGCGCAGGGCGGCGGTACATTTTCCGATTTTCGCCTTGTTAGCATGTTAAAATATATATGTCGGAGCGATTACATTAGTTAAATTAACTGTGGTTTATTTTGTTAGTTAATCAATGGTTTAAAAACGGTTTTTAAGACGGTAGACGGTACGCGTCGGAAATATGTCATTGAGTTACCCTCACTTTGTAATAAAAATCAACATGCGATCGATATGATATTAAAGCGAGGTAGTCTTATGGCGCGGTGCGGACGTGTCGTTCGGTTGTTCGGTTGTGTTGAATTCTCTGTAGCTATGTAGTCAGTGATTGAATAGTGTTATTGTCGTGTTACTTAGTGCGTTAACGATGTGACTGTGTGTGATGGTGTTATCAACGCGATATTGGAGATCTTCGTTGTTGGACAATTTTGATGGTTAAACTGTGTTTTGCTAGTTAGCACGGAAGACCATTCAGTAGAACTCACTGGTTGAAATGGATTGATCTGTGCGTGGTGGGGCACGATCCTATGCCGTGGGTAGGTTAGGGCACGGACCCTAGCCGTGACATATGGACCAAATGAGAGGTTAGTGCTAGATGATTTCTTAATCCGTTAATATCCGATGAATCCCTGGATGCTTTGGGCTGTAACTTGAGATAGGAGTTGTTTACCCTGTCTATTAAGAGCTGTGCATGTTATTTTGGAAATACCCTCATCCTGACAGTTAATATTTTGATCTGAGTCTAATGCCCACATGAGTTCCCGCGTGAACCTGTTGTTAAAGTACCTGTACTGTTGTGCCAATATCGCCTCTTGTGCGTAATGACCAACTTTGCACACTTGTTTCGTAATGTACTATTAAAGTTCAAGAGAGTTTGGGGAAAAACTATTTTGTCAGTAAATACAAAATAGTTTATATAGTTTTTTTTTTTAATTTCATACAGGTATGATGGTGTTATATTGTTGTTCATAATGCAAATACAATTAGCTATATCTCAAAATATAATTGACCGAGCGAGCGAAGCGAGCGAAGGTCTCTAAATCGAGTTGGGGGCGAAACACATTGTTTGTATGTATGTATGTATGTATGTATGTATGTATGTATGTATGTATGTATGTATGTATGTTTGTACCGCGATAACTGCCCAACCGATGGTCCGATTTTGATGAAATTTGGTAGGCATGTAGGAAATATCAATAGAATTTTTAAGTTCGTTGGGCATCAAAATCGGTTCAGTAGTTTTTGAAATATTAATAAAAATGTCCGCGATTACGTAGCAAACGAAACCATAGCGTGTTCTAACTTTGGATAGCGCCATCTACATTTTACTTAGGGAACTGAATTAGTTAGTAAAGTCGAAATCAGATCTAAGCAGCGGTTGTAGACTTGTAGATGATTTGTAAGGTACACCCTCATATTACAAATTATTATTTAAAAAACAATCACTTTATAAACAACGCCTATAAAACTTTACATTTGAAAAACATATGCTTTGACAAACTCATCCATTTAAAAATGCAATAAAAATGTAATCATTTTACAAACTAATTACTAGACAAATATTGTTTTTTTTTTCAAATTATCATTTTACAAACAAATTATTTAACTAAATTTTCAATTGGTAAAACAACGTTACACAAAATATCTTATGGCAAATACATCGTTTGATAAATATTATTTACCAAAACTAGAAGATATGAAGTTTCAAGTTTAAACTTACTGATCCCAAGATTTTCATCGTAGGGTTAGGTACAGAAGTCATTACTCGTCTTTTATTTGTAAATTAACTCACAACTCGTATTGTGACATGATATCAACATGCTAATACCTTTTATTGTGTCACACCGGGTGGGGGACCTGGTAACCTGCAACACAGGATCTTTGATACCTAGCGCGGGCACCAGATCTTCACAACGATACTGTCCTCTATGGTATTAAATTTAATTAATGTTTATCACATACCTATGTAATGTAGTCCAAGGCCATATGTTGTGGAGTAAATAAACTATTTTTATTTTTTTTATAAAAAAAAGAAAGTTTGTCTCCAAACGATCTGAGCTGTAAGTTAGGTTCAGGTTATTTTTTTATGATTACCCGGAAAGACTTGAGAACAGAAAATAAGTTGGGTTCAGGTTATTTTTTTTATGACCACCTGGAAAGACTTTGAGGGTGAAGAAGAAGTTAGGTTTAGGTTATTTTTTATGACCACCCGAAAAGACTTTGACGGCGGAAAAAAGTTAGGTTCAGGTAATTTTTTTTATGACCACCCGGAAACACTTGCAGAGGGGAGAAGAAGTTAGGTTTAGGTTATTTTTTTTATGACCATCCAGAAAGACTTTGAGGGCGGAAAAGAAGTTAGGTTCAGGTTATTTTTTTTTATGACCACCCGGAAAGACTTTGAGGGCGGGCGTAAAAGAAGTTAGGTTCAGGTTATTTTTTTTATGACCACCCAGAAAGACTGAGGGCGGAAAAGAAGTTAGGTACAGGTTTTTTTTTATAACCACCCGGAAAGACTTTGAGGGCGGAGAAGAAGTTAGGTTTAGGTTATTTTTTTTTATGACCACCCAGAAAGACTGAGGGCGGAAAAGAAGTTAGGTTCAGGTTTTTTTTATAACCACCCGGAAAGACTTTGAGGGCGGAGAAGAAGTTAGGTTTAGGTTATTTTTTTATGACCACCCGGAAAGACTTTGAGGGTTGAAAAAACGTTCTAATCCATATTGTTGTATGTTTGTTTGGTTTGGTCGTTCGTCTCGTTAGTCGTATGGTAAAAATAATTTATATGTATAATTTACATAAAAGAAAATACAAGTCGTGTTACAGTTAAATAATAATTTCAGCTTCGTATGCCCAGTCGTTTTCGGCTGTGCATTGTCTGTAAGTCAGTCAGCTCAGTCAGTCACTCCCTAAAGCAAGATTTTATATATTTTGATGATTGATTGATACTATTTTAGCGCCTGGGCTATTAAGAGGTTTTCCAATTTTTTTTTATATTGTAAATTATACTATTTCTTTAACTGTGATTTTACCCTACTCATCAGCACTCTTCAATCATACATACATACATACGTAAGAGTAAATCAATAAAAACGCGAGTAATAATCGCGAGGTCTAAGTTCGCGGCGAACTACTAGTAAATAATGTAAAATCACAAAATTACTCCTAATAACCAACCAGCCTTACAATGTACTATGAGCCATTGAAATACGTAGTTGGTAGCGCAGCAACGCCAGTTATAAATTTTCTATTGGCAGCACACAGAATGATTGTAAATAGCCAATAAATAGCTTACTGCGACACTTTTGTACTAACATACTGGTTATTGGCAGTAAATGAAAACATAGGGGTGATAATTTTATACGGCTCGGTCTGTATATTCGTTTTATGAGTAAAGTTTTGCTATAAAGAATGCATGTAAGTAGATATGAAAGAATTCTGAATGAAACCTGAATGAAAACCTATTTGATTCCCATCAGGCAAGATATATTAGATCCACTCAAGTAGTAGTTGTATCACAGAACAGAGCCAACAAGATGGTTAATTATGTAAGTAAAATGTCCATAGGAAATGATTTTTTTTTTTTTATTTATTTAAAACTTTATTGCACAAAATAAAAAAAATATATGTACAAATGGTGGACTTAAAGCCATATAGCATTCTCTACCAGTCGACCATTAGACCATTCGTGATGATTCAGCCTTTTTTACATTTTGCTGACAATTTATAAATTCGGTCGAAGTCGTAAGCGTCACTCAAAATGTTAAATAGGCTATATTTAACATTTTGAGTATATTTTATAAATTCTTATACAAGCAGGAAAATATTATTTGTATATCAGCACTTGTATTTTGTTACGAACGACGTTTCTTTCGTATCACTTAACTTGTTCAGCTTTGTTTGTTAATTATTAAATATAAATACTGGAATGGGCCATTTTCTGACAGCTTAATTAAGAAAAAAAAATCAGTAGGTATAAAAAGTCTCAACAGATGGCGTTTTATGAAAGCCGAGTCGTAAAAATAACTGTACCTACCTATGTTGTGCACTAAATCTTGTCAATCAGAGGCAGAAAAAAATCACCTAACAGTTTGACTGTTGCACAAATCACAATATATCAATATTGACTTTTTATATGTTTTTTTTATTACGTTTTATTTCAAAAAAATGCCAACCTTTTGCATTTTTGCTTTTTGTATGGACTCGCCTTTTACTAAGCGTCATCTATAAAGCCATCGGGAACATCTACAAAGCCAGGTTTCGGAAATTCCTCATTGTCATAAAACGTTTTAACGCACAATATCGGCCCGTACATATCAGCTCTACAGTTAGTTGCAATTCCCTCCACGGGCGGCTCGTAAAGCGTGTCGTGCGGCAGGTGGCGCCGCGGGGCGCGATATGTTTACACGCATTATAAATGCAATAATTTTATGCAATAAGGAAAATGCAGAAGAGCTGAAGGGTAAGTTTTCATTGGAAATTCCCTTGCGAGAGGAGCCCTGCGGCGCATCTAGTTAGTAAAATGCAGAAAGTAAAATTAAAAATTTCTTTCAAATTAGATTTCATCGCTTAGTGTTGGTGGTAGAGTAGTTTTTCATTAGCATCAGTATTCTTCTTAAATTTTATTCTTTTTCTTTTTTTTTCACTTTTATTTACAGAGCCACCATAACCCAATTTTTGCTAGATATACTCTTAGTTTAAGAGGCGCCTCGACTATGTATAGTCGAAGCGCCTTTTAAACTCAAAACTTGTGTAAATACTTCTCCATTTACTATTGATATTGATTGTCGAAGTACGAGAATTTGGTTTACTTTCTTTTGGTATAGGTACCTTCCTACTCGGCACCGACCGATTGAAGAATCAAGCAGTAAGTACCTAGCATTATTATTTCTCAATTTTGAGTGTAGTATTGAAGTCGGTACAATTTCTAAAACGTCCATATTTTGCAATAATTCTGTCCTAATAACTCCCCATGCCGGCCGCTCAGTTGCTGTTTGCGTCCAGTTCAAATATGAATGAGATTAATTTGCGTGCCATTGATTTTCCGGCTGCAACTGAATTTAGATGCCATTAGCATGTTGATTAGAAATAACTAAATAAATGAACAACACTCAACGGCCCAAACTAAGCACTAAATAAGAAAAATACAATTTATTTATTTATTTAAACTTTATTGTACAACACATATACAAAAGTACAGTACAAAAGGTGGACTTAATGCTAAAAGCATTGTCTCACCGTCAAATATTAGGGTTAGGGGTAGGGTCATCACAGGATCCCCTTCACAAGGTAAGTATGATGACCTCCGTGGTTGAAGTGGTTATCACGCTCGTCCGCCATCTCGTTTCTGTGTGTTTCTGATTACACATACACAGAAACCAGCACAACACACACAAAATTGCATACAATATCTGTGAAAACCAGTACAAATATTTGTCCATGCTGGGAGTCGAACACAGGGCCTACAGATGGCGGACAGGGCCTCCAGGACATGCTATCACAATGCCACGATGCATTGTTATCAAACTTACCTGGCAAAGGCGATACCGTGATCAAGGAATGGTATTTTTCTTTTACGATAAAAGACAAATTTACAGAGAAATGAAAGATAAATTTACAAATTTAAACTCTACATATCTTTTAAAAAGTACGCGTAATAAAATATGATAGTCGGGACGTTCGTATTATTTTACTCAGCAACTTTACGACTCAAATTTCCATCATGCAGATTACCTCAGCGAATGTGTATTAAAGCGTAATCCTCTACTTTCTGTTCGTTTATATTTAAAAATCCACCGTCTAAAGCAGTACCTACCGGATTAACGTGAGACTATGTAGTATGTAGATTCGTTTGCATAATTTTAGAATTATATTTATACTACTTTTTTGCGAACTAGCTCGTTTTAATCATGCTAGATACTTCAGTGACTATTTATGTCGTTGGGAAAAATGTAAAAAAATGTGTGTTGGTTTACATTTTTCTGTTTATAGACTACATATAACATAAATACATAAAAAGTCGTTAATGCAAATGAAAAAAAGTCGTCGAAAGTCATGCGGGGGAAGCCGAGGCCAAAAGCTAGTTTATAAGAATAAGAAGAGAGACTTTTATATGAATTTAATAAATATTTTGTCAAATACCTACTTACTAATTAGTATCCTTTTGGTGTTATTTTACACAAGAACTGTGAAAAAAGACTATTATGGAAACACCACCAACACCCAGGATGCTTCATATGGCCTTGAATCAAAACTTTAGTTCACTGAAGCTGTGAATTTAAATGACAGTCACTTTAAAATTACCTGCTTTGTGGTAATACCTGCACTAAAATAAGTTATTACCACGGGGAGCTTCCCAAATAACATAAAATCTCATTAAGATATAATGCAGCGAACCCCAATAAGCTCGCCCAAAGAGCTACCATCTCCTGCAATAAAGTGAATTATGCACACAACTGCAGCGATACGTTCTTGTTCCCAGGGGGTGCACTGTGGTACAAACTGATATTTTCCTGAACCAAAATGTGTCGAATTTTTGGACAATTTATTTAATTTCACCTCTAGATAATTTTAATATTATACTAGATCTATGCTTTTATCTATTGAGTAGTAAAGTTTAAGTGATAAATAAATAAGTTAAATGAAATACATAATTTGCCGGTCTGTCAAGAACATGTATATTAAGTTTGTATGTTCGATATTTTATGTTGAATTTGATCCACTATATTATAGCAATTCTGTTATAATATCACATGTAATGAGTGTACAATATTTGATGTCATGATGTTAATCTATTGTTGGAAATGGTTACTATAGGAGGTCCCGTTTTTAAAACTACTGGGAGAAATCCCTTTCTGGGATAAGTCCACCATTGTACGCCTCTCTTTTTGTTTCGCTATTTTTGTATTTTTCTAATGTGTATGTGCAATAATGCAATTAACTATTAAATATCACATTCTGTTAAATTTTATCCAGCCGGCTGGTTTTCCATCCACTGTGGCGAGGCGAACTCTACCCGACATGGCAGAAATTCACAAGAATATTATATTTCAAATGCCAAGTGATGGATTGGAACTGGTGGTTTGTGTATATTTTGTAAGTTTATGGACAGACAGGCAACACACCCGCTAGTTTGAAAAACCCAATAAATTCTACAAATTTATATATGAATTGGATTACATTCATTTGAAGAGATCCCCAATGTCTCTAGAATATTTGTATTTTTTGGGAAACATTAAAATGAAGAAGGCATTTCGTTACTTGTAGTAAACTTTGTCATTTGTATTAGTTAAGATTTTAGTCGATTTTGCTCCTTCAAGGAAATGCCATTAATTAGAAATCTGTCTGAATACCTTTAGACGTGATCGTAAAATCCAGTAGGATCATGTTCCAAAGCTAGCTACGGTAGAAGCAGCTAAAATTAGAACATAAAACCTTGCAACGAAACATCGCTCTATCAAGTGGAATACTAGACATCCTATACTTATTTCAAATTATATGACGTTTGGGAAAATATTTTATTTTAATCTCTCTCTCTCTCAGCCAAAAGACGTCCACTGCTGGACAAAAGCCTCCCCCAAGGATTTCCACAACTACCGGTCCTACGCTGCCCGCATCCATGCGCATCATCATCCATTTATTTATTTTATTCAAGTATACCTTATGTATTACTTAGAACTAGTTTTTTTATCGTCGTTATAAGATGTCCCACTGCTGGGCAAAAGCCTTCCCACTCTCTTTCTATGCGTCCCTATCCCTGGTATTTTCTATCCACTTTCTGTCGAATGCCCTAAGTTCATCCGACCATCTTGTCTTAGAACTAAGTAGGTAGATAATTTGATATGACTAAAACACAAGAAGAAACTATTCAGCTCAATAAATTGATATCGTAACTGCCTGGTATAAAAGGAGGACAGGCTTTTGCTATTACGGCAGTAGCAACAAAAATTAATAAAAAATCAAGCTTTGTTTTTCTACATACGAGTACATAGCATAACATTATCTTATATAGCTATGGAGCGACGACTTTATACCGTGGTCAGCTCGTTAGTGTTTACTTCAGTGTAGTGAACCCCTGATAGCAGCCAGGTTAATTTGTTAGAGTACAGGCTTTAAGCTCGAGCTTCTTCGCAAGCTCTAAGCTTCTTCGGAAAGCTCCTGAATCCACGTCACTGGTTCAAACTTCACAACAGGATCATGGATTAAATCGGAAAGCACTGATTGGTATTTCGTTTTATGAATATACATACTTCTCTAGCGATAAACCTATTAAGAAATGAAATGGTAATTTTATATTGTATGTATTTTCGCGGGCAAGTAATATATAGTAAAATATATAGTATAATACTATATACCTAGTATTTTACCGCGCGCAATAGCAGGTTCTAAGCGACGACGTAAATAGCGTAATTTGCGCCAGTTTTTAAGGGCTCTCCGGTAGTGTTTAAAGGGGGGGAAATTGTGTATTATTTTGTAGACTTTAAATATGAAATGAAATTTAAAAAAAGAGTTTGTATGTATTATTAAGGGCTCTCAGTAAGTGAAAACGTTAATATTGGCTGTTTTCTATAAGCTGCTGTTTAAAGAATTGAAGAGTTTTCGCCCTGAAATTTCTGATACGTATTGTAGAACGTATGTTTAAAGGGAGGACTGTTTCCAAAACACGATGGGAAAAATTTTGCTCGATAGAAAAAAATCCTGAAGTTACCTCTAAAATTTCATATGAATACAGATAACATCCGTGTTTTATAATAAAAAATGTTTTAAAATCACCAACACAAAGGTATTTTACCTTTTCGATTTCGTGACTGATTTAATTTTTTGAAAAACTAAACATTTCTATTAACTTTTTGATAAAAATGTGAATGGCGCGCAACCGGGACGTCCCCCCCGCCTCAGCCGCTTCATATGAATTTTCGCTGACCGCCTAACCCCCCTTAAGTTAGACTTTTTATGCAACACAGCTGTAGAAACACCAAATATAAACATTCAATAGTTTTTGCGCGATGATTCTTTTGGCCTATAATTTATACCTAATACCTTTTTTTTTTATATTTTTTATTGATTGTGAACAGTTCGAATGATTTTATATATTTCTTGATTATTTTTTTTTATAAAATAAAAATAGTGACTCGTAAATTATTTTCATAATGAATTTATTTATTTTTTCCAGATTAAGTAAAGCGGAAACATACCTGCCTTAAAACTCGATCAAGACAACAATACCATTCAGATACAAAAGCTACAATAACTGAAAATCACGTGACCCAGATAATTTTACACTCTCTTATCAGCCATTTCGCCTTATCAGCCCTACAGACGGAACCATAAACCGAATATTGCCGAAATAACCTTTAGAATTCGAGCCGATACAAATAAAATAACGCGTTGCGATAAAGCCTATAAAAATGATATACACGTTTCTTATAAACTACTGTCTGTATGGTAAACATGTAAGGCATGCTTCACGCTACACTGTTTTTCTGCCGCCGCCCCCGGGTCGTGGGCGTAAGACGACCGTGGAATGTCGGAGTATGTTTTAGAGTCATGTCAGTTCTTTTTAAATAAAAGAAATATGTGCTTTTGTATGATAATTTTTTTTTGTCATGTTTAGTTGAAGAAACAATGGTTATAATTTGATTTGTTAGGATATGATGTTATAAAATCAATGACTGTATACACATCGTAGAAATGTGGGATTTGTTTTTAAAATTAACATTTATTAAATGAATAACATTTGCAGATGAATAACAGGAAAATCAAAATCAAAATATTAAACAAGTAAAGATATAATCGTAACAAATAGATAGCCATTGATGTATTTTGGAAGTGATTGTTAATTAGATAAAGCGAACCGATTATATTAATATTACTTATGACGTAACTATGATCTACGTTGAAAAATGTAGGTAAACATTGAATCTTCCAATTCTCCGTACCGAAACCGTGCCGCACGGTCACTGTAAAGTGTGAAAAATTCCTAAACTGTTATTGAAAAGTTATGGCGTTTGGTCAGGTAGGTTTATGGTGATGCTCTGATAACATCTTTATAAGGGTAGCAGTTACACTTCCAAAACAGACCGGGCATTGTTGATTTTCTATTACGTAAAGATCACAATCTTGAGTATTTCGAAGACACAAAAGAATAAAATTGAAAGAAGTTTTTCTACCTATCTAACGTAACGTAACAGTACTTCGTACGTATTAAATTTTATTGCGTAAAAATTCATTGAAAGCTTTAAAAATGTAAACACCTAATCACATTGATTTTTATGTTTACTTTAAGCCTTTTATTAATTCTATCTCATTCTAATTGATTCATAACTTAGCTAAAGTATTAGCATCTATAATTAAAAAAAAAAAAGATTCCTATAGATAGTGTAGTTCCGATAATAAAATTAGAATGTTATTAGAAGTTGAATGTTTTAGTTTCAACAAAATAATATAAAGAAAAAATGAAAATAATTTATTAAGGTACCGAACCAAAGTTTCCACCAATCTTAACTTGAGTTCATCCAAATATGTATTTATAAATAAAACACTTACCTATTTGCTGCACTGAAGATATCTGTTATAAAAAAAAATCATTCGTAATTTACAATAAATAATTTAAAGAATCACAATCAAATATAGATAAAATCATAGACACGTGTCAAATTAGCCTCAATAGTGTGCACCCAAAAATGGTGATAAGTGGGAAGTGTAAAAGTGGGTTGATGTTGATGTTGAACCGTACACGGGACTCGGCTGATTTCCCAGTGGAAATACGGTAATGTGCTCCGGCGGGTAAGTGGCTGGAGAACTTGGGAATTTAGGCATTTTTGAGCCTGGCCTGACTTTGACAATGTTATTTCTTATTTATAGTTGTGGATATGTGTATGAAGTGCCTTTATACATATAAATTTTTGAAAAAAATAAATATGCTATAATTTCAGATAATTTAAAGTTTAATAGAATACCTGTATATTCAATATCTCGGTTGGCCACTAAGTAATTGCTGAAGAGTTTACACATAATTTAAAACAACTAATACATTTTGAAACAAGTCACACAGGTTGAATAGAATTCTACTATTGTTCATCCAAGATTTATATCGATCAATCTGTCAATGATCATCAGTAATGTCGCTTAATTATATCGATAAAATGTACCATTGCAATTATAAAATTTTATTGTTCTTTTAACAAATTTTTAACTCTAGGAAAGCTCCTGTAAATACATTAGTAAACCTGTAAAAAGCAAGCCATCCTACGCCAAAAGATTTTATAATCTGCATTTCAATTTCATTCCACGAGTTTCAAAGTCGAGGAAATAGGCAGCCAACGTCGCATAGCAATGTTTTAGGTCTTGTGCCTCGCCAAGTGAAAATAACTCTTAATTACCACATTTTAAGGGCACTAGCGTTTTTTTTGCATTCGCTCTTGACGGCGACG
This sequence comes from Ephestia elutella, assembly GCA_018467065.1. Lineage (NCBI taxonomy): Eukaryota > Metazoa > Arthropoda > Insecta > Lepidoptera > Pyralidae > Ephestia > Ephestia elutella. The sequence continues at coordinate 948,146 of CM031585.1, read as the reverse complement.
CGAGTGGGAACGCTTGAGTTTGGGACGTGGTACAAGTTTTAAGGTTTTTTCATGTTTCGAAACAAACATTTTAAACAATGTAAATTTTAAAGTACTTTCATATAGACATTAGATATGGTAAAAAAAATCCATGCGAGCAAGACTTGAACCCGCGACCAATCTTTATAAGACCTTGCTCTTCCAACTGAGCTATCGCATTTCAATCCTGCCCATCGAAAATCTTCACCATATCCGATTTCTATTGAAACGCATTAGGCATGCGTCACCTTCACCATATTTAATTTCTATATAAAAGTACTTTAGTACTAATTGCATCTGCGATGCTCAAAAATCCAAAAAATAAATGTACATTTTCTTCAAGGGTCAATAACATTTTCAATACATTGCTGTGATGTGATAGAAAACATAACAAGCAAGCTTCATACAACAACCATTCCAGCATAAGTAACAGTAATGATATTATGTGTGTATGTTGATGTTGGAAAATTGACAATTTTTCAATGCTGGACAGTGGACAAAAAATGTCGGTCACAAAAAATCCCACTTTATTCCAATTATTTGCTTCTGCCATAGATTTTCACTTGATAGATACATATGGATATCCAATATTCCTTTTAAAATATTTACGAGTTTTACTCGTACAACTAATACCTAGTTGGTTTTAGAGTTTTATAATTATAAATCGCTGTCACTCGTCACTTGGACCAAATCTGAGAATGGAAAGAGTAAGGTTTCTGTGAGACGCCGCGGCGGAAATTTTCAGCTTGCATTTACGTTAGTTTACTTTTCAAGTGTTAGGTAATTTTTCATTTTCTACCTTTTATTTGCCAGAATTTGTACTTTGAAGTGCAGCGCAGAAGCGAAATAACGTTTTCAGCTCAAAATGTTGTAGTTATTGCAGATTTTCGCTGTCAAAACCCGGGAAATCGTAATGAAATGTGGTTTACAAATTCATATTTTGTATTGAATTGTTCAGTAGTTTTGAATATGTATAACCAATCGCTAATTTCTTATTGTTCTTAACTCTTAACAGATTAATTACCTATGTATTTGAGAAATCGTTGAAATTTCGGGTAATTTTATTTACTTACTTATTTTAGATAGGGTTGGATTTTTATTGAATTAATTAATTATTTTCTAAATTAATTTCCGTGCACCATGACGACCTCCGTGGCAGTGGTTATCAAGCCGGACTGCCACACCGGAGGTCCCGGGTTTGACCCCTACTATAAAATACTTATTTTTGAATAAAAAAATAGTGACACTCTCGTATAATGTTCTAGATTTATTTCGTCTGGCAATTTAGGACACGGTCACTTCAAACGCAACAAGCACTACACATATAAAAATGTAAACACCAACATCGTTATTCCGCATTTTTAACAATTTCCACGCAACTATCGTGAAGCGCATTCAAATATGGCGGCCGGCACTTCAACACGTCCCGCTGTTTTAAAAACGAAACTAGTTCCGTTTCGGCACACACGAGTGGCAATATTCTTGCAATTAAAATGGAATTGTAATTTTGCAAAGCAGGCACGATGCCAGACTGATGTATGCTTTACGGTTCCAAAGCTCGTGAAAGGGGAAAACGCAAAGTCCATAGGAATCTACCCATAATTATTTTAATTTATCTTTACTTATTTAGCAAAGCTGAATAGTTTTCGATTTACTTTTTCTAGGCTCATCTCTGGACTCACAAGTCAAATTTAAAATATTATATAACCAGGCCTCTACACATACAACTCTATATAGCATCTTGAAAAGAAAATGAAAGATGGTCACGTCACCAAAAATCTCCCCAAAAGTTTGTTAACTTAATTCCCAAACACAAATGAGACCAACGAGTTCTAATACGTTTAATAAATGGAGGTAGCAAGTGGACGATCAATCAACGTCGTGATAAAAAGACGACGTGTCGCTACCATACATTTATTATCATTTATTATATTGTCTCACGCTTCTCAAGTGTGAGATCTTAAGCTTCAAGTAATTTATTGTTTTTAAAGCTCTTCAGTAAGTATCGTACGTACTTCCGTGACGTCAAAATGCTCATTTGAATGTTGAATCACAATTTTTAGGGAACTCTTTGAGGAAAATGCTAAACGATGTGCTCCGAATATAAGTTAGGGGCGTAGTTATTCTTTGGTAAAGAAGAGATAAGAAAAAGAGAGAGAAGCGTTTTCATTCAAAAATTGTGCTTAGGGGAAAGACAGTTGGTAAGTTAAAGAATAAAAAAAAAAATAAGAACACGATTGCAGAAATCTAAGGAAACCACACACATTCTGGCAAGGCGTTTTGAGGAATTACGGTGGAATAAAGTAGGTAACTCATGACTCTTGGGTCTGTCTATCATGGGTGCCAATCCTTATCGAAAAGTAGCCTATGTGCTTCCTGTATTTTACCTGTGTATCAAATTTCGTCGAAATACATCCAGTAGATTTTACATGACTGAGAAATAAACATACTCAAATTGTCGGATTTTTAATGTTAGTGGGATTCCTATTAGTAAGAATTAGATAAAAATTATTTCCTAATAATCGCGGTAAGTGTGCGACGACATCATAAATCTAAGAGATATTACAAAACGGTGGTTCGGTGCTTTATCTTGACGATATGACGTTGACGGATGGGCCGCGGCGGCGCGGACAGTCTTTTGCTGGCGGCCATTTTGTTTACCAACTTTAACTTAGGTGTCAAACACCGAAATTTTCAAAGTAATTTAAAACTTCAACTTTTGTATTAGTATTTTTTTATGTGAAATAAAATTCACAATCAATGTATGCCTTCCTTATGTAGTTGTTAAAATCTGTATCAGGGTTGGTGGTTCATTCATGGCTCGGCCAGTCAAAAAATTTACTTAAAAGGTACCTAGACTAGTTTTAAGTGAAAAGACTTACTTAGTTTTGGGTAACAGAAATCACTAAATGAAACAATGTGTCACATCTTGTAAGAAAGTGATTCAAAGTCAAGGTCATATAACACTGAAAATGACCTTGCAAGAACTTAAACATTAAATTTAAATAGCGTGGAAACTTAAAATAAACTTAGTAAATAAAAACAAGTATTGTAAATAAATAACTAATATTAATAGGTTTTTTTTCTGCACTTTTCGGTTAACAAATCGTTATACAAAATAAAAAAATATAATCGTTAGGTCAAACAAAAACTGAGTCAGTGAGCAAAAACATATTATTATGGATGTAGAATCTCTCTAATGGCACTTCATAAGTAATTTCCCATAGAAACTTTTCTATCAGCCATTTAAAATGCGCAGGAGGCAGATCCGACCGAATGCAGCCTCTTGAATTGATATGAGGTCATTAGCATCGGAGACGCTGTGTCAGCGTTATACGATTAGGGTCATCGCTCACTTAACAGCACAGAACCACGTTTAATTTTCAGGACGCATAAGATTTTAAAACTTTTTGTTTGATATATTTCCCTCCACACACGTAGGTAGTTATTTCCCGCCTCGCTTATAACGTTGACCGTACGTTGGAAAATATGCCAAATATATGTAAGATGGGAGTGATGTCAATCTATGCTGTAAATGTAATATATGCTGTTTTCAAATAGAATATAACAACTTATTTAATATCTATGATATTATTACGACCATGCAACAAATTGTAGACTTGCGTGGGAGATCTGTGAAACAACAGTATCATCAAACGTGAAACAACGGTATTTTCGTTAGGCAAGTAAATAAGGCTTTTCTTATCGATCATAGTTGTAAACAGATAGACTTTATGACAAAACTATGAACAAACTTGGCAAAATATGGGTAAGGAAAATTTATTTATTTAGCTTAAATTGTAACTTTCAAAAAATAAAATAAAAATAATAATTTGGTGATGGTTTATTGCAGCAGCACCCCGCGCCTGTTCTACACTTGCGCCTTGGAGGCGATGGAAAAATACTAATCAAGTTTTAATTAAGTGTATTACGATTTAAAAGTGCTACTTATGTTGAATGTGTTGAGTGTTACTGTTTGAATAAAAATATTTGACTTTGAATTGAAAAAAAATAATTGTTTTGATAGTAAACACAGGGTAACACACGATCTATACCTAATAGTTTAACTTTACAGGTGTGAATAATGTAAAACGATACGAATGAGTCAATAAATCTGTAGTTATGACACAGCTGTGACCTTTGCACTTGTTTCCTGACATAATACCTCTCATTATAGTAATTTAAGTGACGTTATGCTTTCCTTATCACTCATACGTAATATTGACGCGACGGCCGATCAGTTGAAGGCCGAAGCTAAAACAAGACGGTTGTGTCAGTTGAATCGAACAGCGACGCCGAAATCCATAAAGTTACAGTATTTATTTGATCAAAATATAGCATTGAACATGCTTATCTGTAAAGATTAGAACGATAATTGATAAAATTTAATATAAGTAGTTTAGTATTAGTGTCAGTGTGTCAAGATGAAGTATCGTAAGAAACTAGTGTTGTTTACACTGTTTGCCATGAACTTGGTCGAGCAGCCGGCGCCCGAGGTCACCATCGCGCAAGGGACTTTGACCGGTAAAATAAGTGCAGATGGGACGTTTTTTGAATACATGGGGATACCTTACGCGAGTGCTAATTCCAGCAATCGATTTAAGGTTAGTTTATAAAATAAAAAATGTTTATCATAACCATTAGTTTGAACTGCTTATCTCTGAAGTACTTATCTGTCAGATCAGAAATTATTTCTAAATAAATAATTATTTTTTTCTGCATGATTATAGAGCTATGATTTATCTTATTCTTTTATATGAATCGTACACATTTCGTATAATTTGAATAATATTGTATTATATATTTTTCTTAACAACAAGTACCTAATAACAAAGCTAAAATATTAGTAATTGTGAGCAACAGAGTTCACTGGTTAATTGTCTACTCAAAGTGACTTTAAATCATTTGTATTGTATTTAAATAAATATTTATTAAAGAATATAAACAATCAAATTATTATTTGTAACAAGAAATATAATAATAAAACATGACTCTATTATGTTATTAATATATATTCATTTGATTTAGTAGTGGTTAAACACAGCAAAATAATGTAAATTATTTTTTAGGCACCGTTTCCTCCACCATCTTGGGAAGGAATCTACAGGGCTACAGACGAAATGTATTCATGTCCACAGAATACACCAATGGGAGTTGTTGGTTCAGAAGATTGTCTGAGAATAAATGTATATGTTCCAGCATTTGCCAAGAAACCCCTTCCAGTAATGGTTTATATTCATGGAGGGGCTTTTATACTCGGCAGTGGAGGAAAACTTATCTATGCACCAGATTTTCTAGTCAAACATGACGTAATTGTAGCAACATTCCACTACAGACTTGGAGCTCTTGGATTTTTATGTTTAGGGATAGAACAAGCACCAGGTAATGCAGGTTTAAAAGATCAGATAGCAGCGTTAAGGTGGGTTAAGAAAAATATAGCTAATTTTGGAGGAGATCCCGATAATATTACTATTTTTGGTGAAAGTGCTGGAGCTACATCAACAGCTATATTGATAGCAAGCAAAGCTACAAATAGATTATTTAATAGAGCAATTATACAAAGTGGTACTTCAGTAGCGAGTTGGTCAGTAAATAGGAAACCAATATGGATTGCGAGTCTATTGACAAAAGAATTGGGATATACCACAGAGGACCCTCGCGAAATTTATGAAATACTATCAAAGTTGCCCTACAAAGATCTCATAAAATTAAGACCAAAGAAACCATTAGGAATGTATTTCGATACACTACTTCTTCATCTGCCTTGTATCGAAAGATATTTCCCTGGTGTTGAACAAATTTTGGATGATTTACCATACAATTTGATATCAAATAGTCCAAAGAATATTTCTGTGATATTAGGCTCAAATAGCAACGAAGGACTATTTTTAGTCGCTAATGAAAACCCTGATACTTTGAAAGAAAGAAATACACATTATTTATTTGCATCCGATTTAAAATTTAACGATGATAATGAAGCAGCAATTGTTGCTAAAGCAATAAAAGAATTCTATTTTGGAGATGAACTGATAAGTTTGAAAAATATTATGAATCTTTCAGAAGTTTACACACACCTATATTTTGAAATGCCAATTAAATTGGAAAGTGAACTGTATCTTTCTAGAAGTAATGCTACTATTTACAATTATTATTTTGATTATGAAGGAGGTAGAAATTTTTTGAAAGAACGTACTGGTTATTCAAAAGAAAAAGGTGCTTGTCACGCTGATGAAATGTTTTACCTGTTTGATTCAAAGTTTTGGCCTTTTAAAGTACGTAAAAGAGACCAAAAAATGATAGATTTCATGACGAAACTTTGGACAAACTTTGCAAAATATGGGTAAGAAACTTTACATATATACTTAGCTTTTACTTTGTTATTTAAAACGTAAATTAAAAACATATAAGTATTTTTAATTTGTATACTTAAATTTTAAAGTAAAATTTATTTTTTAATTAGAAATTTCATTAAATTTCTGCCCTGTAGATTTTGCGCTATTGAGAAACAAACATGCAAACTCACACCTAATCTTTTGCATTTATCATTATTTTTTAGTTTGATGTGTGACATGTTATTTTCAGGGATCCAACGCCTTCACCTCAAATAGATTTACCTGTCAAATGGAAACCCAGTGAGAAAAATGAGCTCAAATTTCTTTACATACAGGATTCGCCTAGAATAGGCTCCCTGCCTAATCCAAAAGCATACAAGTTATGGAAGGATATCTACACGAAGTATAGAAGAACAAACTTAGAAGACTATTTATAATAAATTTACTTACTTTTTCTACAAATTCTTTTATTATAGTTATTATTCATGGCTAACTAGCTTTTTTCCATGGCTTTGCCAACGTTAATTGTACACGTTCAAGACCCCGCCCATTGGTGAAAAACGCATGAAAATCCGGTCAGTTGTGTTTGAGTATATCACAACAAACTGTGAAGGATGGGACGTGTGAATGCGACAAGTATTGGTTGTAGACTCCTTTATTCAATTTAATTACCTCTTATTCTATATGCTACTACTACACTACTCTCTATTTTATAATAGGTATATAAGAAATGGAGAACTTAAAGTAACCGACATAGCCCGCAGAATCGCCAAACTTAAGTGGCAGTGGGCGGGGCACATAGCTCGTAGAACAGATAGCCGTTGGGGCAGAAAAGTTCTCGAGTGGCGACCACGAATCGGAAAACGTAGTATTGACAGGCCTCCCACTCGGTGGACCGACGACCTGGTGAAGGTCGCGGGACCCGCATGGATGCGGGCAGCGCAGGACCGGTCGTTGTGGAAATATTTGTTGTCCAGCAGTGGACGTCTTTCGGCTGAGAGAGAGAGAGATATTTATTTATTTTAAACTTGCTTTATATTATTTTAATGTTTTTACGTTTCTATATTTTTGAAACCTCCTGTGTGTGTATGTTTTGGGCTATATCCTAGTTCCATACTTACTTAAATTGTTATTTTTTTATAATGTAATGGCTGTAATCTATTTTACACGCCTTAATAAATAAAAATAAAAATATAAGAAATGATGTAACCGATTCATAAAAATAGAGGTTGGGTGTTGATATGTAGAAATGACAGGAAAGTATTATATATAAACGATATTATTTTTGTAAAGATCTTGACATACCAATAATAAAAATCTCATCAGTAAATTTCTATTCCTGTCCAATTGCTAAATTTATCCCAATCCAGGTACCAAGGGATAAATAGTTTACAAGTTACTGTTTGTTACTCAGTTAATCAAATACCTTCGCAAACAATTTGAAAACACGCCTGATCCGCCGGCGATCCATTACAGTCGGCTGAAGATGTTGCGCGTCAAATTATAACTAAACTTATCAAATAAACTATCGCTCTGTGTGATTGCTTGGCCTTTATTAGGCTGAATCAGTTTAGCGATATCAGATTTAGCTGCAAGTAGAGCTCTCTCGTGATTACAAATTAATTTTTGACCGAGCGAGCGAAGCGAGCGAGGGCTATAATTCAAGTTGGAGCGAAAAACACATTGTTTGTATGTATGTATGTATGTATGTATGTATGTTTGTTCCGCGATAACTCTCGAACCGTTGTTCCGATTTTGATGAAAGTTGGAATATATGTAGGGATAGTTAATAGAATTTTCAAGTTCGTTGGGCATCAAAATCGGTCCAGCCGTTTTTGAGATATTTAATTTTTTGTGAAAATAAATATTGTATTTTAATAGTCGCGAGGTCTACGTTCGCAGCGAACGACTAGTATAATACTATTTGTCTTTAAACTTTTTAAATAGTTTTTTTATACTAGCCTGAGGATGCTTAGGATATCATTGTTCTCGTGTCATTCGCGTAAATAAAGCAGTATATTAGCTAGCTTGCGATATAGAAATACATCAGTATTCGTGATGCAATATTTATCCATTGTAAGAATAATAGTGTAAAGTAAATTTATTTGTAAAAAAAACACAATCCATAATATAAAATACTATCCTCTACCAGTTTAAGCGAGAGAGAATCACTAGCTACTCTAACAATAACGGATAACCAAGAAAACATACAATATAATATGCAAAATCAATTTCAAATTTCCCTAGAGCTGTTTTGTATGGAAAAATATTTTGTTCGAATGAGGTAGTTCCTTACAGAATACTCTCCCATTCCGTCTTATACGAATACTGAAGTTGGAGTTTAAATTTTTATAAAATATGATAAAGTACACCCAAGGGTTGTATATAGAACTCGAGCGGTTCAAGGAAAAGAATAGAGTCTTGTCGCTTGGATCCATTTTGGTGCAGAATAATTTTGATTCTGTAAAATGTTTATCAAAGTGCGGCCAGTCTACAAGGTTTTTATTAATTTCAAATAGACTGCATGTACCTACCAATTTTGAATCATATTCTATCGTATGTAATAAAATTATTATATTTTTTGATTCACAACGGAAAAACCAATTCTAAAAAGATAGAGCCATTTTAATTCGTCATATTTTTTTGACGTCAAAAAAATATGACGTAACTATCTATACCATTTTGAAAATAGAGTAAATTAGCTCAGAGACTACTAGTACTAGAAAATTGTAATTTGGTATAGATATACATATTTACTACGCGGCGCGAACTGCACAATAAAATTATGAAAACAAATTTTTTTAGGAGGCCTCCCTTACACCTAAAGTGGGAATGATTTTTTTTTCTCTCGATTATACCATCGTGTGGGGTATCATTTGATAGGTATTTTAAAAATATTATGACTGTCTGAAGGACATTTTTCGATTTAGGGTTCCTTTTGCGAAATATTTAATTTTAAAGTGCTAATTTTTTTTAGAGTCAATTGTCCCCCCCTCGAACAGGAAAATGGTGGAGGGTGGATACATGAAAAAAAATATAATAACTAGCAAATATAATGAATTTAAAAAGAAAATTATCACGGCTTTATAGACTTTACAGGTTAATGAGTAATAGACGATAAACTTACAAAATTGATTTTAGTATGAAAAATATCCGTAGGAACAATTTTCATTCTATATGATGGTATTTCATTAGGTTATTTTCATTAGTTATATAAAAGTGGAAGTAAATATAAGTTCATGTGTCCGCATTTCTACAGGATAGGTACCTTGGAAACCCAACATTGCGCGTGGCCCGACACGCACTTGACCAATTATTTCATTTTTGAACGCTTCATCTTTTACCTTGTGCCTTGCGCTAGCTATATCTGGATTTTCCAAGTTGGCAACATTGTCTAAGGTTATGAATATTATAGTGCGGTTCGCGCCAGTTTTGGCACATCGTATTACTTCGCCAGTAACTTTCGATTGAGTCTAACTTCGGCCGATTGGCTTTTTGGAGCTACACTATTATACTACAAAGTTATGACTTTATGAGAATAATGGTATGCCAAGCAAAATAGTTCTTATATAGTTATGCTATCGTTCTTCTCCATGTTATTCGGTGTTGTGAATCCGTGTGTGAAATTCTAGACCGTTCATTTGCTTTACAAAATCTAAAGTAGAATTATTCTGAAGTCATTATCTGACTGTCTTGTAATTAAACTTTTAATTTGTTTTATTCATTCCTTACAAACAAAAATTTCAGTCCACCGATGTGATGTCACCTATAGTAATACTGTCCTATAGTACTCGTAAAAGTTACAACTTTAGCGAGTACAGACAACAACTTTTGAGAGGGAACTACACTTCCCTCTCAGTCTACTCTCAACATAAACAAAGCCATAACGGACTTGTTTCATAATATGTAGTATATGTGTAATTCGCATACAATTGATATTGTTTCATGAATAAACTGAATTGAATTGAACTTTCAATTCTCTAGCAGTTCGGATTACAAACGACCAATTTTATATCCCACAAATGAGAAAGCTTAGTGGTGCGAGGATGCATATTAATGTATGAAAATTGTAACTCAATTACGCAAAATTTACTGCACAAATAAATTTCGCTGAAATTTTGTACACGGGTAGAAATATCGGGAATAGCTCATAGTGTACTTTTTATCCTGGAATTCCCATGACAGCGGAGTTTCCGAATGCAGCTAGAACATTATAATTTTTCAAATTCGAACTTAAAATGAGTCTATATAAGGTTCATCCACCACGAGATGAAGATCAATCGCTAACACGCGCACGTAAAGGCGATAAGTTACAGCACATGAAATATTTAGTGCACTCCCGATGGAAGCTGCCAATAAAACTAATATAGTGTGCGCAAATAAGTTTTACAACGACCACCTGCTATTCTGGAACCAACAAAAAACGAGAATGTACAAAAGTGACCAAAACAAAATAAGAAGAGTCGGTAGTCGTCCCCTAAAATTCGTCCACTGGAATAAAAGTTAGTGATAACTAAACTATGCTAAGATATGTTAGTGATATGTTATGCTGTGATATGCTAACTTTGTCGCGGTATTAGACACTGTTTAACTATATATTTATTAACGGGACTTGTTCGAAACGAAGCCTAAATATGTGTCTCGAAATATAAATATATGTTTAGAAAAGGGGAGATCATTCATTAGCCAGACGTTTCGCTCGGGCCAACCCCCGGCTTATGTAAATTATATTGTCATCTTCAAGAATACGTATTAACCCGTGACAAGGTGGTACAAGTCATAAGATCGTATACAAACAAAGTCCCTTCCTGCGTCATTCTGTCCCAATTATACGCTTTGACCTTTTACTACTCGTACCTACGAAACGGATTTAGGTCATCGAGATAATTATTATGTATTTGGTTTTGATGCAGTTTTCTTCGTCACTTTAGTCAGAGCCAGCACTTTCGCATTCATAATATTAATAGTTAGAATTATGATTAGGATTTATACTTATGCATAAAATCTACATACCCCTGCAATCCAAGGGGCGAGTTTTGGATATTCTTAAGCCTGGCTGTAATATTAAAAGCCTATGACATAGAAATAAACCACGGCGTATTAGCAAGGTATGAAATGAACAAGCTATGAACTTTACTTTGCACCAATCTCTAAACAGAGACGTAATTTCTGGCAAATATAATAAAAGTATATGTTAAAAGCTCCCTTATTTTGACGCAACACAAACAACTACACGCATTATAAAATTTTTGTGGTCTTTTTATCTTATTTATAAACACAGCTTCTACATTATTGTAGTTAAACATAAAATATTATATACATAGACTGTTCAAAACTTTTCAAGTGGTCGACTGATCTTGCTACCTGCTCAATAAGAAAGATTAAAAGAAACATAAATAAAAATACTCACGCAACAGGTACATTTTATAAGAAAGCCATTTCACCGAGTATTTCTCTCATAAATTTCCAACAAACCAGCCAGCAATATAAATTCCAGAGTTATCCCGCGTAAAAATAATCTAACAGTACCACTGCATTTTCTATTCATTGCTCTTTAGATAAAAGTCTAACATTTTTTATTTTTATTGCAAATGCAAGTATGTCAACAAGTTGAAGAAATTCAAATTCTTGTACTAAGTTTTAGAGTACATATTTGCATGTTTAACAGCTCGACGATTCAATTTTTGGATAGGAATCAAATCGAAAATATTGTAGTCGTTGGTTTCTGGTTCTTTTATTTGGTTTCAGGTTTAGAACTTTATTTTTATATTGGCAATATCAGTTTACCGCGTAGTTTCACTATGCAAACAATCCTAACTAATTGTTTGTTACCTCTTCTAGAAGATCACTTCAGTATGTAAATCTACTGAATTACTCTTCCTGAAATTTCGCATACTGAAAATGATAAAGGGTACTTTCATCCCGGGTAAAAGTACTTTTCCTGTGAGAAATTCAAACGGGCGAAGCCACGGGCAAAAGCTAGCTATAAAACAATATCATTTGCTATTATAAATCCGATAAATTAACTAAGCTACTGAATGGATTTTTCTCAAATGTGCAGAGAATATCAAACTCGAAATAGTACATTGTGATATAAGTGCGGTAAGTTGAAAATTACAGCCGAGGCGATATTGCTAGCCCGAGCCGTAGGCGAGGGCTACAAGAAAGGCAGAGGCTGTAATTTTCAAAGCGCACGTATGTCATACGGCGTTTTATAACATATTTGCGAGGAAATATTTAAACAAAACTCGGAAAACGACAATACCAAAGAAAAAGCGCGCGGTATAATTTTACTTGTTCACAAATTACCGATGCACCTTTTTTTTTAAAGGCAAATGCACAAAAAACAGCCAGTATTACCTTAGTATTACTAATACAGTAAATTAATATTTTTGTGTTTTGTTGCAGATTAATGCTTGTAATTTATTGTCAAAATTAATTTAAAGAATTAATTTTTTATTTATTTTATCTATTAAAGTTAATTTTATTCATAAAATGTTGACCAATTTTCTGACATAAAAACTCTTTGCTAAGATTTAAAAAAGTATCGTTCGTTTTTAAACGGAGCGTGCGTTTTACTTTACAATAACGCACAAGTGCGTAATGAGATACAATACAATATAGAAATTGGTGAAATAAGTGACACTTTACGAGCAAATCCTAACTAATATTATAAATGCGAAAGTGAGTTTGTTTGTTGGTTTGTTTGTTTGTTTGTTACCTCTTCACGCTTTATCTATTGAACCAATCAGCCTAAAATTTTGCATACACATAGCTGGAAGTACGACATACGGACATAGGGTACCTTTCATCCCGGGAAAAAGCACTGTTCCCGTGGGAAATTCACGCGGGCGAAGCCGCGGGCGAAAGCTAGTATGTTATAAAAGTATTTATTTGTTATCTCTGAGTAGGCTATATTTTAAATGTTTACCCATGCAAAGCCGAGACGAGCCGGTAGTATTTTTATAAGATAAATAACAGTACGGGTTCTACTGGTCGGAGATTGCTTTGGAGAGAAAGGAATGGAAGGCGGTGGGGACCTTTGCCCAGCAGTGGGACAATAAAAGTAAAACAATACGACATGTTCTATATCTCTATAATGTTGACAACACGATGTAAACACATGCTCACAAAACCAGCTTCCAAACTTACAGTACAACAATTAGGATAGACCTTTCTGCGCACACCAATAATTTAAATTTTCCGCAAATGCCGACCCCACTTTCTGTACTAATTTCGAAGCTTAGGCAGTCACGATAACACAACGTTAATGAATATAGATGCTTTATCGTGAACTAGTTGCTGCACCAGGTTCTTTATTTACTCGAGTTTAGCATATAATGTTTTTCTCAAGTCGTCTAATGCAATAGTATTTGTCTAAAGGCATCTGTCATGACTTGACTACTACCACAGCTACTACTGCCATCTAGCGGTAGATATATCAGGTATAATAAAATTGTCACTTGTCACTACAGTTTTGACCGGTACCCTTTATCAAATCAGTTAGGTATATAAACTCAATACAGTTTTGATTGAGGTTATAACTAAATCTTAATATTGTATGGCCCAAATGTAATATTTTGACGATTCTTTACTAAAATTTTCAATTGAAACTAAATTGTAATGAGGATTGAACTTACGAATATAACGCGAACCAATCCGATCGCAAGACAAATTGACACATTTAGCTAGGAAAAGCAATCTGATCGAATTGAGTCGAGATGGTAATTGCCACAGAGCAACTAAATAAATAGACTAAGCGAATGAATGATAAAGAACTCGTACGTATGAGTAGTTACGACTTCATTTAAACCGAGAGTTCGAATCCCATGAGTTCGCTTAAATTGAGAGCCAGTATTCAGCAGAGCGGAGAGGAGATGTGCTTCAACCACCATTCACCACCACCACCAATTCGAATTTTATATGTATAACGAAATTCTACATACATACATAGAATTACGTCTTTATCCCTTACGGGGTAGACAGAGTCGTGAGACTCAAAGGCCACGCTTAGCTGAATAGTGGACTCTCTGATGACGAAATTCTATTGGTTGTTAAAACACATCTCTCCTCTCTATTACTCAAAAACAATTTCCAATATTACTACATCAATACTTAATAGAAACTGTTGTTGCTATGCTATATCTATTTCTATCTTTATCTTTGGTAGTAAGATGCCATTTCTCAGCGCCATGATTGCTTGGATCCTGAACACCTGAGTTGGAAAAATATGGGTTCACTAATGAAATGCTTAGCATTCATTACATCTGTCATGCCGGTGATTGATGTTGACAAAATCTCTAAATTTCAACCGCGCAATGAGTTTTACTTTGCGTGTTACGAATGGTGCTCATTTGTGTTTCTTTTATAATTACTTGATAACTAATTCATAATATCGCCACCAATGGGAATGTGAATGGCCAGTTAAAAATTAGGGACAGTTAAAAAAAGGACTGGCCAATTAAAAATTAGGTCTCTTTTTAAAATTAAGAAGAGACCAAATTTTTTACTGGCAACGAATATTGGAAATAATTAAATTCTGATTGACATTGATCCACTAGGCCACTAGAAATTAACCAGCTTGGTATGACGCAGTTACATATTCTTACACGTTATGTTCTTTGTTTTAAACTATATTTTTGCGCATAAAATATACCTATGTCAACAAAGATATCTAGTTCAATTTTTTTTTATTTTTTTTGAAAATTCTACTGCTCAACTGTCGTAACTAAAGATATTCGCAGATTATTAGCCCAACGGAAGTGGTAACTTTCGCCACATTATTTCCAGCGATGCTGTAAAAATGCATCCGCAACGATGCAAATTCCGGAGTTATCTTGCGTGCGAGTAATCCGCGACCATTCATTGCGATAGATAAAACATTTTATTTTCCCTTTGCAAAAATTCTGGATTTCAACTCTCTAGTTCCTAAAACAATCATCGAAAATGTGGACCCTATGCTAACGTGTTAGAGTAAGAATTAAATTGCGCTGGGTCTCAATATTGAAATAGAAAATATTTTCAAATTTTTATCAAATAAATTTTTTCGTTTATTTTCTTTATAAATAAGCAACGGGTTTCGTTCGATTTTGAAAGCAATTAATTGTATCACTACTATTATTAATACAAAATTAAATGGAATAATATTTTTCCTGTATTAGCCGGAGTTATCATTGTAAATTAATAAATATTTAGATTTTTTTAACACCTAGAATTTTATATTTTGAATTTACCTAGATTTGGATTAATTTCCCATATTAAGGTACCTAAATTATTCTCAAGAATAAAACATTTGGATCTTTATTAAGCAATAAAATTTACGCTTTAATAGCAATTGGGTGTGCTAAGTGGGTATACTCATTATTCTATATTCTACGTTATAAGTAAGTCTACGTTATAAAATATTATAATTCTGACCAACCGAAATACGTCCCAGACTGCCCATCAAACTTCATTAGGTAATATCAACTAACAACCACCGAGGTAGCTGTAAACGAATTTAAAAAAAAACGGTACCTCGTGGCCTGTGGATCCTGTGAAACTCCGGTAATCCTCTCAATAATAAATGAGACGGGCTAACTTCACACCCCAACACTCTAACTCTCACAATGGAAAACTTCTTAAACGTCACATATACAAATACATAAAAAACAAAACTCAACTTTAACACTCCAATAATAGAGTTAAAAATCAGTCAGGTGAAAATTGAGAGTTTAGACGGTATTGTTAGGAAATGCTGCTGAATTAGACATGTGTTAAAAGCGTAATGCACTTAATAGGTAAGCCCGTGCTATGTTGCAGTGTAAGATGATATTTTTCCGCAAACAACGACCGGATTATTGATGACTATTTTTGTAAAATGTCAGAGATAATATACGTACTTTACTTATATAATGTTTTCCAAAAAGGTACATATTCAGTTTCATGTTTTTGATTTTTATGAGGTAGACAGAGCCAATGTTTGCGAGACGCTTGATAATGACCTTATTTGATTTTGAACCTCAACATTACAATTTTAATGTACCCGTTTTAAATCTATCAAATTTAATTAACTCCACTTTTGTAGCTAACAATAACCAAAAAAACCGGCCAAGTGCGAGTCAAACTCGCGCACTGAGGATTCCGTACACGCAACACTATATAGCTCACACACATTATAGCTCTAACTAAAAGACCAACTAGTTTCAAAAACAAACTTAAATTTGCAGTTCGATCCCTAAGATTCATATTGAATCCAGCGCAAAAATAAGTTTGTAATACTTTTTTTTAGACTTCCAACAACATATTTACAACTTTCAGATTTACTCCTGTTTATGTACTGTTAAGACCTTGCTTTTTGCCAAATTTCATAATTTAAGGTTTATATAGGTTTTTATTGCTGCCTGAAATCGCAAAATATGCGAAAATTAGCAACATCTACGGTAAATCTCTTGATCGCGTTGACGTATAATTTTGATTATTTTTTTGGAGTAATTCAGTGATTCGTCCCATGTACCTACGGCCCATTTGGGACGAAACGCAGAAATTCAAAATTATATAAAATTTCATTCTGCAATTCGTCCCATGTTTATAAATGGTACAATCAGTAAAAAAAGTGTTAGTGTAGAAATAATAAACATTGAATTTTTCATTAAGAAATGTAATAATCATAGAATAGTTGCATAGAGAAAAGGACTTAAAAAAAACAGAAAACATAAAATCAAGAAGTATTTTTACTAGTAAACTAAACATGACATTAGGCCTTACTGTCCGTTTTAGTTTCTTATTTACGATGTATTATACTCGTCACAAAACAAGGAATTTTAAAGAGTTTCTATTACAGTCTTATAATTATTAATCACATTTAAAACTATTCTACATACTTACATAAAAAATAAAAAATCAACAGTAATAAATATAAAAGATGTTATAATAATAAAGATAAAAATAATCAACAATTTGTAAAAGATTTATGGATATATTAGTTTTTAATTCTTTTTTTAAAGTTTTTGATTCTTGTCTCACTGACTGTACCAAGCGTTGATAAGGTTTAAATATCCATACAAAAAAAGAATGGGACGAATTGCAGAATGAAATTTTGATTAATTTTGATTTTCTGCGTTTCGTCCCAAATGGGCCGTAGGTACATGGGACGAATTACTGAATTACTCTTTTTTTGCTGAAAGAGACCGTGGATCCGAATATTCCTGAGAAAAAATATTTTGACAGACAAACGGACAACAAAGTGATCTTAAAAGGGTTCCGCTTTTGCCTTTTGAGGTACGGAACCCCAAAACATAATAAATAACATAACTCTAAATTCATAAACGGTACTACTTGAAATTATAGAATCCTTTCATGCGTAGATAAAGAAACAAAACAAATATTAAAAAAGCATAATTCTAAATTCAAAAATCGTACTGGTTGAAATTCTCATCCTCTCATAATTATTCAAAGAGCTTCGTTATAATTCTAACTTGTTATTACGTCCGGCCGACATTATGTTTAATTTTCGCGCGTTCGTTACGCTCGCATTGTAAGCCTGCTTATGGCTGCTGATTATGGTTAATGCCTAATAGTGCCACATTTGCTTATTATCACAGTTGCTGCTAGGTTGCCTCGTGTATTTTGTGGTATTTTGCATTTATTTAATTTTATAAAACTACTACTAAGTTTGTAGCTTTGAGACATAATATATTATGATAAATAATTAGTTTTCGACGTGAAAAAGAGCCTTCTATGAAGGCCAAGTTTCAATAAAAAAAAAATGATTTTGACTTCTTTTACTAGGGACTTTTAGTCTCGAAATTCCTACGGGACCGGAGACCGGATAACAAAATAAATAAATAACTCTAGCACATGTGATATTTTTATCCCGTTCAGAGATTTATATCTGAAGTCCACGCGGACGATTTCGGGAACCAAAGCTTTGAGTAAAATAAAAAAAACGTAACATAAGTAGCATTTTATTGCAATGCTTCTCTAAAATATTTTTCATGTGTACATTATGTACTTGTTTGTTAATTAATTGAGAATTAACTGTCGGCAGCCGAGGGGCCGTAAAGAGAGCAGCCATTTGCATCTCATAAGATAATATCATGAATGCGGATGAGGGTGTCATTATAAGGTAGTGTGCCACGGGGTTGGCGTGTTTTGGGTTAACGATGTGGTTGTTAACTTTTTGATTTTATTTCTTTAAAAAAAATTTTTTTTGTTCATTGATGTTCTGAATAAATTAAGTACTTATGATCAGCGTTTCTGAATGATTGAAAAATTGATCCTTTTAAAATTGAGGTTTGTTTTAGAGCATTGTTACCTATATTGTGTGTTATTGTATGAATCTTCAAAAAAATTAGTTATCTACATTTCATATACAGCTTCATATAGTTTTTTATTTTTTATTTTAACCTTAATCCAAAATTCCTCTTATTTAGATAATAAAAGTAATCACATTAACATTCAAATAAATTAAATAAAAATATTGTGTCAAACGCAAAGCTATCCTTATTTACTATGAAACAATCAAAAGTAGGTTTCCTATAAATTAGAGAGACGGTTTGCTAGAACGTCTATTTATAAGATGAGAGTCTAACCACTTTACTGCAAAACGATTTTAAAGTTAAACTAGACTGGAGACGGTGCCTTTTGTCTGACAATAAGTGGGGGAAGACATCCATTGTAGAGTCTGCACGGAAATGGTATATTTCTCTGTTTTCCTAGAAGTGTAGTGGATGTTTATAAGCTAAAATGTGTCATATTATTTCATTCGAGGAGGAAAATATTAGCGACATGGTAATAATTAAGAATATTTACGTAAAACTGAATTAATTTATTTTTAACGCACTTTTGTAGGCGTTTGTTTTTATTCCTACTAATTGATGAAATGCTATTCCAGTGTCCTAATTCCCAGAATGGCCGAGTAAGGATCGTATCGTAATTGAGGATTAGAATCTAAGATATTCCGTCCGCAGGCGTTTTAACCACTCGGCCATGTCCGCATGAAAGTCATAATAACACGAGAAACAAAAACAAAAGGAATGGCAAGCGACAAACATTTTTGTCTGCATTCGCCATGAATACACAATGAGGGCAACAAATGGCGGTGAAGTGCGTTCCAGTTACGACTGTTGAGTTATTTAATTTTTGTATTACTTTTTCTCAAAAGTTGATAAACTTAGGTCTACTTCTTGACGAGTCGGAATGGCTATTAAAATCATCTTGGACCAGTATTAGGCCACGCCAATTAATCATTGAATTTAGGTCTGTTATTTTTATTTGTCAAATTCAGTTCTGAAATTGAATATAAATAGAACCTGTTTTGTTTTCCCTAAAGGTTGACTGTCAGTCAATGTTTTTTGTTTTTATATTACGATAAAAGATAAATATTCAAACAAGAGTATTGATGAAATCAAATTAACCTTCCTTTATGAAAATACCTAACTTACGTAGAGATTTTGTTTCTGTTGCTAAAATTGGTATTTACGTAATTAATAAATAACACAAAAATGGGATTAAATAAGCTCCATTATTTAATGACAAATACTAGATGAGATAGAGTCAAAAATAAATAAAACTCATGAGTACCTTATTAGGTTTACATAATATCATGTACCTACGTGAATATAAAGTTACATTAAACAATTAATTCAACCGTGTGTTTTTTACATGATTATTTCAATATTCCAAGTGAGATTTATCCAGTATGTTACCTACCAATAAACATTACCTACATGTAGCAGTATCTACTGTTAAACTCAATTTAATGCGGTCGCGACTGGTCGGCAAACTTCTAAGTAATTCGTATTCGACATTCAGGGCTCTCTTTCAAACGCTAGTTTAAGATTCAGAAGTCCCTTAAACTCGACCGTAAACTCCAGACAGGACCATGAATAATCCCTTACATATTTGATGTTTACAAAAACACGGCCCCGAATTGTAAGGGTTTTGACAAACACCGTCTCAGGTGTCGCCGACTGTTCCAATCACGAAATGGAAATTACACCATTCTCCCACTCTGTGACGACTCGCTCATAGCTGTACATTTTGAAACTCATTACCAAGCGATCACAGTCTAAATATCTACAAAACAAAATATTGTTTCACTGATACTTTTGTTGCTAAAGTATATGGGTATTATCCAGTCTATGGGAAGGTCGGACGAAGTTTGAGCGTTTTGGCTGCGAAGTTGTTTAACAAATCAGGGGATGACGGAACAAATCCAACAATTCCTATTTTCGCTTTCCAATTGTTCGCCGGTTGTTGTTGCGGCCGCTGATTGACGACCGCCAACTTGGGATTGCTTGTCGTTCAACTTGTTACTGTTTTTATAACGCCATTTTGTTTTGAACTCAATATGCGCAGAAATTAGAGACCTGAGGGCCGATTCCACTAATTACAAACGTAGATATCGTGCCTCAAGAGCCAAAGATATTGTAAAATATATTGTACTAAAGCATAAATATCTTATCTATTTTTTGAGACACGATATATCACCGTTTGTAAATTAGCCGAATCAAGGGCCTGGTATATTTTTCAATTGATTTATCAAATTTTTTGGCCAGTTGCTGCTATAAGCTAATAAACTTGACTGAAAACATGGATTATATTTTTTCACTGTAGTTATTTATGTCCACCGCTGGGCAAAAGCCCCCCTAATTCCCTTCACTCATCTCTGTCCTTCTTCTTTCCTTCCAGATCTTATCGAATCCCTTGGATTGTATAGGCATGGAAAAATCTGATACTTATATAAACGAACGTCTCAAATAAACAAGGAAATATGTACTTAAAGATAAAGATGATAACAGACCAAGTCATTACTCAGAGCTGGCATATCCTGCCATGCCTTTAACTCTATACGGTGAAATCTCCCGGGCTCGCAATGCGTGTACAGCCAGCAAAAACTGCGACGGCACACAATGCCTGTCAGAGGCAGTGCCGTCTTTGAAACAATCACTTCAGCCTTTGCAGTACAGGGACAATCGGCTTCTAAGTGACGTAAGTATAGCGTAATGGTGGTTGCGTAGTTGAATAAGTAAAAATACTTGTTTATTTATTAATTTTTGTACTTACACAAAAATACAGAGGTAACATAAAATATAGAAAGGTATACAAAGGTACTACTGATGTACCTATTACGTACGAGATTGCAAAAAGTACAAATTTTGATTACTTATTGTTGACATTTACAAAAGTTAAAAAAGACTTTTGAATTTTTCTTTGATGAGGTTTTTGTTTGTTTATAATGCTTCTATATCTGAAACCGCCGCGCGCCAGTTGACTTGGAAAAATATTTTTAGATGATTTAATTCATGAGAAATTTTAATCATGAATCATACGTGGATAGAGCCCTCCGGCGCAGCCTTTTAAACATACAACATGAGAGAAACATTTTAATTCACGCATAATGCGTTTATACTAAACAACCCTCATACTCCACGATCATAATACCCGTGAAGATAACCGGGCCTGCTCGGTCACGAGGAAAAACAACGATACCTTTGTCGAGACCTCCTTTGTCTTCGACGAGATATTTATCAGCTATTTACCCATTTACCTGCCTTTTTAAAGACGCCAGCAGGGGACTGAAACATCAAAGTTTAGGTACGATTGGCCGCTTTACCCCACCAGGGGTAATTCTTTCATTCTATAATACTGAGTACATACTAACAAAAGTGACCAACGTCCAGTTGACACGTACGTTCACCGATATAAATGCATATATACACCTTAGCGTTGATAGTTTCACTGGTTTTGAATCAGATATTCAATGGAATATGAACGACCATCAAGTTTCGGTTTTGTATGACAGTTGTAACAATGATGTATTCCTCGAAACGTAGAGGAGTAGTGCGGTGAGGTGCCAATCAAATAAGAATGAACGCTATAGTGTTACTCGATGAGTCCGATTGTGTGTGACTTTATTTCGATATTGAACCTTCTCTACTGGTACTTATTCTGTGATGTCCGCCTTATCGCAACTAGAGATCTTATGGATGGGCTCATTATTTTACTGTTTTAAAAGTTAGGGATTAACTTACCCGACATTCTACTGCCGCTGGCGATCCTTTTTGTTTGCTAATAATATTTTTGTTTATTAGAGTCATATTGAATTGCTTACTTTTTTTAAATGCTAGCAAAAAACAATTAAAACTTTTGCTAAGAAAAATCCTTATATAAGATTTAGAAAGAGCGTCATGTAGCTAAGTATATGATGCTCATATAGCTACTATAGAAAACGTTAGCGTTTTCTAAACAAAATTAAATCAAAAATTCATTATTGAAACTTGGCCTTCAAAGAAGGCTCTTTTTCACGTCGAAAACGAATTATTACCTATTGAATAATTAGTTTTCGACGTGAAAAAGTGCCTTCTTTGAAGGCCGAAATGCTAGTAGTTTGTAGCTTTGAGACATAATATGTATTGATATATTATGTCTCAAAGCTACAAACTACTAGCATTTCGGAACGACCACTGCTGAGAAGAAATGCCGAAAGAAACTCATAAAACAGTCTTGGTCGCCTAACATGCCAGAGGGGCTGTTTATTAACTTTGTACATACACTAGATTGTGTACAGGGTTAACATTTCCATGAGACCATATTTTTATTCCCACAATAACGACAATAGTTGCCAAAATGTCACACCCTAAAACAGAGTATTATATAAACAAGCCTTTATTATAGTAGTATTAGTATATACTATACTGATGTATTGTCCTCAAATGTCCTCCATTTGAGGACACTTCACATAATAGTTTGCGTGAACCGTCAAAGCTCTCGTCATTGATTAGTAGTGGTTTTGTGGTTTTTTTATATCCTGAATGTTGAAAGCTAGCTCAATCGATCCTTATTATCTAGTGTAACAGTTACATAATGAATAAATGGACATACCTACATAATAATAGTGAAGGCATAAAAATATAGTTTCATTAGATACGGAAGCCTAAAAATTACATAAGTACATGAACCTTGAAAACACTATATTCCTCTCTTCAACAGTCGATTAAAATAGTTCTAAATAAGTCAAATGTACTACGCTTATTGTACAGATATAAATGACTAAATATAGATTCTAAGTCGAAACTAAGGCAGCGAATTAGTCACTCAGCTTGCTCGAGGGCTTTCTAAGTTGACTGGAGTACCCTTGATTGGAGGACTGTGTGAGGAGGATCGAAATAGGACTAAACAAGTTGATTGTTGGAGAATATTACTTCAGATTAAGAGCAGAAGAAAGTCAAAAATCCTACAATATTTTTCTATGAGTGACCTTCTAAAAAGAAAAAGTTAGTATAATAACAATATTTTAAATGCGAAAGTGAGTTTGTTTATTTGTTTGTTAACTCTTCACGCTTCATCTACAGAACTAACCTTCCTGAAATTCCTCATTCATATAGTAGTAGTTAGAAGTACTGACTAGGACATAGGGTACCTTTCATCCCGGGAAAAAGCACTGTTCCCGTGGGAAATGCACGCGGGCTAAGCCGCGGGCAAAAACGAATAATATTTTATTGTAAGCTTTAATTATTTTACTTGTTGTATTTAATCAAATCTTGCAAGTTAAATTTGACCCATAAGTTTGAAATTTACACATTGTAGTGTATTCATGTCTTTTTTACTTTTATTCTTGTCTATTTTACTTTAATAATTAATTATTTAGCTCAAAATGTTCTTTTTTACACTTTCTATTGTAAAATTTCTACGTTGCTAGGGAATATTTCTTTAAACTTACCGCTATAACTTCATTTTTGGTTATTTTATGATATGTTGGTTTTTCCAACATATATTTCGTGTTTCTTTTCAATCTTGTATACTTAATTATTTACAATATAATATTTTCACTATAAATTTTCTTGATTGTAAACAACTCTGATTGTCAAGCGTTGTGACAAGTGAGATTTTATTTTTCTAAAATTCTATAAATTTCTATGTAAACCTTTTCGCAAATGTTCTAATTTCGTATTTTATTTGAAAATTATGAAGCAATATGAAATTCTAAATCGAGGCCTATATAAAGACACTGAATGTCAGTCCGAGTCAGTCTTCATCTTCTGAGAAATCAGAACGGAGCGAACTATAAGGTATTGTCCCGGGGCCTGCTGACCCCGGGACCCTGCAAGCCTTCGCGTCGTAAATCAACATTTTAAAAAGCTTACACGAAGAAGTTGCTGTGGATCTGGTGGACCGACGTCGACAAGACTCCCACTTTCTGCCGGCCGTACCCGTTGTGTCGTCAGACGTCGGCAAGGCACCTACTACCTGCCTGCCGTGCCTACTGTGCCGATAAGGCAAGGCACCTACTACTTGCCTGCCGTGCCTGCTGTGTCATCAGTCATCAGCAAGGCACACCCCGTATCTGTTTGCCGTGCCTGTTGTGCTTGTGCCGATAAGGCAAGGCACCCACTATCTGCCTGCCGTGCCCGCTGTGCTGTCCGTGACCCTTTTTCTATACCTTTTCTTTACCCCTATACCCCTTGTGCCGCGTTCGTCTTAAGTGTTTTTTATTGAATTTGTATTTTTTATTAATTGTAAATAAATATTAACTTATCTTACAAAATCTGTTATTTTACTATATAACAACATGTACATAAAATATAGTACATAGATACGAGTCTACATCTTCTTGAAAGGCCGACTACACTCTTGTGATATCCCTGGTGTTACAGTTGTCCATGGGCAGCGGTGATCGCTTACCATCAGGTGACCCGCTTGCTCGTTTGCCACCTTATGTTATAAAAAAAGATACATGTACCATACCTACGTATACCAGGGTTAATTGTAAACCTACAACCCGCGCGTGACACCCCTGGTGTTGCAGCGTCAACAAGCTGCAGTGACCGCTTTCCATCATGTAGGTTGCATGCCTGTTTGTCTACTTAGTAGATTAAAAAAATCGGTAGATTGCTTTTAACATGTGACTGAGACTAAACATTAGCACAGTAACCTTATTAACAAAGTTGGTGCGCGGCGCAACCGAATCACTATTTAATTCAGGGAAGTTGAGATGGCTTGTTTTTGTTGTGGGTTCGAGCTGACGACGGGATTCAGTTTACACTTTACACGCGTTAGATTGCACACCAAAAACTAAAGGCGTCTTTTTTAAAAGGAATTATAATGTCCTCTACATGTACTGTGTTTATACGTATGTCTAGATAGAGATAGCATGAGAATTGAGAACGTCTCGTTTTTTATTTGTAACTTCTTTATTTGTACAATAGGTACCACAAAGAAAAGAACTTACACAAAACATAAAAAAATATAAACACACTGATTAGGGATGGGCCGAATGTGACTTGAACCGAATACGAACTTCGGCCGAACATTCGGTGGAAATATAAAATTCGGCCGAAGTTCGGCCGAACTTCGGTGGTTTTTACCGCGCTTTCTCTAGCGTTCCACGACGTGAACGAACATGATCCCTACGCAACCCGCCCGCGCCCTCCGCGCGATTCCCAAACTTTTGCTAATTAGTCATGAGTGGAAGAAAAAAATCAAATGTTTGGACATTTTACACAGAAGCTGATGAAGAAAATAAAGTGAAATGTACATTGTGTTGTTCACATTAGTCGAAGGTTGTTCATTAATATCTCGTGGTGGAAAAGGGCGTTCAGCATCAACTTCTGCTTTGACGAACCATCTTAGAGTGAAGCACTATCAAGAATTTACACAAATCCATCATTCTCCTCATACGCCAAACCCAATCTTACCTTCTACTAGTGCATCAACGAAGTCTCCAACAATATTGTCCTCCTTACGTCAAGCATCTATTGAGGGTACCTTTGAAAATAAGTGGAAGATAGATGACCCACGATCTCAAGAAATTCACAAAACTATTGCAGAAATGATATTTTATTTTATTTTTATTTTATTTATTAAGGTGTGTAAAACAGGTTACAGCCTAGGTTGATAGCTGTGGATAATCACAATCAGCCTATATCGATTTTGGAAGATTCTGGATTTAATCGGTTAATGACAGTAGCAAAGCCTAAATACCAGATTCGGCCCAACATTCGGCATTTGAACCGAAGTTCGGCCGAATACCGAAATTCTGTTCAATTCACCGAAGTTCGGTTTAACCGAATATGAAACGAATTTCGGCCCATCCCTAACACTGATAGATTTATCCCAGGAAGAGATCTCTTCAAGTCAACCTTTTTCCAGTTGTCTTTTTTGATATCATCGTTTTTATTGATCTTGAGAAAAAGAAAATGTAAATAAAATTTAAGTAAACATCACGTTTTGGCATAATAAGGAAAAAACGAATAAACAACCTTAAAATAGCATAAAGATAACAACATTCAAAAGAGCCCCTGGAAACATGTTAAGATTGCGTTTACAAAAAAAAAAAGAAAAAAGCATTAGGAAAATTCAATAGCAGCCGGAGCAATAAAGCCTAGCCGATTATACCGCAAAGCAGTTGTTATAAAGAAGCCTGAAAACTCGTCCGAGTCACAGAGGTTGTTACCGCAGAGTCCAAGCTTTAATATGGTTTTCCATGGACCATAACGCGCGTGTCTCTTGAAGTGGTTGGTGCGGGGTCAATGTCA
Source organism: Ephestia elutella (assembly GCA_018467065.1). Lineage (NCBI taxonomy): Eukaryota > Metazoa > Arthropoda > Insecta > Lepidoptera > Pyralidae > Ephestia > Ephestia elutella. The sequence goes on along the minus strand of CM031585.1, from coordinate 921,277 downwards.
CATCACTTTATTGTATATAAAACTAATAATATACAATATAACGAAGAAAGAACAAAAAAAAAATAGATTGCTGTGCTACAATTTATTTTATGTAATAAAACAGCTGATGGCATGGCGCTTCTTAGTCTTTCGATACAAGCCCTGAGTAAGATGTTAAAAATTTTCGAGAACTATGCAGCGGCGGTCCATAGACTCAGGTATACCTAACGTTACTAAGAATGAGTACATGGTATTTCCATCGACCGGGATCATTCGCTGCCGGTAGTAAATCTAAATTAACTTACAAACATCCATTCTCACAAACTTTCACGTTTATAATATAAGGATTTCAAAAAGTGACTAAAATATTGTTTATTGCTATCGTTGCTTCCATGCTGGTCTGGAAGCGAAGAAAAAACATAGAATGTGTCAGCTGCTTCTCTTCCCGCGCAGATTGTAAAAGTCAATCGAGGGAAAGAGCTTTAAACTCCACTCATAGTCGATGGGCTAGCAATCTGTCACTCAACTTGAATTGAAAGGGCGGTGGAAGTGGCCAAATACTGGTCGAAAAAAATCTAATTTTTGCCATTTCGACTCGAGGTGATAATGAGCAACCTGTCACTATATCTGAATCTCCATTCCATCAGAAAGCCCACTACTCAGCTAAGCATGGCCTTCGAGTCTAACGACTCTTGGCTCTGTTTACCCCGTAAAAGATAAAGACGTGATTCTATTTATGTATATATGCTTAGTCTCTGCTGTAGTACTACTCTGCGTTCAAACGGCCTCGCAAGAATTATTGCGTTATCATATAAATAAGGATTTAAGGCATCACGAGAATTCCCGCGGAACCTCAAGCAGTATTATTTTACACGCTATTTGTTTGTTTTTATTCTTTTTATTGCGTTTGCAAGCCCCGAGATCACAACATTAATAATACAAGTGTGTCGCATTGTATGGTATTTTATTATATGGTCGCGAATTGGTCTTGCAATCTCTTTTGTGGTTTATTGTTCAGTAACTTTTTGGGTATCTTACTTTATATGAATTATATTAGATGTGAAGTATTAAGAATAGCATTCTCCTTCATCATCAGTTCTTACAAACAACACTAGCTTTCGCAAGTGGTTTCGCCCGCGTGGATGTAATTTTTCACCTCTTTCAATTCCTTTTGCATAGAATTTCCAAAATCTCTGTCTTAGTGCTTAACTTACACTACATTAAGTTTTAAATTTCTACATTTTATGGTTTAGGCTCTCTCCGTTGACTTTACAGTCAGTCAGTCAGCTTTTCTTTTTCATATTTTACTTTTTTTTACATTTAACACTTTATTTTTGTACACAACAAATACATTTTTTTTATAACTGTGCATCTTCCTTTCTACTCACATTTTTTTATGCAATTTTGCGATGACAATGTCAAGAAGATAACCTTATAACTATAACACACAAAAGTATTTTATTATGATTTTACATCACTCTTCCACACGACTTAAGTACCACATTATATGATTTACGGACATACAAATGCCAGCAATAAAAACACACACAACATAAAAGCAAAATAAAAATAAAATAAAACTGGTAACGTGTTGGATTCGCACACAGGCACGGAGTACGGAAATACAGAATAAGTAATAGTATGTAATGTACAGAAGTCAAGCTCGAACAAAATTTATTCGAAATCGAAACTTAACGCGTGGTACAATCGTTCATTATACATTGGCGTTGGCGCCTGAAGTACCTGTTAATACTATTAAAAAATACGTATTTTTTATAACTGTCATATAATTTTCAAGTATTTCGAGTGACATGATCGTTCATCCTACTATTATAATATTAGAAATGCGAAAGTTTGGATGTGAGTTTGTGGGAATGTTTGTTACTCAATCACGCAAAATCTACTGGACGGATTTCGATGAAATTTAGTACACAGTAGGAAAATATCGGGAATAGCAGATAGGGTACTTTTATCCCGAAATTCCCAGGGGAGCGAAGCCCCGGGGCGCGGCTAGTATTAAAATATATACCATTGGAGTTTAATTAATATAGTGATTACGTTCGTAATTGTTATTAACTCCGTGCCATCATATAAATTAATAATTATATTATGACTGTTAATTCAATTTAAAACCAGTTAAACTATAGGTAGCGCTTAGGGTTGCTCGTCGCTGACCAAAATAAATGAATGTAATTATTGTGTGACATTAATTTATTCATTTTAAGCGTAATGTTGACTTAATGGATAGCCCTATCTAAGAAACACCCCTCGAGGGGTTATCTCCCGATCGTGCCTAAAATCCAGAGTGTCCCCTCCTGACAAAAGTACGCAAATACAGTCCGCAACGCAGGCGGTCATTATTTTTATTTTACGACGTGATAACACGGTAGGGCACTTGCGCGCGAAACTTTTTGGATCCGTTGTACATTATGTTTTTAGGGATAAAGTTTGTTCGCCCTAAATAATGTATCGTTTGGGTTTAATTACACAACTTTCTTCCGAGCGGAACGGTTGAGGCATGCGCTGATGTCCCTTGAAAGGGTTTATTATCTTTTATATGATGGCAGTGTAAACGGAGGTAATAACAATTACGAACGTAATCACTATATTAATGGCATTTTTTAGAAAAAAAAAACAATTTTATTGAAATTGGTTTATGTTTTATGAGATCCAGCCGCAGGTGCCATTGTAATCTTGCTACAATTTATAAGCCAGTTTTCATGCACAGTTTTTTTTTTATATTAGGTATTTGTCTAATTTATAATTATCATTATTTAATAAAAAACTCAGATGTTGCTGAATTTCTTTTAGCTAACATAATCATTATAAAAGCGGTGGTGTAATATATATAGCAATGTGCTACATGAATTTGTATACCAATCTGACTCATGTATCTATGTTAGTTTTCATCGACCACTACTTGATTCCGGTAAAGGAAAACATCGTGAAGAAACCTGCACTCTGGTTGGTGATTATCAGCTGGTGTGTGAAATGGAGAAGGCAATGGCAAGCAAACCACTCCATTAACATTGCCAGGAGAGTCGTTGTGCGTGTTTCATTCCATATAATGACCACGATCCTCAGTCATGAGGAAATACGACTGAAGAATCATTATAAAAAGAAAATAGAGTAAACGAAGTACAATATTAATCCATAATATATATAATCAAAATTTACACCTACTCATATAAATTCAAGGATAATAATAGAGTCGAATTATTTTAAAATGTAAAAATGACTCTAATAACCGCGAAAACCTAAAAGCATCAAATAAAGGCGCACGTCCACTCAAATTTTGGGTAAAACGTCCGAGACCCTCGCATGAAAAAGCGATTCGGTGTCGGCCGCCAATTCCTCGACTATGGCTTTATCAAAAGTTGGACATTAGCGCCAGATGCGACCGGCTCTTAAACTTTTTCGGCGACACAGAATGAAATGGATCGCTCTGCCGTTTGTTACGACTGTTTTTTTGACGTTTCCGGGAACCTGGGTCCCGAGTCACTTAGAGTCAATGGCGGATAACCATTATCCATCTATCCCATATGTGATGATTATCCAGCTAGATAGATTTGAAATAAATTATTCTGACTTGTTTCGAAAACTATACAGTATATGCCCTGCCTGCATATTATGATATGTATGTCATGTTTCGTGACATGTAAATAAAAACGCTCTATGTTTTGTTATTGTTTTTTTTTCTGGAGATTTTACTTTTCTGGATATGTGTGTCATAAATCACTTGTACACTTTTTATTTAATTTATTTGACGACCTCCGTGGCTTAACGGTCATCACGCCGGACTACCACACCGGAGGTCCTGGGTTCGATCCCCGGTCGGGTCAAGATGGAAAATGATCTTTTTCAGATTGACCCAGGTCTTGGATGTTTATCTATTGTATTTGTTATTGTAGTGTAGTAGTAGGTTAAGTGATATATATAAGAAGTATGATAATGGAATAAGAGTCTACAACCAACACTCGTCTCATTAAGTCGTTCCATCTCTACATGGCGACCCTGCCAGTCGGCGCAGTGATGCGCCGGCGGTGCGGCCAAATAAATTAAATTTAAAAAAATATATAAAAAGATAAAAAGACTTTTCGACATTATAATTTTAAAAAAAGTGAAAGTGAATTTTGAAGAATGAAAATTAGTGAAGATGGCGACAAAAATTACGAAGAAAGAAGCCTGGAAGAAAAGTAATTGTTTAAGAAAATATAATTAAGAAAAAAAAAAATATTATTATGAAAAATATTTAGATATGAATAACAAAATCGTAATTTTAAAAAGTAAGAAGATTTATTGAAGGAAGAAGATTTCAAGATTAAAGAATGAAGAATGAGAAATTATCGAAAATTCAAGAAAGAAGAATTTTAAATAAAATTAAGGTTTCAATTTGAAGAGTGAAGATATGAAGAAAGAAAACTTCTCAAGAAAGAAGAATATGAAAAATAAATACTTATGAAGTGAAGAAAAATGAAGTTAATTATTATGAAGAAGAAAATATGAAGATGTTATGTTGAAATAAGAAGAAATAATAAATATGCTATTTAATTGAAGAAATAAGAAAAATATAGGCATTTTATAGAGAAGATTGATGACAAGTATTTTCAATTAAATAAATGACGTTTTGAAGAAAGAAGCGTACGAGACAAGGATGGTGTCCAGGGTATAGCCCGGCCCAAAAGTTCGAGGTGTCCAGGGAGATCCCGGCCCACCCAGCTGATCCAGCTCCAGCCCGTAGCGATCGAAGAAGAGGAAAAACTAGCGCCGTGATCAACGCGCACCCCTGAGTGACAACCCCAGATTTTACGACAAGAGAAATATCCTTTTACATTATTTAAGATATATTCACTAACTTGGTAATTAGGTATTTTGTTATTTAGCTAAATTTAGAAAAATGTGTAATAATTTCGATTTAGAGACTGCTATTGCATTTTTACCGTTAATGACAGGAGATGAAAAGATAACAAAATCATTAATAGATAACATTGAATATTATAGTAGCACATTGAGAAACAGTTCGCATACAATATTGATAAAATTTATTTTAAAAACTCGATTAACTGAACATGCAAAATTCTTATTAAAACAAAATTATGATAACGTAAATAGTTTGGTTTGTGGCCTGTGGTGTGGCCCTAGAATAGCACCAACCCATCTCTTCCCGTGGGTGTCGTAAGAGGCGACTAAGGGATCTAAAACACCGGAGGATGGGCAGCAGCATCTTTCCGCGTACTATGACATCACACTGCGATCGCCAACCCGCCTGCCAAGCGTGGCGATTACGGCAAAACCCCCCTATGGTTGATACACCCACAACACGGCCCCTAGTCCCCGGCGGCCCCGCTATCCCGGACTCTGGTAGCGGTCACGGTAACGGCGGGGCAGGGGGTGCTAAGAATCCCCGGCAGATACCAGGCTACCAACCCCGACGACCCTTGGCCCTGGCAACTTACAACACGTGCACACTGCGGACCGACGAGAAACTCGCTGAACTGGAGGAAGAATTGAGCAGGTTACGATGGGATATTGTAGGATTATGTGAAGTCCGAAGAGAGGGGGAGGACACCATGATCCTCAAGTCCGGAAACCTGCTCTATTTCCGGGAGGGCGACCAACTGTCCCAGGGTGGTGTCGGGTTTATCGTCCACAGGTCCCTCGTCAACAACGTGGTCCAGTTCGAGAGTGTTTCGGCGAGGGTAGCGTACCTTGTACTCAGAATCACCAAACGGTATTCGTTGAAGGTAATACAAGTATACGCACCGCCCTCATATCGCTCCGACGACGAGGTAGAGACTATGTATGAGGATATTTCTAGAGCCATACATAGCTCCCAGGCCCACTATACCGTTGTGATGGGGGACTTTAACGCGAAACTGGGCAAACGAAGCGATGATGAGCTGAGAGTGGGGAATTTTGGATATGGAACGAGGAATGCACGTGGTCATCTGCTGGCCGGCTTTATGGAGAAGGAGGGCCTCTTTATGATGAACTCCTTCTTCATAAAGCCAAAACAGCGAAAGTGGACATGGTTGCATCCTAATGGCGTTACAAAAAATGAGATTGACTTCATCTTGTCGACGAAGAGGCACATATTCAATGATGTCTCTGTGATCAATGCCGTAAAAACAGGAAGCGATCACCGATTGGTAAGAGGCATATTGAATCTTAGAATAAAACTCGAAAGGTGTCGACTGATGAAGTCTACGCTCCGACCAGCGCCTATCCAGCTCCAAAACCCCGAGAGCTTTCAGCTCGAGTTGCAGAATCGCTTCGAATGCCTGGGAGACTGCGAAAATCTGGACGATTATAATGACAGGTTTGTGCAAATTGTCCAAACAGCTGGGTCTAAGGCCTTCAAAACCCGCTGTTCAAAAGGAACCAAAAAGATCTCGGACCTCACCAACAAACTCATGGAAGAAAGACGAAACTTGGTTCTGCAGTCCTCTGACGATGCTGCTCAGTATCGACGTCTAAACAGACAGATCTCCAAGTCCCTAACGCGCGATTTACGGCAATTCAATACTGACCGTATTGAAGAGGCGATTAAGCGAAATAAGGGCTCAAAAGTGTTTGCAAGGGATCTGTCTGTTGGTCAAAGCCAACTGACCAAGCTGAAGACTGAGGATGGCAGAATCATTTCGTCGAAGCCAGAGCTGTTGGAAGAGGTTGAGAAGTTCTACGGACAATTATACACCAGCGTACGCGCACCTGTCAGTAATCTGGCCAAAGATCCAAGAGCCAGATTGACCCGACACTACACCGAAGATATCCCGGACGTCAGCCTATACGAGATTAGAATGGCTCTCAAACAGTTAAAAAACAATAAGGCACCGGGTGATGATGGAATCACGGCTGAGCTTCTGAAAGCAGGTGGAACACCGGTATTAAAAGCTCTTCAGAAGCTATTCGATTCCGTCATACTCGAGGGACAAACGCCTACGGCATGGCACAGAAGTGTGGTGGTACTTTTCTTCAAAAAAGGCGACAAAACCTTATTGAAGAATTATAGGCCTATCTCACTTCTGAGCCATGTCTACAAACTGTTTTCGAGAGTCATTACGAATCGTCTCGCTCGCAGGTTCGACGACTTCCAGCCTCCCGAACAAGCCGGTTTCCGAAAAGGCTTTAGTACCGTAGACCACTTACATACGCTGCGGCAGATTATACAGAAGACTGAGGAGTATAATCACCCCTTATGCTTGGCGTTTGTGGACTACGAGAAAGCCTTCGATTCGATCGAGACCTGGGCTGTGCTACAGTCTCTCCAACGGTGCCAAATTGACTATCGATATATCGAAGCGCTGAAGTGTTTGTACGAAAACGCCACCATGTCGGTCCGTCTCCAGGATCAAGGCTCGAAACCTATCCAGTTGAAGCGAGGGGTGAGACAGGGAGACGTTATATCTCCGAAACTGTTCACCGCCGCCCTGGAAGATGTCTTCAAGCTTCTGGACTGGAGCGGACTCGGTATCAATATCAACGGCGAGTACCTCACTCACCTTCGATTCGCTGACGATATCGTAGTCATGGCTGAGACCTTGGAAGACCTAGGCACAATGCTCGATGGCCTCTGTAGAGCCTCTCAACAAGTGGGTCTAAAAATGAACATGGATAAGACGAAAATCATGTCTAATATCCGTGTCGCACCCACTCCTCTAAAGGTTGGAGACTCTACACTCGAAGTTGTTGACAATTACGTATACCTGGGACAAACAGTTCAGTTAGGTAAGTCCAACTTCGAGAAAGAGGTCAACCGTCGAATCCAACTCGGCTGGGCAGCGTTCGGGAAGCTTCGCGATATCTTCTCGTCCAAAATACCGCAGTGTCTCAAGACTAAGGTCTTTGACCAGTGTGTGTTGCCAGTGATGACATACGGAACAGAGACGTGGTCGCTTACTATGGGCCTCATAAGAAGGCTCAAGGTCACCCAAAGGGCGATGGAGCGCGCTATGCTCGGAGTTTCCCTGCGTGATCGAATCAGAAATGAGGAGATCCGTAGGAGAACTAAAGTAACCGATATAGCCCGCAGAATCGCCAAACTTAAGTGGCAGTGGGCGGGGCACATAGCTCGCAGAACAGATAGCCGTTGGGGCAGAAAAGTTCTCGAGTGGCGACCACGAACCGGAAAACGTAGTGTTGGCAGGCCTCCCACTCGGTGGACCGACGACCTGGTGAAGGTCGCGGGTTGCGCATGGATGCGGGCAGCGCAGGACCGGTCGTTGTGGAAATCCTTGGGGGAGGCCTTTGTCCAGCAGTGGACGTCTTTCGGCTGAGAGAAGAAGAAGAAGAAGAAATAGTTTGGTAATTGACATGAAGAAATTATTATTAACTAAAAAATCTCCTCATATTTTACAACATAAATTAATAAATTGTAGACAAGGCTCAAGATCAATCAAAGTTTACGGTGCAGAAGTAGAGAGTCTGTACACGGATCTCACTTACGCCCAGTGTGAAGATGATTTTTCAAAAATTCAAATAGTACGTCCAATAAACGAACAATTAGCAATATATTGTTTTTGTAAAGGTCTTAACAATTTTCGGCTATATGTCATCATTTCATCACAAAAATTTAATTCTTTATCTCATTGTATTCAATCCGCAATCGATGAAAACATTATTATGTGTCCAAATAATCAAACTTTTTTACATAAAAGGAAATATTATCCCAAAAATAATCACATTAATTCGAATTCTATAAATAGATTTGTGCCTAATGAAAACTATGCATCGGAAAGTTCCCGAAGTATGACGACATCCATAGATGAGTCGTACACGTGCATCGACCACGTTCCGCAAAGTCAGCAAACACCGCAGTTCGAGGAATCAATGCACGATAATGGTTATGATATTTTGGATGATCTAAATTTAGAATTACAAAATTTATTTGACACAGAACAATTAGATAAAATTAAGAATAGCTCAACGGAAAATACTAAATTATTAAAGTTGCCTAATGGAAATATGGAAAAGACAAATTATTCAAAATTAGATAAACCCAAAAGTAGACGATTAAAAATAAATAAGAAGAAAAACAAACCGGACTTGACTAAAAATAAAAATAAATCCTTTGAAATGACGATTAAAAAGTTTAACAAGGTATGTAAAAGTAAAAAGAAAGTAAGAAATAATTTAAGAGTAGGAATAATAAAAAGATAAAATTATGTTAATGAGACAAATACTATATAGTTATAAGGGTAATGATATATTTAAAATAGGAAGAAATAAGTTGCGAAATACTTTTATGAGAAATAAATCAAATATTATGAGAAAAATGGTAAAGAGGTATAAAAATAAAGGTAATGGAAAGAAAAATACTAAGTTAAAATATAAGAAAAGTAAGAAATGTAGTTTTAAATTTACGGACAATAAAACTTACTATTTAGACAGATATTTTTATAAATTAAGTAGTTTGTATGACGGACGATCAGTCGGTGTAACTTAGATAATTATAAGTTAAAAATATTTCTAGAATTAAGAACATAATAATTATGATTTATTTTATTTTTGTTTTATTATTGGTAACATAACATATAAATTATACTTTAACAGGAATAGAAACACTTTATTTTTTGGTATGAAAATTAAAAATGAATCATAACATTTAATATTTCTTAAGTAATGAAATTGTTAATTCATGGTAATTGGTACTTGTTTATGTTTAGTATTAGCATAGAATGTAACAGTAGTATTTATTGTATCAGCTACACATTCCTTGCCATAAAAGTAAGAGGTTAGAATTTCATTTCTAGAATGTAACATTATCCATCTGTGTTGGTGTTCAATCATGTTTACGTTGCATTGCATAACAATAAGAACTAAGGCATTGCATTGATTTTAAACATTGTAAAATTTAAAGAAAATTTATTTACTAACTTAAAAAAAAAAAATATAGTAATGCAATATTTTTTTTTTCCCAAAGGAAGGAGGTGTAGTGTAGTAGTAGGTTAAGTGATATATATAAGAAGTATGATAATGGAATAAGAGTCTACAACCAACACTCGTCTCATTAAGTCGTTCCATCTCTACATTATAAAACATAGTATCGTTGAGTTAGTATCCCATAACACAAGTCTCGACCTTACTTTGGGGCTAACTCAATCTGTGTGATTTGTCCGTATATATTTATTTATTCAGAAAAGGAGCATTTGAATGTCAGTGGAATCAAAAAATAAAAGACAGCACGCACCGTCTGCGGCAATGATGTACAAACCTCGGGGCTATTAAAGGTTTTGTGACGTTTCAGTAATGGTCACGCGTCCTCAAATAATATTTTATGGTTTATTACGACACCAATGTAAATAGACTTTTTCATTTATCACTAGCTTTTGCCCGGAGCTTTTCGCGTGTGGGAATTTAAAAATAAAATAAAAAAATGCTTTGTTATAATGTAAAACTGTGCTCAATTTTATCACTTTTAATTTCGCAAAATAAAACAGCTAATAATTTATTACTCATAAACATTGAAAACCGTTTATAAGTAAGTAAGTGCTGTTTTCAGATGATAAATCAATGAATCAACGTATGGATAAAATTCACGACGATAAACCAACATACTTATTTCGAGATACGTCTCGATTGCATCCGTTGAATAAGCCTTTGATAACGTCTTATCGTATCGAGATCAGATAAATTGACTTGTACTTCAGAATCATCTCACATTTATCCACAAATTCATATCACTCAGACATATATAAAAATATTTTTAAAATGGCTAAATTAACCCTACTTTTGGTTTTGTTCTCGGTGTTATTTATAAGTGTCACAGTGACTGAAGATTTGCAAATAGGCAATTCCACTAATGCCCAGTTAGCATATGTGGAAAATGTCAAATTGACTGGATATCCACTCAAAACGAGAACAAAGAACGTGTGGTACAATGATGAAAATTCTACGCCCAGGGTGATTAAGGTAATAATTTTAAGGTCAATTATCTAGAATAAAGGTCTAGAGAATCGTCGCTCAATAAAAGTTCACAAAACTAGTAAGTGTATGCAATTTTATCGCACAGATATTTATTCTAACCCGTTCTACATCAGCGTTGTATGGAACGGGTCATCCTCCTTGGGTCAGGGTCTGTTAAAGCATAGGTAAACTATTTTTGTCATTAAATAGTAGGTGAACATCCATATCCATACTAATATTATAAATGCGAATGTTTGGATGTGAGTTTGTGAGTTTGTGAATTTGTGAGTTTGTGAGGATGTTTGTTACTCAATCACGCAAAATCTACTGGACGGATTTCGATGAAATTTGGTACAGAGGTAGATAATGACCTGGAATAGCACATAGGCTACTTTTTATCCCGGGAAAAAGCACTGTTCCCGTGGGAAATTCACGCGGGCGAAGCCGCGGGCAAAAGCTAGTCAATTCATATAAACGAGAGTAATAGAAAATACTAAAATTAATATTTTTCTTGTCAAGGATATCGTAGTTAACACTGGTGTTATATTTTTCTCAAGTTGCTGACATGACCTGTATAAACTACCATCTAGCAGCAATTATCGTATAAAGTAAACTAAAAAGTGGCGCAGTTTCCTCATGATATTTTCCTTCACCAGCAAGTGAAATCAATAAAAATATGTTCCCAATATACAAGTGGCGTTTCCTTTTTGTATAGTTTATGCTTATTCTTTCCATGACGTTAAGTAATAATGTGTTGTTTGATAAATATCTATTACATATTTATTTCAGGCCATCTCAGCAGTGGACCTGGACAAGTCTAGCGCGAAGGTGACCGTGACTGCTGGAGGAGTGGGCTCCACTTTTGCCAATATCAGGATTAAAAGTGAGAAGGGAAACGGATTGGATTTCCAAGTACAGATTTTCGTCTAAACAAAATTAAATGAAAATTTTACCACAATATTTTATTACACTATTTTTTTATTTTACATGCGAATAAAAGTAATCGAATAATAATAATTTCTGTTTTTTTTTTTTTTTGTTTAGAAAGTGTTGAGCAAAAAGGTTCTGGACTTAATGTGGATAACTTTTGTCCAGTCGTGGGTAGATAGACTGATCAAAAATCAATCGATGCTTATAGTTTACTCCTAAAATCCACAAACAAATTATAGAGTAAACAAAAGCAGAGAACAGGCTTTTCCAGTGCCGAGTAGAAACTATGCAAATTCAAGGTTCAGTAGTCGTGTAGCCGGCGCGGCACATATTGGTCAACGGGCACTGACGCGAGGGCTAGCCCGGGAGCTTGTCGCACAAATTATGGTAGATATTACCAACAAAATAATTAGTAAATATTTTTAAAACTAAATCACTAAAATATTATTGATCTGAACGTTTAAAAGCTGTAAATTTATTTATTTTAATATAATTTATCTGAATTATATTTTGTCTTAGAAACTTAGCAAATTCCAGATTTAGTCTACAAGTAAAGGATACAGCCTGCACGGCATATAAAAATTAAAGGGCACTGACGTATGGACGAGACTGAAAGTTCAATTTTGATAATTGTAAAAATTTGTACTTTACGTTTATAAAATTTTACTTAAATAACAAAATTTTTAAATAAACAAAAAGGACAGATCATCTGAACATAATTTTTAAATTTAGTATATATACAGTTGAGGTAATAATTGAAATAAACTGAAAGTGAATGGCGTTAAGTCAGGAGTTAGCAAGTTTTCGAAAATCATTTAATATAGATCTAAATCTATATTAAATGATTTTCGAAAAAAATCAGCATTTAAAAAAATATAAGTCCTTTTAACTGGCTCTCCGTCTACATTTGTGTTGACTATCGTCCCCCGTTGAATATGCAGTGCCATGGGCGTGCCCTAAACTCTTGTAAGCCTTTGTCGATCCCGATATTGGATGCCCGGACTTTGATACGATGAAAATATGCCTCTTGTTTATATACTGCGCACCGGTGCGTGGTTTAAGGTAGGTTATCAATTTGATATTAAATTGGGCTTTATTGGACGTTGGACGTTCGACTAGGAGCTAATATTGACTGAAACATTCGTGATTATTTTGTATGAACAACTACCTAACTAATTTTGCTCTTGCTTCACAGAGTGCAATGTAGATAGATAGATACTTGTGATGCAGCAATAGTGTTGACTATCGCTAGTATTGTCAATAGTATTGTGACCTTGAAAAATAGTCACACTATCGATAGGCCTATCGATAGTATTGATACTGTCAATACTATCGATAGTATTGACACTTATATTTCAACAAACAATCAATACTATTGCACTATCGATAGCTTGTAAAAATTCAATAGTATTGTACTTCTATAGTATCGATACTATCGATAATATTGACAGTATCAATACTATCGATAGGTCTATCGATAGCATGACTATTTTTCAAGGTCTACTGTCGATAGTCAAACTATCGATAGTCCAGCAACGCTAATAGATACGATAACTACTTGCACTTTATCGCACCACCACCACCTTACTATCTGTTTGGTCTAATGGTGGACTGGTAGAGATGGCGTTAAGTTACCAATTGTAAATAATTTTTGTAATTTTGTGCAATAAAGTTTGAAATAAATATTTTAATGACTACCTCTTTATATTTTTGCATATTTGCATGCCTGATAAAGTTAGAGAGAGTCATGGGTATTTTGAAAAGTTACAAAATGTGATTTTTTTAAATAAATGTTTCAAACAGATTCAAACGAGCAAATTATGTTTAAAACGATTCTAGTTAAAGATAACCACTACCTGTTTTTAAGAAAAATCTCTGCAAAAATTATAAGTAACATTTCTAATAGTGGTGAAGCGGTGGTGGCCGAGTGGTAGAGTGGCCTGTGGATGTGGATCCCAGGTTCGAATTCTGCCCGGGCTCACGTAAGTTTGTATACCAATCTGACTCATGTTAGTTTTCATCGACCATAAACTTGCTTCCAGTGAAGGAAAACATCGTGAGGAAACCTACACTCTAGTTGATGATTATCGGCTAGTATGTGAAATGGAGAAGGCAATGGCAAACCACTCCATTAAAATTGACAAGAGAGTTGTTGTGTGTGTTTCATTCCATATAATGACCACGACCCTCAGTCATGAGGAAATACGACTAAAGATACTAATAGTGGAGTTGGAGGTGAATGTAAAGTTTTACTTCAATATCAATAATGCAACAGCTTTAATTATAAGAAGCTACAAAGTATCGCTTCCTGAACTACCATTACTTAGAATAAAGGCATCCCGGCATCCACTTAAAATCGTCACCTGCTCTAGCTCCAGAATATATAATTAAAGGACCACTCAACAAGACCTCCATTCACACTCAAAAACTCTTCAACCAGAGCTCTGTTTCACTGGAAAATAAAAACAGCTAGTTTAAGGCCACTTAGCTTTGGACCTAATAAATTAACCCGTTACAACATCGCTGTTTTTACAAAAGGAATCTAAATGTTGTTGATTTAGGGTTTAGATTTGTGTGTTAGGGTGAGTTGTAAGTATATCACTGGCGTGTTAACGAGTATTTGATTGCAGCGATAATGTCCCCGCTTCCGTCTACTGCGGAACTATATTCGCTAACTCGAACTGTCAGAAGTTCTGTTTAGAGCGGTTGATTTGTGCCTATTTTTGCAAGCTTCCATTTAGTTTAGTTTGTGTCAGACAGGTTAAGCTAAAACCAAAGTTGCAATAGTTGATTGCAGGCAGTTAAAAGTTTTATAGATACAATAATACAATAAGAATACTTTATTAGCACACAAGAAATTACATTTATAGATACAAAAAGTAACTTAAAACTAAAAAAAATAAAGGAAGATGCGCAAAAGGCGGCCTTATTTTCGCTGAAAGAAATTTCTTCCAGGCAACCAATTGAGAAATTGCTGTAAACGAAATACTAATAATACTACTACTATCTAATTGATAACTCCAAATATATAAGCGTTTCTTTTCGAAAACAGCTGTTATAAAATATAGCAATCATTTGACTCGCTTTCTAGTATTCAATCGTGCTAAAATTCTTCACGCATAATGTAAATTGGATGCATATTCAATCCATACTAATATTATAAATGCGAAAGTTTGGATGTGAGTTTGTGAATTTGTGACTTTGAGGGGCGGAAACGAAGTTAGGTTCAGGTTATTTTTTTTATTATTGCCCGGAAAGACTTGAAGGCAGAAAATAAGTTAGGTTCAGGTTACTTTTTATGACCTGTTGGCACGTTTTTTTATTATTTTATATCTTTATCAATATATCTATCTATACGCTGTATAGTAACGATGAAATTTTCGCGCCATTTTGATTGAAAATCACAACACGCACGCAAGCAGCCTTACTAAATTTCATGCACACATATATATGCGAGTGTATAACTCGCGCTCAAGCAACAGTTTCACAGGGGCGGGATAATGATTAATCCTTTTTTGCCGCGGGCGAAGTCGCGGGTAACAGCTAGTATTGGTTTAACTCAAAGCTGATCTAATGATATAGAATTTATTATCCCATCGATATTAGTTAAGAAGATTGCAGAGTTGTTGAGTTGTATAACCACATAACATCTGAATTTATGAACTGGAACGAAACTTTAGGCCTAGCCGACATACGCAACTGAGTATATATCTATCTCGTTTACTTCCACAGCATTAGAAGGAGACAGCAGGAGGACTCAGTGAGATATAGTGCAGTGGAAACAGAGCCCTCGTGGGGGTCGTTAATCGAGTAGGGCTAATTTGTTGACTGGTGTCCGGCGTTTAATTATTTGTTTGGAAAAGTGGCTGTTTTAGTTCTTAACAATTTAGCTTAGTATGTTAGTAAGGAAGAAGTTTATAGTGATTACTTTGATTTCGATATTTTTATAAGGGCAAAAAGGTTTTTTTTTTAGCCTTACGTCTTTTTGTTACGCATTACCTCTTTCTCGATGAAGTAGTAAATACTTTCATGGCAAGAAACTTAATTTTAAAATATCATCCATTCGTTAAAAAAAAAATTCATAGCTTATCAGTTTCAGCAATCAAAAAGCGGAATGGGTCAAATCCACCAAACGTATCAAAATATGATAACAGTCAAATAGACTCTGCACTTGTCCAATTTGATTAGAAGTGATTGTAAAAAATTTTGATTTCTTAGAATAACATATTTAAATTTGAATTAGTTTTGAAGTTATTTAGGTCTCTATTAAGAACCTCAAGTCATTATTTAGTGCATTAACTACCGGTTTGAAACTAAATCGCTGCAGTACACCGGAGGGCAGTAAATTGCGGACACAATAAATAAACTTCGACATAAATCACTGTACAGTGTGCGGCCTGATCCCAGCCCGACAATAGAGTCACGTGGTGTGATCATACAGCGAGTAGGTTAATTTTGAATTTCATAGTCAATATATTTATTAGAATCGAAATCAAAATAATGAATAATATAGTTTTGTTTTATAAATAACCGATTAGAGTATTTTGATAAATAAGCAAAAATAAATTTGTAACACATTTTTTTTTGGAATTCCAACAACTTATTTACAACTTTCCGATTTGTTCCTGTATAAGTACTCCTGCTTTTTGCCAAATTTCATAACAAAAAGTGTTTTGATTGCTGTCTGAAATCGCAAAATATGCAAAAATTCGCAACATTTACGGTAATATCTCCTGATCGCGATAACGTAGGTATAATTTTAATTATGTTTTTGCTGAAAAAGACAGTGAATCAGAGTATTTGATATTAATTTCAACTTGATACCTTTAAGTGTTCCTGAGAAAAAAAAGTGTGACAGACAGACGGACAACAAAGTGATCTTATAAGGGTTCCGTTTTTGCCATTTGAGGTACGGAACCCTAAAAATTTACATTGACACGCTAAGAAGAGGAAGATGTGGTGAATAACAATTAACTGCTAAACTAAGCGCTCTGTATCCTATAAAAGAAAAAAAATATGAACGTGAAATATGAGCTAATGCAGAAGATACAAATGACAGTTGGTCTCGAGAGCCCCTGAGTGTTATATTGAACCCCGGTCGAGACGGCGCGCGTCAAATTTTCCATTGTCTTGTCACAAATATTGAATACGAACGTAAACTCGACACCAGCGGATTGGATTGGTTTGTTTTCTTAGCCCAATTCTGTTTATTTTTCTTTTGGATTTTTTCATACAAGAATAACTGAATTTATGCCAGTTTTAAAAGGTATTTTTGTAAACCCTATAATATATTATGCAAATACATTGTAATTTTAGTCAAGTCATGTCTGTCCATGACTGAAAACTATAAAAAGAAGACCATTGTAAACCTTTACTACCTATATCTTTAACATAAAAGAGGACTCTATCTGACTGACTGATTAACATAACGCAGGGTTGAATCCTCTGAACGTAGAAAATTGAAACTTTGTAGAGAGATTTTTATACAGCGTGAGTGGGCACTTAAAAGACTCTGAAAATTTTTACCTCTAAGGGGTGAAATAGGTGAAAAAAAAATTACGCAGGCAAAGTAGAATGCAAAAGCTAGCAATAAAATAAAATTATGGAGTGTTAAGAAGACAAAGAACATTAATGGTAGGTAATTAAATCAGTATTTAAAGAGTAGGCATACAAAATCTAAATCATGTGTAGAAAACGAACAACATCCCTGCTTAAATAGTTCAAAATCCTATACGTGAAACATAACATGTTACCACAAAGAAGCCAAAACTTTTCAAATAAAAGCCTAACAAAATACTCCCCGCTACTGCGAAAAATTCGGTGGTAAAAAGAATCCGTTCACACAATATTGCGGCGGAACCTGCGAAATTTGGCCGAGCAAATCCCAAAAAGAGCGCTAGTCAAAAATATTATTTCATGGTGGGGACAAAGACTCCGCTACACATTCTCGCTCCCCTCTTTACTCAATTGTCCTTACATTTTACATTTCTGCATCATATTCCGTCGTCTCGCAATGAAAAGTAAAAACATTGCAGATGGTTACAAATTCAAAGAAACAGCAACCTTAAAAATAAGTGATGTAGGAGTTAAATTAGAATGTGCTGGTAATTTCGTAAATTCTGGTGCAGGAAAAGACGAGAGTGGCTGAATTGAGGTGGAAGCTAAAGTGTGGAATAAAAGTGACGTCGAGAATGCAAAGAAATAAAGTAAAGCGCGCTTGCCTGGTATTTAGCCATCGATGGGTTGCGTTATACGGTTTTAACTAATAGAGTTCTTACTACTTTTATTTGGGCAATAAACTAAAATACCTAGAAGTTATTCGATATCAATGGATCTAAGACTCTCTCTATAAATATTCAGTATTTTATCTTGTAGTTTCTATCATGCTCTTTGTCTTATTTTACTAGTAAATATGTAATAAATAGAATATAATATAGAGGGCAACATACCTATTATATAGTGCTCAATTATTTGTTCTTAGAAGTCTTTTTAGCAATAAATTTAGAATTTTCATCAGGTCTGCTCCATTTTTAAAAACAAATTTAATCAAACTATTTTCCGGCTGCGCTATTTTTAAAAAGTTCTATCCGACTTAAAAGGTTATTGATTCCGAGTGTTTGTTTTCTTATTTATACAAAACTGCGTCCCGGAACTATACTCTACTATTCTACAAAGTTTCATTTAAAAATATCCAGCCATATCAATGCAGCCGGGGATATTTCAGGTAACTTGTTTCGATTACAATTAATAACTCATTGAAACGATATTTTTAATCAAGTGGTTCAAAAATATCATAAAAATAATTTAAAACAATACAGACCACACTAACAAATGTTTAACGTCGTAAAAGCGTTATAATTTTTGAAGGAAATTTGTAGTGGAATCAGTTCGGGCACGCCGCCAACTCGTACACGTCTCTCGGCGATACTTCAGACGGAACAAGGTTATATCGCACGAAAAATTAAACTCGAATCACATGTGTATAATGTAGGTACTTAGTTACGCGACTATACTATAAGATGCGCCCGGGACTCCGCTTCCATGGAAATTTTGGGAAAATACTTAATATAAGCTTTAATCACCGCTTTATTCTATTCTAGTGCCTTTGGAACACTAATTAATATTATAGTAATATGTAAAATATCAATCTGGTTAGGATATAAAAAATATATTTCAAATCCTGATGAATAAACAAATAAAAATTCGACATCCTTCTATACGTTTTTAAAGTCTGATTGAACTTTTTGTTCATTTTAATACAATATTTGAAAAATTGTGCATCTTGTTCTAAAAATAGTTAAAGATTGGCTGTTATATAATGCCTTTGCATTAAGCCCTCCTATTGTACATTTACTTTTGTATTTTTTTTTGTACAATAAAGGTTAAATAAACTAATAGCGTCAAATACTAATTAAAATTTTAATCACAAAGCGAACAGAAGCTCCGAGGATTCCACTTGACTCTGAATCCGAACTATTTACCCGACGCACACGGTTCGTGTCAGGCTGGAACTCTCCACCCACACTCGCCGCGTCACGTATCGTTTTTACTACCACCCCAGCTGTAGCCAATCGGGGAAAAACATCATTTAATATTTCATCTTGCACCTCCTGAACCGATATATTTTAAATTCTAATTCAGTCTGCCGATCACGGACTAAAGTGCTTGTAGACTACACAAGCGTTCGGTTCGCATATTTTCTGATTTTCATCGACATTCGTTTGAGATTGTTGTCGATTTTTTTTTATTGGACTAAAATATTACTGTGGTCACGGTTACGGTTTATTATTTCTTCAGGAGTTTAGACATAAAATATCGTGTAGGTTGTGTTGTAAACTAAGATTAAGGTTTCGGAAACCCGTAAAGTCTAAAAATGCTAATATGGCGATATTAAATCGGTTCAAACGTTTTGAAAAATACCTAACTTAAAACATTTCAATATGCACTCTGAAATACAGATAATAAAATACTATATTACACTACCGATACGCTTTCTCCGTTCCTTTGTGGATAAAAAAGTGGCTTGCAAGTTGCGGTAAGATGATAAAGACAAGAAAAGTAAAACGAAAAATGGGAAACGAGAAATAATCGGGGCTGTGAATTTTCAGTTGTATGGAGGTGGTCACATTAAATCCTACGATGGTGATTTTTATAAACTACATAGAATATGATATTACAACTGCAAAGGGGTTTGGGTAATTTTGTATGGACCAGTGGCGTCATTTTTATTTTTCGCGGCCAGGGATAATTATATTACTATTTGATAGCACCCTCATAGAGAAACATATCGTAGTGGTAATTATTGTTCTAAGTAATATCGGAGCTGAGGTATGATTTTTTTTAAATATTTATTTTTTGCTTGAATTTCACAAGAATAATACACATTAAACGTTACACTATGGCACTAATCTTACCTAACAGCTGTAGAAAAACGCAGAATTAGGAGAAGAAGGTAAGAAAACCTTCCTTTAATCAAGGGCGGATCCAGCTTTCGCGTCAGGGGGGGTCATATGGTCGAATGAGTGGTCGATGCTCAAAATAATCCTGAGAACATTCGCGTGCCTCTGTTCTAAGGAGGGCTATGACCTGGAGGTCGACGCTCCCCCAACCTTCCCTCCCCCCTCGCATCAGCCCTTGTGATGCACCTACCTTGTGTATATTAAAGTAAACCTATTGGATATTTTTTTTTACATCTAGGCTATTGACGATCTAGCAATACATCATGTTAGAATCTTCCCGCGCATTAGTCGTCGAGGCCGCGCGTCCATTCGCGCTGTGGCTAGCGGCTAAGTTCACAAGTTCTTCATGTAACCACGTCGTAGTGCTCCAGTGATTGGTCACGAAGGTATTCATAATTATCATGATTAGCGGAAACTTCTACAGGTGGATCAGCAAGAACTTCTACAGGTTGATCTGCTGTAGCTTCCACGTTAACTTCCCGATCATAACGCTAAGATGGCTTGCATATTTTGTCTTCTGCATTAAACTGTTATAAGTGGACACTAGTGCTAAACGCCACCAAAACAGAAGTTATGCCTTTCCACCTTTCCAACCAAATGACGAAATACGAACCCACAGTCGAGTTTACTGGAAACTTCATTATAACCCAGCACCAGCACCAACATATCTAGGAGTTATCTTTGGCCGCAGTCACATTTACGCCCGACACACATAAACAAACTATGTAATAAGCTTTTAATGAGGAAGAATATCTTGCACAAACTGGCTGTAGACACTCAGCTAAATCAGATGATAAGAATAAACACTGCTCTGTGAAGCTACAAATATCCCACCAAGCCGTAATCGAACTCCTCAATACCGAGCTGAACACAGCTAGTAAGTAGGAGTAAAATGCTAATATTCCGAAAACCATGGGGTCAACTTAAATCCCATTTAAAAACTTGTCGCAACGGATCCTCATTACCTTGGAGTGTATGGTGTCAGCTTAATAGAGCACAAACTGGATTCGAACGACTTCGTGGCTAAGTGTAGTTGCCGAGAGTCATCGGCGTGCGAAGGTGGAGCTGCAGTAGAGGACGTTGCGCATATTGTTAGTGATTGTCCCCTGTTTGACGTTTTTCAGCACAGTGAAAACAGCAAAACTAGCGCAGTGCAAACAGTTCAAGAACTTGCGCAGTGAAAACAGTTCAAGAACCAACGGCATATCCTGTATGGGCAGATACCCCCCACCATGTCGTCGAAAGAGCCAAAACAGCTTCCTTAGACAGTTTGGCGTCTAAGACCAGAAGGCAAAGAACACTAGTCTGGAGCTATGGATACAAAAAATATCCTTTTTCCTACCCCAATATCCTCCCTGATGAGAAACTCCCACCGGGTGGCGATCTCCCCTGGACAGTTTGGAAGTTCTTAAACAGACTCCGGGCTGGTGGAAAAACGCAAAAAGAGAAGCTTTTCTAATCATAACCCGTGAAATTGTGGTACGATTCAGTCAATGGACCACCTTCTGCCATGTCCCAAATCTGCCCCATTTCCTTCACTATGGAGGACCGGAACGAAGCCAACGACAAGGCAATTACCGTAGCCACAGAGGGCGTCGACAGTGTTTCGCCAGTTTCCTCGGTCTTGGGCTACGCTCTCCACTTCGAGCCAGATCAGCCCGATTGTCTTGAACTCCGCTGCAATAGTGCATTGCCAGGTTTTCTTGGAACTGCCAACTTTGCGCTTGTCCTGAGGGTTTCACTCCAGAGCTTGCTTCGGGATATATGAGGAATCCCTTCTCAGTATATGACCAATCCATGACCACTTGAGGCTCCTAATTTGGAGGTCAATTGCCATGTCCCGGCATCGTTCCCACAGCTGTACATTGAAAATCCTTTCCGGCCAGAAAATGCCAAGTATTTGATGCAGGCAGCGGTTCACAAAGACGCTGGTCGGCGGCGTGAACTTTTTAGCGTCCAGGTTGTACATCCATTTAATAGGACGTTTGACCGAAACATTTTGCGTTTTATTCTGAGGTCTTTACTTTTTGGAACGCCACACGGGCCGTAGTTGTTCAAAGGCAGCCCGAGCTTTATACATTCTAGCAGCAACATCCTTTTGCGCTCCGCCAGACTTCGAGACTACACTTCCGAGATAGGAGTACATATTGCATCTTATTCGCATTGATTTTAAGCCCAGCTTTTGCGGCCTCTCGCTGTAGCTCGTCCAGTTTAGCTTGCATGTCGACGTGCTTGTGACTGAGCAGACACAAGTGATCAGCGTAGTCTTAGGTCATATAGTTAATCGGACAACCCCCACTCTATACTGCGTCGCTTGCCGTCGTTTCCTATGAGCATAATGCACCCAGGACGGTAAGAAATAAAAGAGGCAAGAGAAGACACCCTTGTCTGACTCCGGCGTAAACTGCAATATCTTGAGAGATCAGTTCTTTGTGAGCAATTTGCAGGAGTTATTTAAATATAGAACTTTTAGCAGGTCTCTAATCTTGGGCGAGACTCCGATGTCGTCAAGCCGGTGCCAAATACTAGGCCAATGCAATGTATCGAAAGCTTTCTCGAAGACGACAAACGTAAATTGATTTCACGCTTCCATTCGGTTACTTCTTCGAGTATGATTCGGAGTGAATGTATTTGATCTTCGCAAAAGCGGTTGGAGCGGAATCCAGCCGTGGTCACAAACTGGTCTCATTTAATTTAATTTTGTGATTTATTATTGCATTCCGATAAAGAGGCATGCCCCCATAAATTCCAATTGGATGTATACATATTTTTTTCTATACAAAAATATACCTTGGGAACAGTGCCGGGCTAACAACATTCACTCGACCATGTGACCCTCCCCTGACACGAATGCTGGATCCGCCCTTGAAGGTCTCTATACGTCTTATTTTGGGCACAGGTCTTTGTATGAATCATGGCTATAACGTAAAAAGTGCAACGAATTGAAGAATGGTAGATTCATAACAAACAAAACTGTATGCCGTCATGAGACACCCGGCAGGTATAAAAACATCTGAATATCGTTCGAAACTAAACTTATTTCATTCTAATCGTGCCGCATGTTTAAAACCAGCATAAACAAAGCCAGTTTTTACATTTTATTAGCATTATTGTTACAATCGAATTGAATTGTTAGTCAAAAATATGAAAAATAAAATTCCTTATATGTCAGCTCCGATATAGTTTAGCTATATGTACTCCATAATAAAGTTTGATCTCCTTGATATGTTCTTTCAAAATAACCAAGTTTGGTGAGTGGCCGCGAAAATTGAAAATGACGCCAACTTTACCCAAACCCCTTTAAGTGTAAAAAAAAAATCACCACCGCCGTTTTTTTTAAACGCTATATTATAAGACTCATATTGTTATAACTCTCAAACAAAAAATCCTACCAGGGTGAATTTTTGTTACATGTTTCCTTACGAATAATAAAAGCTTGATTTAAAAAATCACCAATAAATAACAATCCGAAATGGATTTTTTAATGAGTTGTAATTTTAATAATTTAAAAACATCCTGTACAAAAACAAAAAATCCAGCAATTGTGACTTTTATATATTATTCGTATACTATTGTAATGAACCATATCCTCAATTTTTATAAGGGTGACTACAACAGTTTTTTTTTATTAACTTTTAATATATTTTTTTAATTCTACAGTCGAGAAAATTGTATATTCGTACGTAATGTGAATTATTCAATTTTAATTTTAAAAAACGACTCATGTTTATGAACCCGATTTCCTGTAATTAAATAAAAACCATATTGACATTTATAACGTTAAAAATACATTTTATGACTAGAAAGCCCTATTATAAACCGGCCAACTTTTATTTACAGGTAAATGAAGTCTTATTAATTAATTGTGAACAGTAATCTCTATTGTAAACTTTTTTGTTTACGAGCAATTCAGTATAGTTTATTTACCCCTCCCATTTCATATCGGATCATCAAAATTCTTTTTTTTTTATATATACGGATGTCTAAAAACATCAAAATAATGTTAAGTATAAGAATCATGGTTGTAGGAATTTGTCGGTAAAAAAAATTTAAATGCCCCGCCTAAAATGGGAGGCCTTTATTCAATATTAGTTATGGTAATAGCTGAAGATGTAATTGTAATAACAGTTATCAGTAATCTAAAAGCAGTATGTCTATGGACCCAATAGATCCAGAATATAAAGTGGGATTGTAAGTCTCTCGTGATTTAGCGTTCGTGCCGCGTTTCAAATTAATGTGCAGACTCGCCTTACTTTTGTGAACATCGAACTTTCCGATGATATTTATGTCAGGGAATAAAAATTCATGAATTCGTTCACAGACTAGTCAATGTAATGAGATGCCAAAGGAATGAGATGGCACCCGTAACCGGGAATAGCATAGACTTTGACATTTTGACATTTTTAGATCCCACCAATAAAATTTTCATTTTTTAGATTTCACCTAAAACATTATGTAAAGTTTTAAGGCAAGAGAAGACCATAAGACAGGCTCGTATTGTAACTTTTTTTCAGATCTCATGTACTACGAGCCCTAACTTCACAAATTCTACACCTTCTTCAAAATATGTGGCATGGCGTAGCTTTTAATAACTTTAACCAAAGCGAGGATGTTTCTGACTCGAGCCAGTTTTACCCGACAGAGCGTTACATAACCGAGCGTGTTAACTTAGTCTCATTCAATAAATTCCAAATTAAATTATCAAACCACGTGTAACATTATTCTACTTTATTTATTTCTATATATTTTTTCTATAAATTGGGAATGAATTTATTGAGAAATAGGGATAACCAATAGGGCAAAAAACTTTGTGCTTCAGTTTCATTATTTTTCAACCAAAACAAAAACTAATATAAACAACAGCACAGTTAACTTATGCATCCTATTTGGTATTCATATTAAGCTCTGGAGTTGTACCGAGGCGGGCGTTTACCAAGAATCGGCGAGCAACAAGTTTCATGAGAACTTTCCAACTTTCGAGCTTTTGCGTCTAGTTCTTACGTGATAAAGCTCTATGGATACATAAATAAATATAAATATCAGCTCTATGTGTAGATAATTAAATATGATCCTTTTTACCCCGGAATTTTTGGTGTACAATAGCAATTTGTGTTACAATAATTTGTGTAATGTAATTATGGGAAGGTAGAAATGATTATAAGTATTTTAGTACAATCTTTTATAAATTGTAAGTTTCGCTCTTTACATTTCAACCACAAAACTCCACTTTAATTTTTTACCCCACTTGATAAGCTTGATCTATTTTCTATATTGTTATATCGATGCAGAGACGAAATCGCTGAAAATAGAAACTTGAAATTTCGCATATAGGTTCTTTATATAGCGTAAGTGAGCACGATGAAAGGATTTTTGGAAATTCCGCCCTTAAGGGGGTGAAATAGGTGTAAAATAAAAATCGGGCCGAGGGCTAAAGCTAGTCCTACAAATATTATAAATGCGCAAAATCTACTAAACAAATTTCGATGAAATTTCGTATATGGGTAAAAAAATTGCGGAAATAGCACATATGGTACTTTTCGTCTTGAAATTCCCACAGAAGCGAAGGCCCGGAGCGCTGATAGTACATAATAAAATACAGAACAACAGTTAGAATAATATAACCAGAGAATATAGCTATGTTCTTGTAGCTGTTGAACATACAACTTCTGACTTCCCCGGCAGCGTTGTAAAACTGGCTTGTTTATACTTGCACCAAGACCTGGTAAATAAAATGTGCAGCTCGACTTTTGTACGCTCACATTTTATAAACACAATACTATTCTTCAATGTTTGCATTGTGATCCGGAGGTATGGGGTTCTATACCAGGCACCGGTCAGTATAAGAGAAAATCCAGGTTAAATACGTTTCAAAAGGACTTTAGCCATGTAAAATTTACTTCTTTGTGTGTACTATTGGGAATTATCAGATAAACGATATTTTAATGCCTTTGCCTACTTAGTTCCAAATAAAAAAAAAACATTTTTAAATTAATAACCCAATGCTTCGATCGTTTAAATATTACATCGTTAGACCACAAACTGCAAATACCTATATTATGCGCTTCAGAATAATAATATTTTTATCAAAATCCAATGTCGAAACTCTGTTCCAATATTGCCAGTATCTAAACATCAGCTGCTGTGGCTGTGTCCAGTGCAGCTTCGGTTAAGCGTAAATTGCTCGCGTACGTGATCCAGTGATGCGAAATTAAAATATTTATACATACAAATAAATAAAATTGGAGTGTCTGTCTGTAATTTCAAAATAACTGCATTTTTCAATTATCCAGAAATATTAAGACTCAATAAAATATTATACCTATTGTGCGCAGAGAATCCGGGCAAACGAAGCGGCGGGAAGAATTCTGTACCGGAACGTTACCGGGAAAAAATCTACCGGTAAAATTAAGTACCGGGAAAAAATCTCCACGCGACACCACGCTTGTCCGACTAGAATCTAACTTAAGCTATACGCAGTCTGCTACCACCGTAGCTTATGAAGGGAGCTACAGGGCCCTATATGATAACCTAACCTATAAATTAAATACAATTGAACACTTACCAAATTAAATCTTCTTTCTCTTCGGATCCAAACTTGAGTGTCTTCGGGAAGGGGGAATTCCTAATTACCCTACCTAACCCTTGAGATCTCAATTCCCCATAACAACTAAATAGATTTCTTCCCGTAGTTTCACTCGGGAACAGCCAGATGTGAACAGCCAGCCACGTTTCACCTCTCACAAGAAAAGGTCACAATAACAGAGTTTTTCACAAACACAAATTCAATAGTTATTTAACAAACAGGAAATTCACAATTATCACTCAAACTAAACAACAATCAAAAGACGCGAGACCGCTCCGCGTATTAAAATCAAACCGATATCGCCCTGGACAATGCAATGGCGGACACCACACACGACGACATCCACGCTAGCAGTGTGAAAACCCCGAACGCCCTCTGGCGGCAGCAAAGCGAAACGCCTGCGTTTAGTTTTACCCAATATATTACAAACATCCCCCCGTCCCGGTCTGAGAAGCAGACCGCTAGCTTACTCTACGGGAAGGCGGGCGAGAGAGGTCACACCTCTCCTTAAAATCGAACCGTCGACCAACACCTCAGCCACACGCGGAGTGCCATCTCCGCCAAGAATCAAACGTAATATGCGAGCTCGTCGCCAAAGCAATGAGGGCAAATTTGCCTCTTTTAACAATACTAAATCACCCTCCCTGGGAGGCTCAGTCCTGTCTGTCCACTTCACTCTTTGCTGCAGCAAATGCAAATATTCAAGCGACCAGCGACGCCAAAAGTCCTGGCTCATTTGCTGCAACATTTGAAAACGCGACAACCGATATACGCGTTCATCCTTCCACGGGTATTCGGGCAGGGCATTCAACGGCCCTCCCACCAAAAAATGACCAGGGGTGAGAGCTTCCAAGTCATTTGGATCTGGAGATAGCGGACAGAGAGGACGAGAGTTGAGGACCGCCTCAACTTTACAAAACACTGTGGCCAGCTCTTCAAAAGTTAGAGCCGTTTCTCCGATAATGCGGCGGAGGTGGGTCTTTGCGGATTTCACAGCCGCTTCAAAAATCCCTCCCCAATGGGGGCAACTTGGGGGACTAAATTTCCAGGTTATTCCCCTTTGGGCAGCAATTTGACTTAAACTAGTACAATTTTTATCAATAAACACAGAAACATCCTTAAGATAATTTACAGTTCCCTTATAGTTTGTGCCATTGTCAGACCTAATAAGGGAAGGTAGACCTCGACGCGAAACAAAGCGATCCAACGCGGCGACGAAGGCCTCCGTAGTCAGAGCTGATACCACCTCCAAATGGACAGCCTTGGTGGCCAAACAAACAAATACACACAAATAGCCCTTCACAATACGGGCATTACGAAAGGGAGAAGCCTTGATCGAAAAGGGACCGGCAAAATCGGTTCCAACGCCGTCAAACGGCCTCGAAGGTCGGATTCGATCAGCGGGCAAATCACCCATCTGTGGTTGCATCGTGGATGCCTTCAACCTATAACATGCAATACATCGAAACAGGACACTACGGATTGCTCTTCGGGCAGACAAAATCCAAAACTCGCGTTGCAAAATAGCCAACAAAGCATTGCACCCAGCATGGGCGTTACGAATGTGTCGATCAGACACCAAAAGCTGCACCAAGGGTCCGCCCTTGGGCAACAACAGAGGATGGCGAGTCTCATATGGAAGATCCGCCTTCCGGAGCCTGCCTCCAACCCGAAGAAGCCCATCCGAGTCGATGTACGGGTTCAAACGAGCGACCGCGCCCTTCAACTTAGCGCGTCCGTCGCGCAAAATACGAAGCTCTGACTCAAACCGTCCGGTCTGCACGACACGGACCCAATGCAACAATGCGCTCCGGCGCTCTTCTGCACCTGCAATCGGCTCCAACCGCTTTGCCTGTGGGTTTCTACAATTATGTATGAAACGCTTAATCCAACTGGTAACACCCAGAAGCTTATCCAAACTGCTATACCGAGCAAGTAGCCAATCCGGCTCCGACGTCGTCTCAGCGACTACAGCATG
Organism: Ephestia elutella; assembly: GCA_018467065.1. NCBI lineage: Eukaryota > Metazoa > Arthropoda > Insecta > Lepidoptera > Pyralidae > Ephestia > Ephestia elutella. Next base: position 892,443 of record CM031585.1, on the reverse strand, counting down.
TACACGGAGCCCAGTCAAACTCAAAGAAGTAACATCTGTCTGACAGACAGGCCAAGAAGTTTCTGATCCCATCAGCCACTCTGGACCCCACCAGAGCGGGTGTGACACCAATTCTGGTGCCGTACAACCTCGGGAAGCACAGTCCGCTGGGTTAAGCTCTCCCGGCACATGTCTCCATGTTATATCAATTCCGATATTTTGAATTTGGGAAACCCGATTTCCCACAAAAACCTCCAAGGTATGTGGGGCCGCGCGCAACCATGCAAGCGCGACCTGGCTATCCGACCAGGCGAAGATGTCCCGTATCTCGACCGTGGCCGCCAACTCACTGGCAACGTGATGCAACAATTTAGAAAGAAGGTGAGCTCCACTCAACTCAAGCTTGGGAATAGTCAGCCTAGTCCTGATGGGGGCGACCTTGCTCTTCCCTAACAAAAGCGAGACATTGACCCGGCCATCGGCGTCAACTGTCCGCATATAGACTGACGCGGCGTAGCCTCGCTCCGACGCGTCACAAAAGCCATGCAGGCTGGCTCGATATTTCCCGGGTGGCAATATTCGACGAGGCAAGGCAATCCGATTGACTTCCTTAATCGATGAAAACAACTCGAGCCAATCATCCAATGGAGAGCCAAACAGCGGCTCGTCCCACGAGACGCCCAAAGTCCAAAGTCTCTGAAGAAGACACTTCGCAGAGAATATCACTGGACTGATCCAACCGCTTGGATCAAACATACGAGCTATTACGGACAACACTGTTCTCTTAGTCCAGACTTTTGGTACTTCCAAGTCCACTTGGAATGTGAAAATATCGGTTAGCGGCTGGTACTGCATGCCCAGCACCGCTATCCTGTTGGGATCATCCACATCCTCAAACAGGTGAGGGTTCTGTTGGTGATCCTCCGGGATCCCTTCTAGAACTCTAGGCTCATTGGACAACCACTTACGTAGCTCGTAGCCACCTGTCTTCAATATTTCGATCAATTCATCCCGCAGTAGGAGGGCCTCCTCAATACTTTGGGCTCCGGTGCACACGTCATCAACATACAAGTCACGTGACAGCACGGAAGCCCCACGGGGAAAGCGGATCCGTTCCCGCTCTGCCAATTCAAGCAATGATCTGATGGCGATATAGGGACTAGATTTCAAACCATACGTGTTTGTGTTGAGTTCATACACCGTCACAGGATCCTCAGGGCGCTCACGCCAGAGTATCAACTGGAATCGCCTGTCCTCAGGATGTATGACCGTCTGGCGGAACATCATCCGGATGTCCGCGCCAAAAACCACTTGATGTCTTCTAAAGTTCAAGATGATGTCAATTATGTCCCTATGCAATTTGGGACCCGAATGCAAACACAGATTCAACGAAACCCCGTTCGAAGTGGGTGCGGACCCATCGAAGACGGTCCTCAATTTGCCTGTTGAGGCCTTCACCACCGCGTGGTGGGGCAAAAAGTAATGCTCAGTTGAGCTCCAATCAACTCGGGCCGGAGACATGTGACCCAAATCCTCGTACTCGCGCATAAATTCAATATATTTATCGCGAAGTACGTGGTCACGCTGCATACGTCGCTCCATGGACAGCAGTCGTTTCTCCGCAAGCGCCCTACTTTGCCCTAGGCTAGGACGAGAGGCAACAAAGGGTAACCTAGTTACAAACCGACCGGAGGGCAACCTCTCCGTGGTCGATCGAAAAAGGCTTCGCACTCAGCGTGTTCCGGATCCATCCTGGAACTCATAGGTGGCTCCTCCACCTCCCAAAACCTTTGCATGGTCTTGGCCAAGGACGCAGATGCGACAACCGGTGGCTCCTCCGCGGTGCCACTATCAAACACAGGGCCCATCAGGGCAAAACCAAAAATCGTAGACACTGCCATCAGTGAAGACGAACCCAGAGCCTTCTGTGTACCCAACAAAATCCAACCCAATACGTCCGAGCCCAGGAGCAAGTCCACTGGGCCGGGGTGAAAGACAAAGGGGTCGGCCAAATCCAGACCCGAAACCAAAGACAACACACCCGGCGGTATGTCTGTCGAGGGGTGCCAACCCGCAATGGTATCCATTACCATAGCCGAAGTCGTGATCCTCATTGTGGAGGACTTCAGCGAAGAAAAGGTGACAAGTGTCTGGCCCGTCAGACACTTCACTTGTATGCCACCAACTCCAAGAAGTGGCACAGGCGAGTCTTCCACGACTAAACCTAACTGGTGTGCCACTCGAGTGGTAACCAAACTGCTTTGAGCCCCTGAGTCCAACAGAGCTCTCAAATTAATGGCTTCCCCCCTACGACCCCATACGCGGACCACCGCGGTAGGGAGCAGAACCGTCCGCGGCTCTGTCCCAGCAAGGGAGCAAGCTAGTTACGGGCTCCCCACTCTCTCCAAACCAGGGGCGCGCCACTGACCCGGATAATATGGCGGGCGAGTGCACATCCCCATCTGAGGGGGGCATAACCCGCGGCCCGGCCATACATATGGTACGGCGGGTGGTACTCCAGCCGTGGGTACTCGTGCAGCGGCGGAGAAAACCGCTGCGGCTGCATGTGTTGGGCATTGGTAACCCGCGTGGAGGGGGGTGTCCCCACTCTCACGTCCGATCTAGGGCCCCCGCCCATGGGGGCCCTATCCGGGGCCTGGCCAGCTACATACTGGCCATGACCTTGGGGCGCGTGGTCCCGGTCCGCCAAGACCCGCGCAGGTACGCGACCCCCCTCCCGAGGGGGGGTGCGACGAGCGAAGCCGCGTCCTCCGTCCGGTGGTGGAGGGCTTCGCGCAGGAGCGCCCCCGCCCATAGGGGACCCCTGCCTCAACATCCGGGTGCCATCCCCGTTGCGGTTCATGCAAAGCATCGCGTGGTGCCGCCCACGGCATGCACTGCATGGTATGGCACTGGGACAGTCACGTGCATAGTGACCGCCCAAACAATAAAAGCAAAGTTCATGCCGCTTTGCCATGCGGCGCCGATCTTGTACTGGCAGTCCCTGCCAGTCCCTGCATTGCAGCAGGCTGTGGCCCATCCGACCACATTGCAGGCAGTCCGCGTCCCTCGCGACTGCTGCCGTGTGTGCAACCCGCGCACCAGCTCCACGCGGTGGCGGTTGCCGTCCCTGTTGGGGCCTCCCTCGCCATGAGGGTTCCAAGGGCCTACGTTCAGGCGCTCTGGATGGCGCTGAGTCCGTCATGGTATTCTCAGCAGCCCGTGCCTCAAACTCCAAAAACTTCACCAAGTCAGTGAATGTTGGTAGGGTGGTGCTATCCCGCTCCGCATTTTCGCGCTCAAACCGCGAGCGGATGTCATTGGGCAATTTGCCCAATACAATGTGCACCAGCAAAAAAGACCATTGGTCCACCGGCAGCCCCAGTGTGCGGAGCGCGTTACAGGCCACTGTAACGGGCGTGAGCAACTGCAGGCGCAACTGTGCCCTGTTGGCCACCTTGGGCAGGGCCATCAACTGTGCGGCGTGCGCATCCGCTAACAAACGTAAGTTTTGATAGCGGGAGTTCAATAACTCCCAAGCCGTGTCGTACTGGTCGTCCTCCACCCGGAGGTGCTGGATGAGCGACCGCGCTTCATCCTCAAGAGTGGAGAGGAGGTAGGCCATCTTCTGGGCCTTCGACAAATCCTGTCGTGCTACGACCAGGGACTCAAACATATTTTTATATGCTACCCACTCCTCCATCCTACCCCCAAAGTGGGACAGCTGAAGGGTGGGGAGCCGACCAGTAACCGCTGGTCCTTCCTTGTCTAACAGGTGTGCGAGGGGCTGGTCCGCCAGCCTGTCTCGCCCTTATTGCGGTCACCGCCTCCGCGATATCATCGTGCAGACTCAGGATCTGGTCCATGTCCGCCATGTGACCTGCGTAGGCCTCCGGGGCAGGTTCGGCTTCGGTAAGCACCACCATGGCCGCTTCCGCGCTAATCAATCGTGAGTGGAGGTGATCCGCTCTTAGCAGTATGGCGCCCTCCCTGTCCTTCCGGGACAGGAGTCCTCCGGCCGTTACAAACCATCTCAATTCGTTGGCGAGTGTCGCCCTAGCATTGGAGACCTTCGCCATCGCGTCAAGTCACAAACAAAAAAAATAACAAAAGGTAAATAAAAAACAACAAAATCAAACAACTACACGAAGAACCGCGGTAGGTATGAGAATGGCACAAACCCGGAACGCACGGTACAAACCGCAAACAAATACAAAAAGGTTACAAATATTCTTATACAAACAAACTAAGAAAAATCTAATAATTTTTACAAACAATTAATTATTTTTTACAAACGAACAAATAGAGGGTAGATAAACTACGCTCTGCTACCAGTAACTGTGCGCAGAGAATCCGGGCAAACGAAGCGGCGGGAAGAATTCTGTACCGGAACGTTACCGGGAAAAAATCTACCGGTAAAATTAAGTACCGGGAAAAAATCTCCACGCGACACCACGCTTGTCCGACTAGAATCTAACTTAAGCTATACGCAGTCTGCTACCACCGTAGCTTATGAAGGGAGCTACAGGGCCCTATATGATAACCTAACCTATAAATTAAATACAATTGAACACTTACCAAATTAAATCTTCTTTCTCTTCGGATCCAAACTTGAGTGTCTTCGGGAAGGGGGAATTCCTAATTACCCTACCTAACCCTTGAGATCTCAATTCCCCATAACAACTAAATAGATTTCTTCCCGTAGTTTCACTCGGGAACAGCCAGATGTGAACAGCCAGCCACGTTTCACCTCTCACAAGAAAAGGTCACAATAACAGAGTTTTTCACAAACACAAATTCAATAGTTATTTAACAAACAGGAAATTCACAATTATCACTCAAACTAAACAACAATCAAAAGACGCGAGACCGCTCCGCGTATTAAAATCAAACCGATATCGCCCTGGACAATGCAATGGCGGACACCACACACGACGACATCCACGCTAGCAGTGTGAAAACCCCGAACGCCCTCTGGCGGCAGCAAAGCGAAACGCCTGCGTTTAGTTTTACCCAATATATTACAAACACCTATTGTCATGCCAAAGAGTCTGGATCTGTATTTAATTCAGTCAACAAAAACCTACAAGAAATTTAACAAATAATAATTAGGTATTCAATGCAATTTATGAACAGGCGCTAGTCTGTTCATAAATAAATATTTATGGCGGGAAAAACGTCGTGAAGTTGCTATTAATTTCAATAAAAACATTGTAAATAAAATAATTAAAGGTTATGATATATATCAATAAAGTAAATTAAAAAAAAAAGTGCTTTGCCAAGTATATGACCGTTTCATACATGCCGCTGTGTCAACAATAGCAGAGTTATTCAAACCAACAAAGAGTCGCATTTATACGATCCGAATATTTGTGTCTTTTTGAGTTTTTGAATACTAATATAGATTTTGTGATCATAGAGCAACACAGACCTCAACGCACGCGGAAGTCCATGTTGCTCGAAGAGGCTAATAAAGAAAGTAAAAGAAGAATAAAGAAACTTTAAAAATAACTGACTATTTGGGAAAACTGCCTAAAATGCACGCCATAATCATGTACTTCCAATCCAGTTTAGAAACCAAGTATCAGAATGACAAATAACTTTTCAATGTCAAAATACTCCGTGTTTCCCACTACTGGCGTGATGACAATGCTATATTTCCTATTATCTTTAGTCAACTCCTGCATTTTTATATCTGTTATTGTCATTTTACAGTAATTTGACAATCTATCTGCTTAGAATACAATAAATAAACAACCATGTTATAAGTCTTTCTGATTTAATCGTATCGTACGTTGTTAAGGCAAGTGTTGTCGCGCACCGCACGGCTGCGCCTCATTCCGCATTCACGCATCGGCCGACGGTTTAACAGGAAATTTAAAACTGCAAGCTCCAACTATTCACATTTGAATTTCTTACTCTGTGGAAATTTCCTCGAGGTATTGAATAACGGGGTATAATGAGGTTCTAGATCGCATGGTGGGCGCAATTTTTGAAATGATTTTGAGATTTGTACGGGTTTTAGAGATGTTATTGGTTTTTTTTTTTTTTTTATAACATAGGGCGGCAAACGAGCAAGCGGGTCACCTGATGGTAAGTAATCACCGCTGCCCATGGACAACCACAACACCAGGGGTATCGCAGGAGTGTTGCCGGCCTTTTAAAAAGACGTAGGCTCGTTTTTTGAAGGTTCCAATGTCGTATCGGTTCGGGAACACCGCCGCAGGAAGCTGATTCCACAGTTTGGTCGTACGTGGCAAGAAGTGTCTTTTAAAACGCACGGTGGTTGACAGCCAATCATCCAGGTGGTTTGGATGAAATTTCAGTTTATGGCGGGTGGTATGGTGGTGAAATTTTGCGGCGGGTATTAGGTCAAACAATTCCTCAGAGCACTCCCCGTGAAAAATGCGGTAGAGAATGCACAAGGATCCAACATCCCTGCGCAGAGCCAGAGGATCGAGGCGGCCGACGAGAATCTCGTCGTCGACCATGCGTATCGCACGACGTTGGACGCGGTCAAAAGGGAGAAGTTGGTATTGAGGAGCCCCGGCCCAGAGGTGAGAGCAATATTCCATGTGCGGCCTGACTTGTGCCTTATACAGCTGAAGGCGATGCGCCGAAGTGAAATATCGCCTCGCTCTGCCGAGGACACCCAATTTTTTAGAAGCCAACTTAGCCTTATCTTCAAGGTGACCGCGAAATTGAACGTCGCACGAAATCTCAACGCCTAAAATTACGATTTTTGGATGTGTATGTAGGGAAGCGCCCTGGAAAGAAGGAGATAGGACAAAGGGGCTTTTTTTCGCGGTAAACGCACAGACTTGTGTTTTCTTGGGGTTAAATTGAACTAGGTTGGAATTACCCCAGTTTGAAACTTGGTTTAAAGAAGTTTCAACCTCAGATACAAGTTTATTTCGACACTCAGAGACGCGCGCCCGAGAAATGTTACCTTGACCGGAATAAAAGGAGTCCACCGTGCTATCATCTGCATAGCAATGGATGCTGCTGGGTTGCAGCATATCATTGATATGCAAAAGAAAAAGCGTTGGGGACAGAACACAGCCCTGTGGGACACCAGCATTCACGGGCTTATATGCAGAACAAGAACCGTCAACAACGACTTTAATGCTGCGCCCTGTGAGGAAACTGGTAACCCATTGCCATAATTTCTCGGGCAACCCGTAGGAAGGAAGCTTCGATAGAAGAGCTTTGTGCCAGACCCGATCGAAGGCTTTCGCCATATCTAAACTGGCCGCCAGGCCCTCCCCCTTACTCTCAACCGCTTCCGCCCATTTATGGGTCAGGTATACCAGAAGATCGCCAGCAGACCGCCCATGACGAAATCCGTACTGGCGATCGCTTATGAGTTGGTGCTCCTCAAGGTAAGATAGAAGCTGGCGGTTTATAATGTGTGGTGTATACCAGTCTAATACGCTTCAGTATGTAATAGCCCTAATCTCTCTACGTAACCTATGACAATGCCCTACGTCACGCAACCTCGATAAATAATTAATTTCTATTTTCTTATCTTAAATATCAAGGTTATGTTACGTATACGCTACGTATAGCGGCTCTAGGAAAACTAGTATATAAGCCATGAAAATTCTACAATAAAAGGGTTCTTTGCAGTTCGTCTTAGCTGGGAAACCAGCTCCTACAAGTATTGAGTTTTATTAATAACAATCCGTTGCGCCACATATTACATGGCGACCCTGCCAGTGCCGTGCCTCGTCGGCATTGGTAACGAAGTACCGCGAGTCAAGTCTTCCGTGTTAATAAGAAAAATATTTTAAAGAAGTTAAGAAAAAAAAAAAAAAAAAAAAACGTACTTTTAAAAATTAAAAAGATTTATTGAAGAAGACGCGATTCAAGATTGAAGAATGAAAACTTCAAGAAAGAAGAATTTTTAACTAAAATTAATATCTCAAAATAATATGAAGAATGAAGAAAGTAAACTTATCAAGAAATAAGAATATGAAGAAAAACCAATATTTATGAAGTTAATTGTTATGAAGAAGAAAATATGAAGATATAACGTTAAAATACGAAGAAAAATAAATATGCTAAGAAAAATTCTTATTTTATAGAGAAGTTTGAAAACGAAGTTTACTTATATAACGAAATAAAAAGTTTGAGAAGAATTTTTACTAAGAAGAAAGAAGCGTACGGGACAAGGATAGCCCGGCCCAAAAGTTCGAGGTATCCAGAGACAACCCGGCCAACCCAGATCCAGCAGTTGCTCGACGGTGAAAAAAAAAAAAAAAAATGAGTCGTGGTCAAGGACACGCGCAAAACCCGGACAAGACTTAACCCTTAACCACCTACCATACGTCTCACAGATCTTGACGAAATTATTTTTGTTAATATTTTTGCGCCGGAGTGTTGTATCGACTCGTTCGATCTTATACTTTTCCCCCGTGCCCCTCAGTACTGCGTGACAGCTTGTCGGGGTTAGACGTGCGCGCGTTTGCTTCAGGTAAGTAAATTAATACCAGCGTGGGTCTACGAGACCCCTGTTAGGAGGTTACGTAATTATTTTTAATTATTATTTTTTTATTGTTTTAGTTATAATGGCTCTTAGTGAAGCTATTATTGAGCGTTGGTTGGAACAAGACCTGACAGACGATGAAAATATACCAAACGACGAGTGCAGTGATGTGGAGCCAGTCGAAATTAATCACGTTTTGGAAGAAAGTGAGGCGTCTGATTCTGAATGCGAAGAGCCAACCGTAATGCACATAAATTCTCCATCACAAAGTGATATTCCTTCAGTTAGTGACCATGAGTTTTCATCTGAGGATGATGTGCCATTGGCGGAAGTTCGGTCTAGACCTAGAAAGAAGAATTGCAAAATGCAAAGCACCTATTTGCCTCGAATGTTCTAACAAGATGTGTCTTCACTGCCGTGAAAAGCTCTAAGTTTAGACCCTGCAATTTTATATAATTAGTTACTATAATGAGTATTATTATTTTTTTCAAAGTTCTTTGTTGATTTAATTATATAAAAAAACAAACGAGTAAGTTCCTATTACATATTTTTTTTTTTCAGAATTTATTTTTGATAAGTGTTAGTAAGTAAGTCAAAAACAAGAGATTATGCCAAATATGGTGTGTTATTATAAAAATATTGTTGATTTTCATGTTTTTATTTTTCTAAATAAAGAGTTAATAATGTTCGTATAAGAATGTTTAAGTTAAAAATTGTACCCTCCCTTTTTATTTCTAGTAATCGTATTTTTTTTAACTGGGGTCCTACAGACGTATGACAGGCGGTTGTGTGACAAAATAATGAGGTAGGTGGTTAAGGGTTAAGTATCCTTTATACTTTTACAAGGTTTGAGTAATTTTAGATAATTTTTTCACATTAGTATTTTACAAGATTTACTGATTAGTTATTATATTTTATTCTATTAAGATGTCAGGACAATTCGATTTAGAAACTGCCATAGCACTTTTACCTATTATGAATGAAGATGAAAATATTACCAAATCTTTAATTGACAATGCAGAATATTACAGTAGCATTTTAAGTAACGATTCCCAAAAGTTGTTAATTAATTTTATTTTAAAATCACGATTAACGCGGAATGCAAAATTTTTATTACAGCCAAAATATAGCGATATAAATAATTTATTAAATGATATGAAAAAGGTTTTACTTCAAAAAAAATGTCCAATATATTTGCAAATTAAATTAATAAATTGTAGACAGGGTTTCCGATCTATTAAAGCTTATGGGAAAGAGATAGAAAAACTTTTTGTAGAATTGACAATAGCTCAATCAGATAATGATAAATTCAAAATAAATATCCTTCGTCCAATTAACGAAAAACTTGCTATAGATTGTTTTTGTAAAGGTCTTAATAATTTTCGATTATATGTCATCATTTCATCACAAAAATTTAATTCTTTATCTCAGTGTATTCAATCCGCAATCGATCAAAATATTATTATGTGTTCAAATCATCAAACTTTCTTTATTAAAAGGAAATATTATTCAAAAAATAATCAAATCAATTTGAATTCTATAAATAGATTTATGCCTAATGAAAAATACGCATCAGAAAGTGACCGAAGTATGACGACATTCATAGATGAGTCATACTCGTGCATCGACTACGTTCCGCGAAGTCAGCAAACACTGCAGTTCGAGGAATCAATGCACGATAATAGTTATGATATTTTGGATGATCTAAATTTAGAATTACAAAATTTATTTGACACAGAACATTTAGATGAAATTAAGAATAGCTCAACGGAAAATACTAAATTATTAGAATTGCCTTATGGAAATATAGAAAAGAGTAAATACGATTATAAAAAGAAGACAAATAATTTAAAATTAGATAAACCCAAAAGAAAACGATTAAAAATAAATAAGAAGAAAAATAAACAGGACTTGACTAAAAATAAAAATAAATCCTCTAAAAAGACGATTAAATTTAATAAAGTGAGTAAAAGTAAAAAGAAAGTAAGAAATAATGTAAGATTAAGAATTATACGAGAAAAATAGTAGATTTTACAACAAGTGCACAAAACGAACCATTTTTATCCGAGACTTTTAGCAGCCCGAGCCGAAGGCGAGGGCTGATAGTAATGTCGAGAATAAAAATCGTTTTGTGGACGAGTTATAAACTCTGCTTTTCACTTCGATTGCGAGGAAATAAAACAGTAAACTCACGAAAAAACAAGAGCTGTTTCCCGCCGCTTCATTTTTTTTACATCTTCGACATTGATATTAGACTTCGGCTGCAGACCTATACAGCCTACTATTAAATTAATTTTGCAATAATAATTTTCTTATATTAATTAAATAATTTTAATATTATTTATGTCTTAAAAAACACATAAGGCAAATAAATTAAAGTAAATATTATAAAATAACAAATTCTATCTATGAACTTCTTATTGTGTTTGGCTGTATGGCTCGTTATCTTTGCCCTTATATAGATACATTTATGAGTAGATACATTAATGCCCTTGTGCACAAAATTCGATTTTGTGCAGCCTATATCCTGCACAAATAAGCACTTTCTGAGCATGAGAAGTGAAAATTATATTAATGAGACAAATACTGTATAATTATAAAATAAAAGGTAATGAAGTTATAAAAAGAGGAAGAAATAAGTTACGAAATACTTTTATGAGAAATAAATCAAATATTATGAGAAAAATGGTAAAGAGGTCTAAAAATAAAAGTAATGGAAAGAAAAATAAGTTGAAATATAAGAAAAGTAAGAAATGTATTTTTAAATTCATGGATAATGACGATACAACTCACTATGCTGTTGATTTAGACAGATATTTTTATAAATTAATTAAATTGTAAAGTAGACAAAAATTATTTGACTTGTATGCCCAGAAACAATATAGATTTGATAGTACTTTTGTTGATTATGTTAGAAATTATTCAAAAACTTTTAAAAGAGCTTGCAGACAGGCTAAGGCTAATTGTATTAAAAGGAAGATCAGTAACGCTCCTAATAAGATGAAAGAAACCTGGAGCATTATAAATAAAGAGACAGGCAAATTTAAATTGAAAGAAAATATTAAGGAAATTAAACATAATGACAAAAAAATTACTTCTACACAAGAAATAGTAAATGTTTTTGAAAATTACTTTACAAACATACCTTTAGAATTAACCTCTAGTATAAATTCATGCCCTCAAAATGCCGAATCCCTACTTAAAAGTAATGTCACCACTTGCACCTCTAAATTTAAATTCTCGCATATTGACCCTAGTGATATAATTAAAACTTTTAAAGAACTAAACATTAAAAAGTCTGAGGATCACTGGGGTATGTCTGTTAGCATAATTTACCATATAATAAATATCATAGCTGTCGACTTAGCTTATATTTTTAATGAATGTGTTGACCAAGGCATTTTTCCAAATTTAATGAAACTTAGCAAATTAATTCCACTGTTCAAAAAAGGTGAAAAATCAGAGCCAATGGCAACTATAGGCCTATATCTATTTTGCCAGTCTTGAGTAAAGTATTTGAAAAGATTATGCTTAGTCAAATGCAACAGTACTTTAATATCCACAATCTATTTCACGGCCAACAATTTGGATTTACTAGTGGTAAATGCACAACTGATGCGGGAGTGGCTTTGGTTACTCATATCTTCAATGCATGGGAAGATTCACAGGATGCAATTGGAGCGTTTTGTGATTTATCTAAGGCGTTTGATTGTGTTGACCATGAGACTCTCTTGCTCAAGCTCTCTCAGTACGGTTTTGACACTAAATCAATAGAACTAATAAAATCTTATTTAAGTGATAGGCTGCAGACTGTAGACCTAAATAACGTAAAATCTAAAGGATCAAAAGTTATGATTGGCGTACCTCAAGGTTCAATTTTAGGACCTTTCCTTTTTTTAGTCTATGTCAACGACCTGCCTTATATGGTTGAGAAGCAGGCTGGTATAGTGTTGTTTGCTGATGACACGTCTTTAATTTTTAAGACTGACCGCCATAGCGAAAATGTGGATGCTGTGAACAGCACTTTGTCTGCCATATCAGACTGGTTTTCTGCTAATAACCTGATGCTTAATGCAAGTAAAACCCATTGCATTAAATTTACGCTTCCTAATGTTAGGCAGGCCCATGTTGATATCAATATAAATAGTAATAAGTTAGAGTTCATTGAAAGTACCACATTTTTAGGAATAACATTAGATTCTAAATTACAATGGGGTGCTCACATTTCTAATTTGTCTAAAAAACTGAGCTCCGCGGCTTATGCTGTAAGACGAATCAGACAACTGACGGATGTGGCAACTGCTAGGTTGGTTTATTTTAGTTATTTCCATAGCCTAATGTCGTATGGCCTATTACTTTGGGGAGCAGCAGCCGATATACAAACAATTTTTATACTTCAAAAAAGAGCGATTCGTTTTATTTACAGATTAAGAAAAAGAGATTCACTCAGAGATTTCTTCAAAGATATAGATATTTTAACCTTACCATCCCAATATATTTTTGATAACATTATGCATGTTAGGAAAAATATTTCGTCTTTCAAAAAAGTTTGTGATGTCACAGATATATCCCTGAGAAACAAACATAACTTGTACGTTCCAGGGCACAGACTGGCTAGGGTTAGGAAATCATTTGTGGGAAACTGTATACGCTATTATAATAAAATACCAAAATCTGTCCTTGATATGCCTGACAATAAATTTAAACATTATATTAAGGAGACACTTTGTAAGAAGGCATATTATACGACGGATGATTATGTAAATGACAAAAATGCGTGGCCCGAGCCTGGTACAGTGACCTCCTAAGACTGTCATATTAATCTCTAGGTACTTTGTGTACTTTTACCTTTTTCAATGACATTTTATTTTATTAATTTATAATTTTTATTAATTTATAAATTTGACATTTAATATATATACTCAATGTATATTCGTCCACATATACAGTTATTTAATTGTAAGACATATGTTGTAAAGTGACGTCTTTGGAGAAAATGCAGCAGTGGAGTTTGTTGCGCCGCCTCTTCTCCACTTGCGCTTTGGAGGCGGTGGTAAACTTAGCTTTAAGTAATTTTATGACGTCAACTAACTAAAAAATAAGAAAGTGACGATTTATAAGTGCTATTTTTAAGCCAATATAAATAAAAATATTTGACTTTGACTTTGACTTTGTATGACAGACGATCAGTCGGTGTAACTTAGATATGTGAATATTTTATATAAGTTCATGTAGATGTAAAACTGTCGTGCTTTTTGCTGTAATTTTAAGAAACAATAAATAAAATAAAAAACATTTAATTACCTAAATAATTAATAACAGGTGTCAACCCTAGTTCAGGATACAAATTCTTAGCCAAAGTTTTTTTTGAAATAATTTTAAAATGGAATGTTTAAAAAAAAATAGAGTTTACATAAATAAGTAAATAAATATGAGTAGTACACCTGATGTGACAAAACAAACGTAATTCCAAACAAAAAGATTTTATATGAAGTCACAGCAAGCTTATAGGGTTGATAGTATGTTACACGCTCTGCAGAATTTGCAGTGATGGATATTATGAACTTACAATTTATGTGATAAGAACAAAACAAGTATAAATACCTACTGGAAGTACCTACGTATTTTAAACAATGTTCATACTCGGACTAAACTTTACACGGATGTGACATATAACTATATTAGTAGGATATCCTTCGGTAAAAAAAAAAAAAAGTAAAAACATAAAAAAAAGGCCATTAAAATCCATACTTTAGTTATTGATAAAAATAAATGAATGATAAGTTACAATATTTTTACTCGAAGGGCAGTAGTTGCACGAGCTGCGCTATTTAAGCTTATTGTATCAAGATACACCAATATATAGAGCAGGCACGAAATCCTTATTTCTGATCATGACTCGGTCGAGCACCATTCGTGAAGAAAGCTTGGATACAAGGGATTATTATAAGTACCCTTTAATTATTAAAATATAAATGTTAAATGAACTGCCTGTTATTTTATTATGACACATATAAATGTGTAACACTGTAAATGTGTAAAAGACGTATGGTTATACGCAAATGCATATAAATGCATATCTTGTATCTTGCAAAAGTATAGGTTGCAGTAAAAGCCCTAAAAATAAATATTGTGAATCTTATCAATTAGAAGTTGGTTAATGACTTCTTAAATCACTATAAGGTGACAAAAGACATGTCAATACTATAAAGTAAAAGTACTCGGTAAATAAAAATATGTAAATCGATCCGGACCTCGTTTATGCATCGTCAGAACAGACGAGTCATATTAAATAAATTCTATACCTATATGGCCAGAAGGTATAAATACTTACGTAGACGTACATACGATGACGAATAAGATACGATAAGATCTACAATAAGATAGTGACATCTGACATCTATCACTATTATTAACTTTACATGAATAAAGATAATGAATAACCAAAATATATGATATTTTGGATTGGGGATTTTGACTAAGCAAAAAAAAAACAAAAAAAACAAATTGTTACGCAAATTTACTACACCAATTTAGCACAGGTAGTGCATAAGAAAGATAAGATAAATTAAGAAGCTATCCCAAATATGAGAGTACATCTTCATAAAACATTTGCAATGAACTGATATTGGAAGCTATGACGCTTCATACCCAAGCATTCCTCTGATTGACATTTGTAACATAATACCGTAGTCGTAACAACAATACATATGTAAACAAAAATATATGAACACTTTTATGTTTTTTTTTTACTTTTTAATTATAAATGTAATCAATGTAAACAAATAATAGGTAATATTTTGTATTTTGTAATCAATTATTATGTAGATAAATAGATATTTTTTAAGAATAATGTATAATCAAATTAGATATAATTTTATGCTTATGCTTGAGCTAACGCTTCATTTAGTATCCTAGAAATAGAAATTAAAAAAAAAAATCTGTAAAAAAGAGAACTGGTTAACACCAAATATGTACTTGTAAAAAGATGTAAACAGACCCCAGTTAAAGTAACATGACATACATTAGTTAATTTTGAAATCTGAAATTATTTTGAATTGTATAACTATTCTAAGCCAAAAAATTGTTAATTTTTGTCTCAAAAAAAAAAAAAAAGGGGGAAGGTGTGGTGTATACCAGTCTAATACGCTTCAGTATGTAATAGCCCTAATCTCTCTACGTAACCTATGACAATGCCCTACGTCACGCAACCTCGATAAATAATTAATTTCTATTTTCTTATCTTAAATATCAAGGTTATGTTACGTATACGCTACGTATAGCGGCTCTAGGAAAACTAGTTTTTTTTTTTTTTTTTTTTTTATTAAAAATCTGAGTGCGTTTGACCTCTATCTTGCCTGATGGGAAGCAAAGATGAGATCTAGGGTGGTACACGCAAACTCAAAATATGCCTATTCACTCTTGCCTTGAAAACCCCTAAATTATAAGTGACAGGAAACAGCGACGCGGGGAAAGAATTCCATATCTTGGCGGTTCGCACGATAAAGCAGGAGGCGAACCGAGAGGTGCGATGAGCTGGAACATCAACCACATAAGGATGGAATCCCTGTCCGCGCCGTGTCGTCCGATGGTGGAATGGTGCACAAGGAATTAAGTCGTGCAATTCCTGAGCGCACTCACCGAAGTGTAGCCTGTAAAATACACACAGACTTGCAACTAGTCGGCGGTGATCGAGACTCTGAAGTCGTCCTGCCGTAAGCGACTCATCATCCACGAGTCTTCTGGCACGTCTGTCGATAGCCTCCAGAGCTTCGAGCTGATACCGGGCGGCTCCATCCCACAGATGGGAACAATACTCCATACAGGACCGGACTTGAGCTGTGTAAAGACTCAACAATTGGTCCGGAGTAAAATACCGTTGGACCTTGGAAAGGATGCCCAGCTTTTTTGAAGCAGTCTTAGCCCTAGTCTCAATATAACTGCCGAAGTTAAGGTTAGACGTGAGCTCGATACCAAGAAGTTTGAGATGATTGGTGACAGGAACAGGCACACCACGGAAAGTGGGAGCCAAGTTGAACGGGCTTTTTTTTGCGGAGAACAGACAAGCCTGCGTCTTAGAGGCGTTAAATCTCACAAGATTGGCATCGCCCCAATCGGAGACAGCCTGCAGAGTGAGATTGGTACGATCCACCATTGCCTGTCTGAGATCGTCTATTTCAGGTGTTTTTGCCTTTGCACTAGAAAAATACCTTTCCACAACAGTGCTATCGTCCGCGTACCCAATAATACCGGGTTTTAGCAGATCGTTGATGTGTAGCAAAAAAAGCGTTGCGGAAAGTACAGAACCCTGAGGTACCCCGGCATTAATCGCCAATAGGTCAGACGAGCAGCCGTCAACAACTACTCGAATAGACCGTTCCCTCAGGAAATCAGAAATCCAAGCACAAAGGCTGGCAGGGATACCATAGGCGGGAAGCTTTGCTATGAGACCATCGTGCCAAACTCTATCAAATGCCTTCGAAATGTCAAGTGAGACAGCAAGTGCTTCACCATATTTTTCGAGAGCCTCACCCCAAAGGTGCGTAGATACACAAGAAGATCCCCAGTAGATCGGCGCTGGCGAAATCCGAATTGCCGGTCACAGAGGAGATCATTATCTTCAAGGTACGCTAGCAAGCGCTTGTTAATAACCCGCTCCATTACCTTGCAGAGAATGGAGGTGATTGCGATTGGGCGGTAGTTTGTAGGATCGGCACGACTACCCTTCTTGGGTACAGGTTGAATGTTGGCAAGCTTCCACGCCTTTGGCACAATACCAGACCGGAAAGATAGACGATATAGGCGAGTCAGAACAGGAGACAATTCGGCTGCGCAATTCCGCAAAACAATAGCAGGTATGCCATCAGGACCACTGGCTTTGTTCACGTCTATGTTTCGTAGAGCTTTAAGAACCTCTTTTTGATGAATGCGGAGTTCGGGCATTTTACAACCGCAGAAGGGTAACTGGGGGGGTGTTTGGTTACTTGCATCTAGACGGGAGTTTTCAGCGAATAGAGAAGCAAATAAGTTAGCTTTCTCTAAAGCCGTGTGTGCCAATGTTCCATCTGGTTTCTGCAGAGGTGGAAGTGAAGAGCGACAGAAGTTAGCCTCAACGCACTTGGCGAGCGACCAAAACGCTTTACTGCCGGATGGGTACGAAGCGAGTTTGCTTCCTACTCGGCCTATGTGGTCAAAGCGGGCCCTTTTAAGCACTTTTTTGCAAGACTTAGCCGCAGAGTTAAAAGCTTTCTTCTTTTCATGCGTATCCGGAGCTTTGCGACTACGAGCGTCTGCGCAAGCCTGGTATGCTGACTGTTTAATAGCCTCAGCTTTCAAACAGTCAGCATTAAACCAAGGCTCAGCTTTGATGCCAGTGGGTCGATCCGAGAATGGGATATAATACTCCATAGCCAGAACGATAATCTCAGCAACAGCGCTTGCACAGCTCGACGGATCGCCAGAGGAAAAGCAGACCTGCAGCCAAGGGAAAGATGCTAGGAAGTGCCGCATCTCATCCCAGTCTTGTTATGTAATAATAACAGATTTTTAAGAGAAATTAATATTTAATTTAAATTAATAAAAAATACAATTTAAAATATAAAATACACCGCACGGGCCCGGACAGAGTTCCAAAGAAATCACGGATACGGCACAGACACGGATAGAGTTCCAAATAAAATTACGGATACGGCACGGACAGGATAGTCGGGGAAATCCCGACAGGGGGTAAAGTTTGTCCGGCGGCACAATAGGGTTGAAGATGTACTGGCGGTACAGTAGGGATGGCAGGCGAAAGTGAGTACCTTTAATCCAGGCTTCGGCCACAGGTCACAGCAGCACAGCAGGGGTGGCAGGCGATAGTGTGTGCCTTTATTCCAGACTTCAATCCACAGGTCACAGCAACTTCTTCGTGTTAGATATTGATTAACGACGCGAAGGCTTGCAGGGTCCCGGGGTCAGCAGGCCCCGAGACAAGACCTTTATAGTTCGTACCGTTCTGTTTCTCAGAAGATCAAGACTGACTCGGACTGACATTCAGTGTCTTTATATAGGCCTCGATTTAGAATTTCGTATTGCTTCATAATTTTCAAATAAAATACGAAATTAGAACATTTGTGAAGAGGTTCGCATAGAAATTTATAGAATTTTAGAAAAATAAAATCTGACTTGTCACAATCCTTGACAATCAAAATTGTTTATAATAAGGAAAGACATAAATAATTTTAATAAAATTTAAAGAAGTGATCATCGAAAAGTGTAGAAAAGTACATTAAATATGTTGGAAAAACATATATACTATAAAACAACCAAAAATGAAGATATAACGGTAAGTTTAAAGAAATATTCCTTAGCAACGTAGAAATTTTACAATAGAAAGTGTAAAAAAGAACATTTTGAGCTAAATAAGTAATCATAATAATAAAATAGACAAGAATAAAAGTAAAATAAACATGAATACACTACATTTCCCCCAAAACCCCTGAAAATTTTTACACTAAGTGAAAATTTTGAAGGTTAATAGACAACACTTTCATACCAGCCTATCATACCAAATCTTACATATTACAATAAACCTTTCATACTAAAATCGATCAAACTTAGGGGTAGGGCTCACAGTCAATGGCTCCTACTCCAAGATAAGTACCTGCCTAGTAGTACTACGTAACAGTTGGCTTATTTAAGGAGTTGTAATCCGCTCACGCTGAAATCCCATTGATGATGAATGATATATGAATATGATATGACTGAAGGCTTATTTTATGAGTAGTCAGCCGCTCATCAGTAAGAAAGTAATGTAATAAAGATATAATGAAAATATTTACAAGTAAGAATGAATGTATGTAAGTATAGTACTTCTTATATATTTCTTATGTATAACAAGGGCTTATTTTACGAGTTGTCAACCGCTCAAAGGAAGAAATAGATAAATAAGTACGCAAAGCAACTTGCGTAAAGAGAGTAGTGCACAATAGAAATGCAAGGTAAAGACTCAACACAAGATTGTGTAGAGAGATGTAGAAGAACATTTTTAGTTTAGTTCTTTAGAGGCTTAAGAGCCGATGATAGCAATGAAAATGAAAGGAAATGAGAAAATGCCAAAAATGTAACTAGTAATTGAAGATGGGAACAAACAAAAATAAAGTATATACATTAGTCAAGTAAAAGTAAAATTAAAATAAATTCTAAGTCTTGATATCCTTAATGTGCCATTTTGCACGAGAACCGCTAGCGTCTTCAAGGATATATACCAGTGGTGAGAGTTTTTGTATAACTTTACACCGAACGAATTTAGGTGCTAATTTGGCACTAAAGTAAGAACCGGCATTACTGAGCACATAGTTCTTACGCCAAACATAATCGTCGACATTAAATTCTTTTATAGTATGTCGTAAATTATATCGAACACTATTTTTAGTATGGGAGTCAAATAGAGCTACTTGTACTTTGTCAAAAATTGTCGCAAGTAATCCTATATTAGTAGCATAAATATCACGAGGTAAGAAAGTAAATTCGTCAAGGTTATTCGTAGGAGTATAAACAGAACCACAGCTGATAGTTTCCCTGCCAAAAACTAGAAATGCTGGGGAATAACCCGTAACTGCATTAACTGTACTGTTCATAGCATATTGGATTTTTGGAAGAAAAATGTCCCAGGATCTATGATCATCACCTACAAGAGACGCTAAAGCCGTAACAATAGTTCTGTTATACCTTTCAGTGGGATTGACTTGCGGGCAATAATGAGGTGAATAAAAGATAAAAGGTATTTTATAGTTATCCAGAAGTTTTTTGAATTCTCTAGATTGAAATTGAGAACCATTGTCCATAATAATAGTTTGAGGTACACCATGTATAAGAAATACAAAGTTTTCTAGGCATTCGATAATATCTTTAGCGATAGCACGTTTAAGGGGAAAGATTAAAGTATATTTAGTAAAACAACAATTCACAACTAGGATGTGTTGATTGCGTTTTCTTGTCATGGGAAGAGGACCCATTAAATCAAGAGAAATACATTGGAAGGATCTTGAGCAAACTTTAGGTTTACCCATGGGACCATAAGGTGAATGATTAGGATGCTTATAAGCAAGACAAGACTCACATTCACTTATTAATTGAGCAATGTCTTTGAACATTCCTGTCCAATAATATAAAAGAGAAAGTTTTTTATAGGTTTTAAAAATTCCAAGGTGAGGTTCACCAGGCAAACCATGATTACTTTTAATCAGATTTTCTCTATCACCAGGATGAGGAACTTCTTTCCATACGAAGTCATCCGTTATAGTATGAAGGGAACGAGAAAAACGATAAAGCTTATTGTCCTTAATAGTATAGTTTGGAAAACTATCAGGATTGTTTTGACAGCCTTGTAAAACTTTATTATACTGTTCTTCCACCGTTAAAACTGAAACATTTAAGTTAGTTTTATTATCCGATAGATTTTTAGAACGAGATAACAAATCCGGTACTACATTTTCTTTACCTTTTTTATGTTTTAGAATGAAGTTAAAAGAAGATAGACGTACAGTCCATCGAGCAAGTCTGCCAGAAGGATTTGACAGATTTAGAAACCACTTTAGAGCAGCATGATCCGTGTAAATGACAAATTGTCTGCCATTGTCTAAATAACAACGCCAATGTTCGAGAGCAGTGATAACAGCAAGGGTTTCTCTCTCTGTAGTAGAATAGTTTTGTTCATTTTTATTAAGAGATTTACTCATATAAGCTATGACAACTTCTTTGTCTTCTTTTATTTGAGTAAGCATAGCTCCTATACCAAAATTTGATGCATCAGTGTGCACTGAAAAAGGGAGATTGAAATCAGGACAAGAAAGTACTGGTGTAGTTACTAAAGCTTCTTTTAATTTAAGGAAAGCTTGATTAGCTTCAAAATTCCAAATAAATTTAGCAGCATTTTTACCACCACTATTTAGTTTATTAAGCGGAGCAGCAATAGTGCTAAAATTAGGAATAAATCGACGGAACCAGCTACATGTTCCTAAAAATCGACGAACTTCTTTACGAGAAGATGGAATAGGGTATTCCAGAATAGAATCAATTTTTTAGGATCAGCACAAAGACCGTGTTCATTTACCACGTAACCTAAGTATTTTAATTCGTTTTTAAAGAATACACTCTTTTCAAAGTTAATAGTTAGACCGGCATAAGATAGTTTTTCAAATACTTTGATTAGAAACGATATATGTTCCTCGAATGATTCGCTAATAATAACGATATCATCAAGATAACAAAAGACTTTATTATCAAATTCAGGAGTAAATAACGTATCCATAAGACGTTGTTGAGTAGCTGGAGCATTAGTAAGTCCGAAGGGCATGACAACAAATCTGTACATTCCTCTACCAGGCACATAAAATGCTGTTTTATCTCTGTCAGCAGGATTTAGGAATTTCCCAAAAAGCTTTAGCAATATCAATGCTAGAAAGGTATTTAGCATTTTTTAAATGATCCAGTATTTCATTAATTAAAGGGAGACTATAAGCATCTTTTCGAGTAATTGAGTTAAGTTTTCTGCTATCGACGCAGAATCGCCATTCGCCATTCTTTTTAGGAGTTATTAAAACGGGAGATAACCAAGGACTCTCACATTTTTCAATAACTTTCCATTCAAGCATCTTATCAACCTCGTTGATTAGCGCATGTTGTTTTATAGGAGAAAGTCTATACGAGCGTTGTTTAATGGGAGGATTATCGCCAGTATCGATTTTATGACAAATTAGGTTAGTTCGACCTAACTCACCCTTTTCTTCAAAAGAAATACTTTTAAAACGATTAATGATATCATCAGCGATATCCTTCTGAGATTTAGAAAGATTATCGTAAGGTAAAATTTTTTTATCGTCTGAAATTGCAAGACAATTATTATTAAATATTGTAGAAAATAAGTTAGGTACTAAATTAAACTTTTTCCAAAAATCTACCCCAAGGATTAGTGAGGGAGTTATTTCTGGGAAAACAAAGGCTCTAATTAAGTGAGTTTGACCATTAAAAGTAATAGGAAGATCAAAGTGACCTAAAGATTTGAGTTTATGATTATTAGCAGTAGACACAACAACCGACTTAGACTTGGATAACGAGAAACCCAATTTCAGAATTTCAAGATGTGAATTTTTTCCTAAAATAGTTAAAGAACTGCCACTATCTAAAAGTCCTGATAATGAAACATTATCAATTGATATATTGATAAAAGGACGATTAGAATCCTTTTCATTCTCATAGAGAACAGAAGAAGTTCTATAACAGAGGAAAAAGTTTTTAATTGTTAATAACCAATCATTCCAATCTTTTTGATTAAATTTATTATCCAAGTCACATTTTAGTTTTTTGAATTAGTTGAAGATTTGCCTGCATTGCATTTAGGGCAATCAGGAGTTTTAACATCCTTTGTACCACATTTAAAACATATTAAAAATCTAGGTTGAGGGCATTCGTTAAGAGAATGACCATTGGTACGACAGCGTACGCAATAGATATTAGGATTAGGAGATACACTAGCAGACTTATTAATTGTATTTACAGATTGCTTCGATTGAGGCTGAGAGTTATTTTTATTAAAGTAAGTATGTTTTTGAAACTGAGACTGAAAATTATTTTTGTTGAAGAATTGTTTAGCATTAGAAGTAGAAGGGGAAGGTAATTTATAATTAAATTCTGAGCTAAAAGAATTATTTACATTATCAGGTTCCTTAAAGTTTTTATCTCTGTCTAGAATTTTCTCATAACTTTGACAGGTATTGATCAAAGAAACGACAGAGTCAACATCTTTTAAGGCTACGAACATCGAATAACAAGGTCTTATGTTCCTTAGTAAAATTTCGAGTTTCTCAGACTCGGAAAGTTTTTTGGTAAGACGTGAGAACATACCGAACATAAGTGAGACATAAATTACAATGGATTCATTGTCACCTTGGGTTCGATTCCTGATGGCATTTAGTAGTTTATAGTCGTAGTCAGGTTCACCGAAGTCTCTTATCAAAAGATTAGTAACTTCGTCCCAAGTTAAGTTAGAATTTAGTTCTTTTTGAAATCTAAACCAATGTAAAGCATTGTCAGTAAAAATTTCGAAAGCTTTGTTTAGAAGTTTCTCTTTCGAAATATTTCGAGAAATACGAAATTCTTCTATTTTTTGAAGAAAAGATTTCGGACAGGTTTTACCATCATAGCAAATCTTTTTTAGGTCGTTTAAGGAAGAAGGAAGTACCAAATTTTGTAGGATTTCAGGATTGAAACTACTGAGAACAGAAGAAGATTGAGGAAGAGGTGAAGTTGTAATTTGAGGAAGGGGTGGAGTGGGCGTGGAAACATTTTGCTCTGCGTTCAGAAAAGTAAAAGGTTCAAATCGTTTTTCAAGTTCGACAAATTTATTTTTGAGGACATCAAATTCTTCTTTTTTATCATTGTGTAAATCTAAATCAATTCTATCTAAGCGATAGTGTAAATGATTTAAATAAGTCTCTATTTTAGGAAGAATTTTTGAGTTACCCGACTCAAGTGAGACTAATTTTAATTCAGTGTAAGTTAATGTAGCTTCAATCCCGTTGAGATCATCCTCAACTGGCAAAGGAGAATCTATAATGTCATCACTCAATATAGATTGCGTAAGCGAAACGACTTGTTTTTTTAATTGAGGGAGCTTATCAGCTGGTTCCTCCAGTCTAACCTTGACTTCGTATTCTAACTCGGCTTTATTGAGCAGACTATATGCAATTGGACGAGACATTATAGTAGAAGTTTAGGAGTACTTGTACAAAGTAAAGTACCTAAGTATAGTACCTTAGTTTAGTAAAGAGTTAAAGTCAAGTTATAGAGTCTAAGTCCAAGTCAAGTTAGTCAATAAAATAAATATTTATTGAATAAATATTTAGTATGAATGAGTTCTATGTGAAAAAGAGACCAGTGTGAAGTTAATTTAGTGTTTAAGGTCGAGAATCTAAGCCAAAATTAAGAGAACGTGTAGGTGTGTTTTTTAGAATTTAGAGGAGAGACAGAGCCAAAAGATGCGATGGGCGCCAACTGTTATGTAATAATAACAGATTTTTAAGAGAAATTAATATTTAATTTAAATTAATAAAAAATACAATTTAAAATATAAAATACACCGCACGGGCCCGGACAGAGTTCCAAAGAAATCACGGATACGGCACAGACACGGATAGAGTTCCAAATAAAATTACGGATACGGCACGGACAGGATAGTCGGGGAAATCCCGACAGGGGGTAAAGTTTGTCCGGCGGCACAATAGGGTTGAAGATGTACTGGCGGTACAGTAGGGATGGCAGGCGAAAGTGAGTACCTTTAATCCAGGCTTCGGCCACAGGTCACAGCAGCACAGCAGGGGTGGCAGGCGATAGTGTGTGCCTTTATTCCAGACTTCAATCCACAGGTCACAGCAACTTCTTCGTGTTAGATATTGATTAACGACGCGAAGGCTTGCAGGGTCCCGGGGTCAGCAGGCCCCGAGACAAGACCTTTATAGTTCGTACCGTTCTGTTTCTCAGAAGATCAAGACTGACTCGGACTGACATTCAGTGTCTTTATATAGGCCTCGATTTAGAATTTCGTATTGCTTCATAATTTTCAAATAAAATACGAAATTAGAACATTTGTGAAGAGGTTCGCATAGAAATTTATAGAATTTTAGAAAAATAAAATCTGACTTGTCACAATCCTTGACAATCAAAATTGTTTATAATAAGGAAAGACATAAATAATTTTAATAAAATTTAAAGAAGTGATCATCGAAAAGTGTAGAAAAGTACATTAAATATGTTGGAAAAACATATATACTATAAAACAACCAAAAATGAAGATATAACGGTAAGTTTAAAGAAATATTCCTTAGCAACGTAGAAATTTTACAATAGAAAGTGTAAAAAAGAACATTTTGAGCTAAATAAGTAATCATAATAATAAAATAGACAAGAATAAAAGTAAAATAAACATGAATACACTACATTTGCCGATTTGTATCGCCACACCCGTCTTGTGCCCCGGGGGCTGGAGTCGGGTGGGGAACATGTGAGGACAGACTTTACCAGACAATGGTCAGAACTCCCAAGAGGGGCTGAAACAGACACTTGATATCGATCTGGTTCGGTCGTCAGCAGAAGGTCCAAGCAATTGGCCAAGTGACTCTCAACGTCGGGTACCCGAGTCGCCTGGTCAACCAGCTGGGAAAGGTTTAAAGACAAGGCAAGCTTGTACGCCTCTCTACCAGCGTGGTCTGTTTGCTTGAAAGGGAATAGCCACTGTTCGTGGTGGGCATTAAAGTCCCCCAAAAAAACTAACTGTGCGGTGGGGTACCGTTGTTGGGCCACATCAGCAGCCTCACTTAGGTGTTGAAACAGCCTCGTCGTCTCCTGGTCACCGCTATGTGAACGATAGACACCTACATAGACTATTTGTTCAATGCCGGTGTCCACAAGCACCCAGATTGATGAAGAAGAGGGGTCTTCCAAGTTACGAAGACGCTTGCAACAGATGTCATCACGCACATAAAAACAGACCCCTGCCTTCGCACGGAAATTGTGCTCCAGGATGTATCCAGGGTAGTGCAGGTAAGACGTATCAGCAGGGGTCGAAATTTGCGTCTCCGTAAGCAAGAGCAGATGAGGCCTTGCAGTCTCAAGATGGTGGTGGACTGGAACGAGATTGGAGTGCAGACCTCGAATATTGGTGAGGTGCACTTTTAGTGAGAGGCCGTGCTTCCGCTGTCGATTCCTCAACTTTCTATTTCTTTTATTCATGGTTTTCATGTGTGGCAAGAGGGAAAAAAAGGCGAAGAGTGGCAGTTACGCGAGGCTCCCACCAGCCTCCATCAGAATTCACAGTTAAGACAAAGGGAAAGCCACATGAACTAACATTAGTTCACCAAAATCTAGAAGGGCTTCCCGGCAAGGAATTAATTATTGAATTATTTTTAGAAGAATATAATGTGGATATTTTATGTTTGACTGAACATTGGATTTTAGAGGGTGAGACAGTGGTTAGTCCAAACAATTATAATACTGTTAGCTGCTATAAGAGAGGGTCTACGAGTAGAGGCGGATCTGCAATATATATCAAAAATGGTCTACGCAGCAAGGAGCGTCATGACATAGTAAGACTCTCTCTTGAGCGGTGTGTTGAGGTATCCTGTGCCGAGCTTGATGGCCATATCATTATCTGTGTATACAGTCCACCCAGTAGTGTTTTCAAAGATTTCTTAGCAGTAATGGATGAAGTTCTTAGAGTAGCTTCAAATAGTAACAAAAAGTTAATTGTTTGTGGTGACTTTAATGTTGATTTATTAGTTTAATCTACTGTAAGCACCCAGTTTCAAAATCTTTTCAAGAGCTACAATCTAGATAATGTATTTTTAGAGCCTACTCGCACCACTGCCACATCTGCTACATGTATTGATAATGTCTTTAGTGAACAGGACCCACAAAATAAATCAGTTTTCAGAAAATTACCATCAGACCATTGCGGCCAATTAGTTACATTTAATATAACACCTAGCTTGAGTGAGGAAAAAATCATGTGTAGACCAATCACTGCTCAAAAAATTATTAAATTCAAAAATACGTTGGAAAATAAAATGTGCTCGGTGACATACACTGGTAGTGATCCAAATGCCCATTATAACAACTTATTTAGTACTGTTTCTGATGCTTTTTCCAAAACATTTACATTGAAGCAACGTAAGTTTAATAATAAATTACAATTTAACGAATGGGCTACTACAGGTATATATATAAGTAGACAAAAATTATTTGACTTGTATGCCCAGAAACAATATAGATTTGATAGTACTTTTGTTGATTATGTTAGAAATTATTCAAAAACTTTTAAAAGAGCTTGCAGACAGGCTAAGGCTAATTGTATTAAAAGGAAGATCAGTAACGCTCCTAATAAGATGAAAGAAACCTGGAGCATTATAAATAAAGAGACAGGCAAATTTAAATTGAAAGAAAATATTAAGGAAATTAAACATAATGACAAAAAAATTACTTCTACACAAGAAATAGTAAATGTTTTTGAAAATTACTTTACAAACATACCATTAGAATTAACCTCTAGCATAAATTCATGCCCTCAAAATGCCGAATCCCTACTTAAAAGTAATGTCACCACTTGCACCTCTAAATTTAAATTCTCGCATATTGACCCTAGTGATATAATTAAAACTTTTAAAGAACTAAATATTAAGAAGTCTGAGGATCACTGGGGTATGTCTGTTAGCATAATTTTCCATATAATAAATATCATAGCTGTCGACTTAGCTTATATATTTAATGAATGTGTTGACCAAGGCATTTTTCCAAATTTAATGAAACTTAGCAAATTAATTCCACTGTTTAAAAAAGGTGAAAAATCAGAGCCTGGCAACTATAGGCCTATATCTATTTTGCCAGTCTTGAGTAAAGTATTTGAAAAGATTATGCTTAGTCAAATGCAACAGTACTTTAATATCCACAATCTATTTCACGGCCAACAATTTGGATTTACTAGTGGTAAATGCACAACTGATGCGGGAGTGGCTTTGGTTACTCATATCTTCAATGCATGGGAAGATTCACAGGATGCAATTGGAGCGTTTTGTGATTTATCTAAGGCGTTTGACTGTGTTGACCATGAGACTCTCTTGCTCAAGCTCTCTCAGTACGGTTTTGACACTAAATCAATAGAACTAATAAAATCTTATTTAAGTGATAGGCAGCAAACTGTAGACCTAAATAACGTAAAATCTAAAGGATCAAAAGTTATGATTGGCGTACCTCAAGGTTCAATTTTAGGACCTTTCCTTTTTTTAGTCTATGTCAACGACCTGCCTTATATGGTTGAGAAGCAGGCTGGTATAGTGTTGTTTGCTGATGACACGTCTTTAATTTTTAAGACTGACCGCCATAGCGAAAATGTGGATGCTGTGAACAGCACTTTGTCTGCCATATCAGACTGGTTTTCTGCTAATAACCTGATGCTTAATGCAAGTAAGACCCATTGCATTAAATTTACGCTTCCTAATGTTAGGCAGGCCCATGTTGATATCAATATAAATAGTAATAAGTTAGAGTTCATTGAAAGTACCACATTTTTAGGAATAACATTAGATTCTAAATTACAATGGGGTGCTCACATTTCTAATTTGTCTAAAAAACTGAGCTCCGCGGCTTATGCTGTAAGACGAATCAGACAACTGACGGATGTGGCAACTGCTAGATTGGTTCTATTCCTGTTTTGGTTTATTTTAGTTATTTCCATAGCCTAATGTCGTATGGCCTATTACTTTGGGGAGCAGCTGCCGACATACAAACAATTTTTATACTTCAAAAAAGAGCTATTCGTTTTATTTACAGATTAAGAAAAAGAGATTCACTCAGAGATTTCTTCAAAGATATAGATATTTTAACCTTACCATCCCAATATATTTTTGATAACATTATGCATGTTAGGAAAAATATTTCGTCTTTCAAAAAAGTTTGTGATGTCACAGATATATCCCTGCGAAACAAACATAACTTGTACGTTCCAGGGCACAGACTGGCTAGGGTTAGGAAATCATTTGTGGGAAACTGTATACGCTATTATAATAAAATACCAAAATCTGTCCTTGATATGCCTGACAAGAAATTTAAACATTATATTAAGGAGACACTTTGTAAGAAGGCATATTATACGACGGATGATTATGTAAATGACAAAAATGCGTGGCCCGAGCCTGGTACAGTGACCTCCTAAGACTGTCATATTACTATCTAGGTACATTGTGTACTTTTACTTTTACAATGACATTTTATTAATTTATAATTTTTATTAATTTATAAATTTGACATTTAATATATATATATATATTCAATGTATATTCGTCCACATATACAGTTATTTAATTGTAAGACATATGTTGTAAAGTGACGTCTTTGGAGAAAATGCAGCAGTGGAGTTTGTTGCGCCGCCTCTTCTCCACTTGCGCTTTGGAGGCGGTGGTAAACTTAGCTTTAAGTAATTTTTTTGACGTCAACTAACTAAAAAACAAGAAAGTGACGATTTATAAGTGCTATTTTTAAGCCTACATGAATAAAAATATTTGACTTTGACTTTGACTTTAGTGCTGCTGCGCGGTAGGAAAGACTAGCTCGGAGACCGCGGGGACGCCCGGACCCCCCCAAGGCCGCCTGTCGAGGCCTCTCGCCCGGTTGCCAACCGGCCCGACAGGAGCAACCTTAGGATTATGCGCGCGATGGCGGAGCAGCCTTTCACAGATGGCTAGTCTGCAATTGGGCTCCCAACTATCGGCGGGCGGCCAGCGGATAACCGTTGCTCCGGATCCCGCTGCCCTCCGAAACTAGGCACCGCGCGCAGCAACACTGAGAGCCCGAGAGCGGTACGCCGGCAGGCGCAAAATCTGCGTGGACCCACTCATCGTAAGGCTACTCAGGGCGTGCAGGGTGGAACGCGCGAACGCTTAGCACCCTGATTTTACCCAGAGGGTGGTGACCAGCCACGGCCTAAGCCTACCACCGGAAAGGACGTCACTCTTTAGCACCACCCAGGGGTCACGTGTAGGGTCTCGAGGGTACAGCCTACGGACGCGAGTGACAATCGACCCCCAAAACCATGTATATAAGCCCTAGTGCACTAGTATATAAGCCATGAAAATTCTACAATAAAAGGGTTCTTTGCAGTTCGTCTTAGCTGGGAAACCAGCTCCTACAAGTATTGAGTTTTATTAATAACAATCCGTTGCGCCACATATTACAAATGGATTCCATTATTTTGGAGAGCAGGGAGGTAATGGCAATAGGCCTGTAATTGCCAGGATCAGAGCGATCACCTTTCTTGGGTATTGGGTGAACTAAAGCAGTCTTCCAAGCCGACGGGACAACGCCTGTAGCGTAGGAGTGTTGAAAAAGGCGCGTCAAAACCGGAGTCAACTCAGGAGCGCAGGTTTTGAGCACAATGGCAGGGATTCCGTCAGGCCCATTGGACTTATGAATTTCGAGGGAGAAGAGTGCCTTCCGGACAGATTTTTGAGTAAACCGGATGTCCGGCATAGTACTCGCACAACGTGAAATATTCGGGGGTATTTTCCCCCCGTCATCCAAAGTCGAGTTAGACGCAAAAAAGGTACCCAGGAGATCGGCTTTCTCTTTTGCATCGTGGACCAAGGTGTCATTTGCCGTGCGCAAAGGTGGAAAAGATGGTTGACAAAAATTTCCCTGGACAGCTTTGGCAAGAGACCAGAATGATCGTGTACCCGAAGGAAGTTGGGCCAGTCTCTCACCAATTCTCCCGATATGTTTCGCCTTCGCAGTAGTCACAGCTTTTTTTAGGGATCTGGAGGCAAAATTATACTCCCTCTTAAGGTCGTTCGCTATTGGATCCCTAGTTGCCATTGCATTGGACCAGGTCTGAAATCGTGTTTGCTTTGGCTATACGCCTCTTTGCAAGAACGGTCAAACCAGGGCTGAGACTTGCCACCAACAGGCACAACAGAACTTGGAACAAAGAGTTCCATGCCCTGCAGCACCACTTCAGCAACAGAGTCGGCAACGGCAGAAGCATCCCGAAGCGAGAAACAAACCCTGTCCCAAGGGTAGGAAGAAAAGAAGTTCCGCATCCCATCCCAATCTGCTGACTTAAAGTGCCAAACACGGCGGCTACCGAGAGAACGGGGCCGTAATTTGCGTGTGGATGGTACTATGCTCCGGATTAGGCAATGGTCTGATGAGCCCAGTGGAGCATCAATAGAGACTTTATAGCCATCCGGATGGGAGGTCAGCAGAAGATCAAGCCGTGAGGGCGTATGGCCTTCCACATCTGGTATGCGAGTAGGGGCAGAAACCATCTGTGTCAAACCATAGGCCGCGGCAAAGGCGTGAGCAGATCTACCCGCATGATCGGTTTTTTCCGATTGGAGCCATTCTATATGGTGGGCATTAAAGTCTCCAAGAATTATAATTTCTGCTGATGGGATCTGCTGCAGAACGTAATCTGTCGCCATACCGATATGCTCCATGAGTCGGTCAGTTTCGGTATCACCACTATGGGACCTGTAGAGGCATGCATAGACGCGAGGGTGGTCGTCACAATCTACACGAAGCTATAAAGTAGACAGGTCTTTGCCTTCAAAATTGCATAGACGGCGAACACAGACATCGTCCCTTACAAATACGCATACGCCAGCATGTGGCACGAATTTGTGCTCAATTTTGTAGCCGGGGTAAAGTAGGTATGACGCATCTGACGGAGACGATATCTGGGTTTCCGTTAAAAAGAATAAGGCCGGCTTTTCTGTCTCCAGATGGTAGTGGACTGAATTAAGGTTGGAATGAATACCCCTGATGTTGCACATATGGATGTGAAGTGCATGGGGGGGTGCCGCAGCCTTATCTTGGGCAATGACGAGCGGGATTTTGCCCTCCCCAGAGTACGTAGGGCGGCCCACGCATGAATGCTCAGGGAGGGATTCTCCTGTACGTAACGTAACGGTACCCTCCTGGGGTACTCTATTACTTTTGGACGACATCCGTGGCCTAACGGTTATCACGCCAGACTGCCACACCGGAGGTCCCGGGTTCGATCCCCGGTCAGGTCAAGATGGAAAATGATCTTTTTCAGATTGGCCTGGGTCTTGGATGTTTATCTATATATGTATTTGTCATAAAATATAGTATCGTTGAGTTAGTATCCCATAACACAAGTCCCGAACTTACTTTGGGGCTAACTCAATTTGTGTGGTTTGTCCGTATATATTTATATTTATATTTTAAATTCCGCTGCCATATTTGGGGGAGGGGGGATGGGCCTCCGGCTCTCTCACTCACCGAACGAAGCATAGTAGCCATGAAGCTACTACTCAAACGTCGATTTTCTGTGAGAATGGTACTTCCCCGGACGAGCCGGCCCATTCATGCTACCAGTAAAATGAATTTTGCCGGTAGCGTGGCTCTACCACAACGATTGGTGATTGAATTTCAATTTAAAGCTCGATATAAATAGTCGTCGTATTCGAAAACTAAATGCGTCGTTTGTTTTTTTTTTTTTTGTTGTGAGAAAATTGGGAAAACCCTGTTTTTCATATAGCTGTAAATTTTAAACAAATGACCAAACAAACAGCCGTAGCTTTATTACTTATTTGAAGTTTTGGGGTCATTTATACTTGTTTTAATAGACAATAAATTAACTACACTATTTTAAATTAAATACCAAATAATCCTAGGTACTAATATTACAAGTTTGAAGATGTCAGAGAATGTTTGTAACTCCATCACGCCTAAACCGCTAAGTAAATTTAGTAGAGTAAAACCTGCATAGTACTCGTATAATGTTTTTTTTTATGCTGAAATTCCCACGGGAGCGAAGCCCCAAGGAACAGTTAGAATTATTTATTTACAGCAACACAGTCAGGTATGTGCAATACCTGAACTAATCTCTGCATAATTATATGTATACCTGTGTTTGTCCAATTACCTACTAACGCTGATTACACTAAGTCCCCTATATTAATCTGAACTAGTTCTATGAAATTATAATCATAGTCGACTCGATGTAGAACCATGTTACAATAAAGCTAACCACGTGTCTAATCTGATCTCGGAGGGATTTGCACTGAAACACGAATGTAATTAGAAAGACAAAGTTCTCTGTTAATTTCGATTTCACGTTTTGAAGCTTTTACAATTTTCGAACCTCAAAAAACTTAAAGGATTTAACCGTGATCTGTCTGTTTATAAGCATAGAGATATTTATACCAAAACACAGGTAGGTACTTTAAAATTAAATAAGCTTAGATATCTGAGATAAGACTCTATGATTTCATCTTGAAATGATGATAAAATAGGTAGATAGGTATATTGTAAAGTTTTGAAATGGTTTTGATTAATGAATATTAATGAATAATTACAATACAAAAGTTTGAGAAAAATACTTTTCATTTTTGACAACGGAATCCTAAAAACCTTTACAACTACAAGAAGAGCTCAAAATAATAATTGTAATATAAAATATCCACCAGAACTGCAAGTTTCATTAGATTTAATTGAAAAATAAAAAGCATTACTCACCGTGCATTCAACCGTCAGTTTTAAACCGACAAATGGTACCCTTTATGAACCACCTTTTTAGATAAAGCAAACTCAAATACTCAAAGCATATAGTCTAAAATCCAATAATCTATCTATAATCTTACTTCCTTTATCTATCTTTGGATCTGATCAGGAAATTTGCCACCATCAAATGAATTTCAAACGTAAATCCTGATGATAAAGTTGACAATTGACTGGAAGAGTCTAGTGAGATAAGCCGTAGTGTAGTTGGGGATAAAGTTGGTAGTACTAAGTGCATCGAGATCGGTCTACGTGCATCCGTTTGCAATGTCAGTTGGAAATTCTCGTTACCGCAATAATCCACCTTCGAAATAACATTTTCCTATATTTCACCCCTCACATTTTGACGGCGAAGGTTCGTCGACAAAAGATCTCGATGCCGACAGACGGTTTATGGAATTGCTTAGGAAAATTCTTGGAAGTTTTCTCAAAGAGTTTTATAAGCTTGTGTCAGCTGTTAAAACGCTCTAAACGTTATTTGACTCGTTTTTGTTTTTCTGGCAGGACGAATGGAAGTAGTTCCGATTAGTAATTTATTCTTGTAAGATTTGACACAAACATTGTAAAAAATATTATTTAACCCTATAATTGGCAGGATTTTTGATTTTTAAATTTCGCCGTTTTTCAACACAAAACGTATTTGTAGGTGATAAATGAAGGGGAAAAAAATTATAAAAAAAATCTATATGTTATTGTTTTTTATTTATTAAATGTATCATAAGTGACACATTGCCAAATGCTTTAAAATCAACATCACAAAATCTATGTATCAAATTTGCTACACTGCCATGTTTTAAACATATTAATTTTAAACAAAATTTGAAAACAAAAACATATCTAAATCTTTTACGACATAAAAATCAGCATAACAATATACTAAAATAAATCAGTAACAATACTATCTACTAATTTGTTACGTTTTGTGCAACAATCACAATTTCAACATGTAAGAACAGCCTATGGAATTTCTTATAACTACAGCTGAACACAAATCAGACCTTATAATTATTTTTAATGAGATCCGATTCTCTTAAAGAGTACTTATATTAATCAGTCTTAATGTTTACATATTTAGCAATACTATTTTTGGTCGGTGGAGACTACTTATTTGTATGATAATCTAAGAAACAGTTACGTTCTTGTGATAAGCACAATCTTATATTGCATTTATTACAAAAGAACTTAGTCTGCCCCTTGTTGCAATGCATACACCTCCCTCTATTAGAAATCACTACAGCGTAATGACCAAATTGATCATATCGTATAGCTTCTGGAGGTCGCTCAGCCACTGGCTTTGTGATATGTTTTACAATGGGCTTGGAGGTACTGGACGAAGCCGTACTAATGTTGCTCGCTGCAGTCCTCTCGAAGCTAAGTAAGCTCGTAAAAATTTCCACCTTAAACTGTTTCAGTGTCATTCTTTTTTTATTATCTTTCAAATCTCGCCGATACAGAAGCCAGCCATTGTTGATACAAATATCAAGTATCTGAGAACATATAGGTAAATACCAGCGATGGCCACGTAGCGGTGTGCGATATAAAGCAATTAGCATGTCTGCTAGATCGACACCGCCCATATTAGTATTATATTCTTTTATAAGTTTTGGGCAGTTTACTGGTACTTTTTTCCTTTCTTCTTTCTTGTATCTCATGACGGACTGTAGTGGATAGGCGTCTACGTAAGTGCTTGCGGCAGTTACGCATTTATTATCATACCATTTCACAAGGGCGATCTTATTTTTATTGCAGGCGACCTGGGCGTGAGATCCTCTGCCCCTTTTCTTCAAGTTTTTATCTGTGGGTAGTTTTTTTTCAGCACCACGGAGACGATTCTGCCTTATTGTACCCAGCGCAAAAATCCCGTATTCATTACGCAAATATTGCAGCAACTCAATGGAAGTAAAAAAGTTATCAAAATATAGAACTTTGCAAGCAGGTTGGCGGATGGACTTGGCTAAAGCTAAAACAACTTTTGATCCCAACCCCATACTGTTCTCTGTATCATTAAAAGAGTGAAATCGGAAGGTGTCATCTCCTCCATAAATTAAAAAATCGTACACGATTCCTGAAACCCCGGCTCTGCCAAAAATTTTGAACCCCCACTTCTTGGGTTTATTTTTTATATATTGTCTTCTATTACCTGCTCGGGTTCCTTTATGGGGCACCATCATCTCATCGATACTAAAGCGGATTTCTTCTTCCACCTTTAAACAATTTTCACGGACTTTCTCAAGAAGTGGTCTCACTTTATAGTATCTGTCGCCGTCAGACTTTCAAGTTATCATTGAAATGTAGGTATCGTCTTATAGACTGAAACTTTTTGAGAGTCATTATTCTAGCAATTTTTTCATACCGTAAACCTTTGGCCCAATAATCTGTATATGCCGTCATCTTTACAAGGCCCATTAGTATGATAATTGCCAAAAAATCATTGATGTCATTATTTGTGATATTTAAAGATGCGCCTCTGACTTGCGTACTATAAAGGTTGGTTTGATCTACAACTAGGGAGATGATATCGTCTGAGAAAAACATCTTAAAATATTCAATGGGACTTTTACCATCATGTGAAATTTCAAACAAATTACTTCCAATTTCAGCTGTACTAGTGAACTTAGAAGAACGCCAGTTAGGAGCAATTTTCACAGCCGGGATTACTTTACGCTTTGTGACTGTCACTACACGTCTTTTTGATCGAGTAGCCACTGAGGGTGAAGGCGCGAACAATGGAGATGGCACTTGATTGCTGTATGAAAAATTGCTAACTCGTTGTGATGTCTCATCGTGGCTTGTTTGTCTTGACTGAGTACTGGAACTTGGTGAAGGCGCGTGTGATGTTAACAAAGAAGGTGAAAGTCCGGCTGATGGAGAAGGAACATTAACAATAGGTGACGATAGCTGATACGGAACCAAAGATGTTGACTGAATTACTTGATTTACTTCGGTGTCATCATCCGATAACAAGTTGAGATTTTCTATCGACGATGGAAGTGAAGGAGCTGATGAGCTGCTGTCGGAATTAGTGTTTCTACGCCAAACTGGATACTGAAGTTCATCAGCAGACGATTCGCTCTTATCTACATCTGACTTGGCACCAGATTTAGGGACAAGAGCGACCAGTCTACGAGCTCTGTTTTTCTGTGACTGTTTTAATTGTGATACCTGCAAAAAAAGATGTCAAATCTTATATGGTTCCGAGATTCAAAATTATTTTATATCCTTTCCAGGGTTTAGATTTGTTGTGTACAAAATTTCATCTAAATTGATTAGGTAGTATGGATTATAATTGACTGAGCACGGGCTCTGAAGCGGTATCGCTGAGGACGCGCTTCCTGGCGTTGTCTCAAATATGATACACAACAAATAAAACCTTGAAATATTGCTTTCCTGGCGTTGTCTCAAATATGATACACAACAAATAAAACCTGGAAATATTGCCTTCCTGGCGTTGTCTCAAATATGATACAGTCGAAAAAAAACATCAATTACTAGTTGTTGTCATCCTTTGATGCACATTATAATAGTATATATAGATAAACAATAACGTCGCCTAAGTGATATTAAAAAGTTTTATCAGAAAAATTAACATATTAAGTAAAATAATAATATTTCTTACCTTACGTTGCGTAGACGCATGCACGCGGGTCGCCATCTTGCGTGCTACTATTGATTCAGTGTTGCTAGTAATTTAGGCGGTATTTTTAGTAGAAATGGTAGTATATTTTCTACATAGTGTTGTATCAAAAACACATAAAAAAGTAATTCCACAGTCACAGTTTTTTTTTTTTATTGAATGTATCATATTGTATACTGTGCCAAGTATAGGGTAGGGCGTGAAAAGAGTTATTCAAAGCTATGTGCGCGTGACACCTCTGATGTTGCAGGCGTCTAAAGGCTGCGATGACCGCTTTTCATCAGGTGGGCCATTTTTTATACCACTAAATAGGCGAACGCCTACTTAGTATATACTGTGTATATATATAGTAGTATAAATAACATGTAGTAATGTCTATGTCTATGAACGCTACAGACTCCACTCGCAAATCGCCAAAGAAAACTCACATGTAAATATATCAGGAAAAACCACACATATTGTGTTAGATTGTTAACAAAGTCAAAAATAGCATATCAAAAAGTGTTTCGGATGGCATACGCCAATAGTGAAAACTGGCGAACTGAATTAGCTTTATTTGTGGCGGCGACAGCTCGGGTACACAACTTGTTTTGGGAAATTCACGCAACAGAAATAAACTGCACCGAAACGATGAACTTTTAGCGTTGGAAATATTTTTAGCGCCAAAAATGTGTAATTTTTAAATCGCATACCCGATATTATACTTAGTTAATTATCTCTCTCTTGCTTGCGTGCTTCTCTCACTCATACTCCACTTTTACTTGTCTTAATTTTCAGTTTTGTCTTATAAATTTTTAGAGTATGTATCGCTGACCTAAGAGTACTTGCAATAATGCTGTATGTATACATAAGAAATATCCTTTCATTCTCAGAGATGTAACTGTGGCGTAAGCCCATAACCCAGTTGTTCAGAGAAACAGAACATAGACCATTATCTATCTAGACTCGGCTGAAAACTAGGCTGAATATAAATTTATCTATTTTTTTTTAACTTTCTTTTAGTTTCTCTAGTCCGGAAATTTACTTTAGAATCTTTGACCTACGACAATGCAATATGATATCATGTAGTTGATCTATTAATGGAAAAGAAGTGGTCAATATAAATCGCAATAAAGCGAGAATTTGAATTTGTTTGACTCGAGTTTTAATAAAGTAATTATTTTATGAAACAAAAGTTTCTTAACTTTTCTTACAGGCATCTAACATGACTTGACGGCAACCATCTAACGGCAGTTAGGCGTACACACACTAGTAAACTAACTGTTAGCTATTGTTAGCTAGTGTGCAAATAAACTCCTGGTCAGCTTCACCGATATCAAGTAGAGGTCAGTAAAAATTACCGTACAGTTTAATGTACAAACTTTGACATTGATGTCTGGATGCGCCTTAAATTCTAAACGCAAATCTGCGCTTTTTCGGATGTAAGGCCAGCCAACTCTAGCCAACATTGCTTAAAACTTGCTGTACATCTTAAAGGTGTATTTAATACAATGTATGTCTGGTATCTATCAAGTTAAATATCTTTGTCATGGATGTATAAATGTTTAAACCGATGCAATGACGGCCGGCACACAAAGGGTATCCTGTGTGCACTGTGCCTTAAACACAGCCTGTATCCCTGGATCTGAGTCTAGGTATCAATTTATGTGAGGAGAATAATACAGTTTCTCTTTCTGGCTTTTAATAAGAGGGCTTGCAATCTAGGTTCGTCCCGTGCAAAAAGTGTCTTATCAAAAGCAGTTAGATTCAAGTACTTTCTTCAGTTCACATATTCTTTTGTAATTGCTAGCACTAACTGGGAAAAATGTTCACCTGCCAATTTTTCTGAAATACATAAACAATGTTACCTGGAATAAAGAAAGAATTTTATCGTTACCTCACACATCGGATTTTAAAACACTTTACCGGACAGTAAACACATAAGAAGTTTAATTGTTGTAACTGCTATAGCAGTTTACTGTCCAGTGAGGTATTAACGTTTCCTCATTAGCGACCCTAACATTCTGAACACTCCTTTTTAAACAATCAGGTTTAATAATGTAATTTTTCCTCTGTACGTCCTGAAAACTTAACATTCCTTATTTAGACGATCCGGTAAATAGTAATTATTTCTCTGCTTTGAGAAAATTCCATTCAGCTCTCGAGAGAACAATCCCTCTTTATTTCAGAGTAAACACGGGCACGGGCATACTTCCATTTCATAATAAGTATCGGCGAGGCGCTGGTGTTATATTTCATTGCTATTGGAAACTAAAGAACTCCCGTTCGATTCTTTTTCGAACTTTTGTATGTAATTGCATTGAAAATATCTTTTCCTGAGGGGAGTTGTATAGTGGAGCATGACTTGGAATCTCGCAATAGAGAAGATGCTTGAGATCTTTCTCATGGGATGACTCATGATCATGACTGACTGATCAATGGTTCATTGGAGGATTAGTTTAACTTAAAAAGTTGGTAGTTCTTATGATTTATCACTGTATGTTGATTTTATGAACGAGAATATAATATAATATTATATGTAATATAAAGGGATAATAACATATAAACAAATTTATATATATACGGACAAATCACACAGATTGAGCTAGCCACAAAGTTAGATCGAGACTGGTGTTATGGGATACTAACTCAACGATACTATATTTTATAACAAAACATATATAGATAAACCAAGACCCAACACAGGTCAATCTAAAAACGATAATTTTCCATCTTGACCTGACCGGGTCTCGAACCCGGTACCTCCTGGTTCAGAGGCAAGGTCTTTACCACTGCACCACGGAGGTCGTCAAAACAAACAATGGCACTGCGTTTTGGATGACGGCGGCGCCTGTGGCTGCTGTGGCGCGTCATAATGCCTTTTCAGAAAAAATGCAAACAGTCCATCATATACGGCCACTTTCAGCTCCAAATCATCCGAAATCAATCAGATCACTCAGGTAAATCGGCGCGAATTGGACACAATCCCGGGGCCGTTTGTCTCGAAAACTCTCGCGATGCCGGGATAAATGATCGGCCGGGTCGATCAGTGAGAACGGGAGCCAGCAGGGTAGGCAACTGCCTGCATCCAACACAACTGTATTTGGACGCCATTTCTTCTCACAGTGTAGAGTGGGTTAGATTTGAGATAACCTGTACAATTATTAGAGCGCAACTAAGAAATTATTATTATTTTTCCAAAACTACATAAGGTACTTAGGTTTTTAATGGGAACTCCAGTCCTCTCCAGGTAATGTATAGCTGTATTAGAGTATTTCTCAAAAAAAGTGTACATTTGAGAAAAAAAAGTGTGCCTCAAAATAGTAAAGAAGTTATATGTACGTTGTACTTAGTGTTTTAATGGGGACTCCAGTCAACTCCAGGATATGTATAGCTGGATTTAACTACAATTTAGAGGTAGTTTTGTTATGCATCGTAAAATCCGGAAAAATTTATTCTGGGATAAAAGAGTAATATTGGAATTCATTATAATAAAAAGTATAATTTATTATAATATAAAGCTGTGATATACAACCCTATCACCAATCTCCAAGCGGTCATCGGACCAACTTAATCATTCTCTAGCCAACGAGCGAACTTGACTGAGTATACTATGTTTTAGTCTAAATATGAATAACTATAACCTAGTATGTATATTTAGTAACTACCCCAAGGCTTCGCCTGGTGAATGTTAGTGTCCACTTTTATATCCATACTATCCATACTAATATTATAAATGCGAAAGTTTGGATGTGAGTTTGTGAATTTGTGAGTTTGTGAGTTTGTGAGTTTGTGAGGATGTTTGTTACTCAATCACGCAAAATCTACTGGACGGATTTCGATGAAATTTGGTACAGAGGTAGATAATGACCTGGAATAGCACATAGGCTACTTTTTATCCCGGGAAAAAGCACTGTTCCCGTGGGAAATTCACGCGGGCGAAGCCGCGGGCAAAAGCTAGTAAATATATAAATATAGATGAAAGCACAGCTGTATAAATATTGAACAAGAGCTTATATTATACAAAATTACGGTGTTATTGTCGAAAAATACACTTTCAAAAATAGTTTAACAAATACTGAACGTGTTGGCTGTAGTTGTCCACACACTTTAAAATCCAGTTTTTCTCCGCCGAATATAGCCGGTTTCAAATAAAAACACGCGGACAGAGCAGCGCTTATTTTTAAAGTGCCAGCTAATACAGGGTGCTGGTATTTTCTCGGAGATTTTGTACTGCACGAGGTGGGAAAATTTCAAATATTTTTACTGGCAGACAAAATGGGTTGAAATATTTTTACTTTATGGGTGAAAAATGTGGCGGTCACAATAACTGTTTGACTTTTATGAGTAAGTATACCATGTTTAAAAGCTGAATATATTTTAAAGTAATTTAATTTATTTTAACTCTTGGCACTGTTTACACCGTAAGGGATAAAGACGTGATTCTATGTATGTATTTAATTTATTTTTCAAAGTACGTCTCATACAAATAAATCTTTATAAATTCAATTGTCTCGAATCCGATGGATTTTTTTTCAAATAACAGAAATAACGCAAGGAAATATTTAACCTTTAACTGACGACCTATACGTCTCTCAGACGTCATTACTTTTGTTTTGTAAATATTTTTTAAAATATGACTCGCGCGGTTACCCTCTTCCCTCTACCTTCCTACCTCAGCATTCTTTACCGCCAGTCGACACTACGAGCGCAAGTAGTGAACCAGTGTCCAAGATCTGAGGAGTCGACGTCTGACAGACGTAAGTACGGTCTTAATGTACAAAACTCTGGACGTCTATTAGTCGTCACCTCGGTAATAGTGTAGTGTTGTTCATGGTGTCTCCCTGACGTGACCTCGGTTTTTATGTTTTATTTTATTTTTCAGAATGCCTAGGCAAAGGGATTTGGAGTCCAAGAAGCGGCAGACTTAGACCTCGATCAAACCTCGGGATCCTAAAAACGTATTCGACCTTTAAAAGACGAAGAAATTTTCAAGAACTTAGTAGATGAGAGCGATGATGGCTGTAGTGATTTCGATGACAACGTTGGAGATCCAAATTTTATTTTAGAGAATGAGCGTGAAACAGCCTCT
The DNA here is from genome assembly GCA_018467065.1 of Ephestia elutella. NCBI lineage: Eukaryota > Metazoa > Arthropoda > Insecta > Lepidoptera > Pyralidae > Ephestia > Ephestia elutella. The sequence continues at coordinate 850,161 of CM031585.1, read as the reverse complement.
TAACAATCGAATATAGAAGAGGCCAATTTCTCTTATCACTTGCACATGCATTATAGACTTGCCTGATATGAAATTACGAGTACATAATGACATAAGACTGTTTCATGAGTTTCTTTCGGCATTTCTTCTCAGCAGTGGTCGTTCCGAAATGCTAGTAGTTTGTAGCTTTGAGACATAATATATTATAATTAAATAATTAGTTTTTGACGTGAAAAAGAACCTTCTTTGAAGGTCAAGTTTCGTTTAGCATTATAAAGCATTTTTAATTTTGAATCCCACGTGAATTGTGGCTCACTATAGAGCGCGTTATTTGACCGACTGACATGACCAAATTGACCAACTCGAAACTTCTAGAATCTAGATCCAGGTGCTCGAAAACCCTGTGCCATCTGTCCTAGCCACCTAGAGAGGCATACAAAATACTTTTACATATCTCTTGCTCTGTAAGTACACCCTTACACCCCTGAATGCCGGGGTGTATGACTATCATTACAGCATAGGTTTTGGAATTTGAAAAAAGAACTGTCATACTCATACTGCACGAAGAATATTTTTAAAAAGTTAATATTTTTTTCTCGGTATCGATTAATTACTCGAATCGGAATCTAGACAATTTATTTTAATTAAATACACATTTTTTTCTTCTTAATAAATGTTCATTGAAACCTGCTGTCTTGTTGTTTACTTACCTCACAATCGATATGTAAAGCAGAGTATTTATCTCGGGCGTAAGCATCAATTGCATACTCGGGTTAATTAGCGCCTTCGCTTCGCTCAGGCGCCAAAAACCTCGTATGCAATTGATGTCATACAGCCCTTGGTTAATAATCTACTATTACATATCTCTTGCTCTGTAAGTACACCCTTACACCCCTGAATGCCGGGGTGTATGACTATCATTACAGCATAGATTTTGGAATTTGAAAACAGAACTGTCATACTCATACTGCACGAAGAATATTTTTAAAAAGTTAATTATTTTTTCTCGGTATCGATTAATTACTCGAATCGGAATCTAGACAATTTATTTTAATTAAATACACATTTTTTTCTTCTTAATAAATGTTCATTGAAACCTGCTGTCTTGTTGTTTACTTACCTCACAATCGATATGTAAAGCAGAGTATTTATCTCGGGCGTAAGCATCAATTGCATACTCGGGTTAATTAGCGCCTTCGCTTCGCTCAGGCGCCAAAAACCTCGTATGCAATTGATGTCATACAGCCCTTGGTTAATAATCTACTATTGTTACCATTGTAAGATGCTAATGCCTTACATGCTGTAATCAAGAGTGTAATGACGGCAAAACTCGCTAGTAGAAAATACACTAAAAGATGGTCTGTCATTTTTTTTTATGATAGAGTTAGAGTTTAGATTTTTGTTCAATTTTCATCTTTGTTTATATATATATCGATATTTTAAGTTCATTTGTTGATTATTACAAAACTAAAAAATATATAAAGACTGAAGCAAAAGACTAACTATAGAAATTAAAAAATTAGATCTTTCATTAATAAATGTTGATTGTACATAAACTTTGCCAATTATTTTTTTAACCCCATCATTTTCTCTCTTTAGTCGTATTTTCCACATGACTGAGGGTCGTGGTCATTATATGGAATGAAACACACACAACGACTCTCTTGGCAATTTTAATGGAGTGCTTTGCCATTGCCTTTCCATTTCACACACTAGCTGATAATAATCAACTAGAGTGCAGGTTTCCTCACGATGTTTTCCTTCACCGGAAGCAAGTGGTGGTCGATGAAAACTAACACGTTACGAGTCAGATTGGTATACAAACTCATGTAGCCCGGGCAGGATTCGAACCTGGGATTTTGTATCCACAGGCAGGACCACTACTTACTTACTATATTGCCAGGTCGTCAGCTAAAGGTTAAAAAAAACGTTGAATTCAGAATACATTTCACTGAAAATCGAATAAAACATTATATGCATGCATAGCACAGATTTGTCGATAATTCTGTGGGCACGCAGAGCTCAGTGATCAAAATTCTGCGCGCCGCCGACCGTTTGCGTGCTCTGGATGCGACGCGAATACTCTATGCATTTTACGGTTTAATCGGCTACCTCAAGTGACGGCCAATTGGATGCAATTTACCGTGTACCATTATTGCTGAATTAGATGTAAAATCTAATTGAGTAGATGGATGGATTAGTAAAAAAAATTAATAAAGCGACTTCGCTTACTGTAATCACAGATTGTATAATAACAAAAGATGTGTAATAAGATGTAAGTACTAAACTCAAAGTATAAGAAAGCACATGTTTGCGGCACGGCACGTCGTTATTAGGCGCGATTAACTCAAAAGCGATTTTCATGCAGTTTTCACCAATAGACGGGGTGAGTCATGAGGATATTTTTACGGGTGCAAAGTTGCGGGCAAAATATATAAGACGTTATATAAAAAATATGATATCTGTATGCAGAAGTAAAAAAAATCACAAAAATGATTCAAATTGATTTATGAATATCTTATTACGGCGAATAATGACCGTTGAGAGGCCAACGAGCAATTACGTCAATAATTGGGTCAATTCCGACTGACCAGCGCTGAGACTGACCGTAAGGCAGCAGGCACATTTAGAGGAAATTTGACAAGATTCTCAAAATGCCCCTGGAGCTCCTCGTGGGAGTATTTTCGGGATCAAAGTTAATTTTGTAGTATTGTAGAGTTTACTCAGAATTACCCGTATGTTAACGTTTTTATCGGTATCCGTCCAGTAATTTTTGCTTGAAAGATTATTATCCATCTAAATATCAATTCCTCCATTCTCACGTTTATAATATTCATAGGGTTTACTTAACTAGAACATGATAACTATATTTCGTCACCAAGCTATTTTCAAATTTAAGAAAAAGAAATGAATGCCTTTGCGCATCTTTTTGTCTTTTATTTTTAAGTTAACTTTATGTATAGTGTAGCGTTACACCGCTACAAAGTCAAGTCTTTTTTAGTTTGTTATTCTATTTCTACGCAAACTTTTTTCTTTGTTCTTTCTTTATGATAAGGTTTTTGAAATTAAAATTCTGGTGGTTCGATTTTTTTGACTTACTGTCAATTGGGTAAAAAAAGATGGAGATTTTTTAGAGAGTTGATTTTTCTTTTTATTCTTCTTGTTGTTTTGTGCTTTTATTATTCTTCACATACAAGTATCGATCTCTAGCAATGAAGTTTATGGTGAAAAACTTCAGGGTGGGGAATGCACAATAGTGGCTTTCCCAACGACATCTATTTTGGATATCAAACGACAGATTTCTTCACATCTGAAGATTCCAATTGAAGATCAAAAGTTGCTATTTTTTGGGAAGAACATTAGCTGACGATCAGACCGTTCAGGGGTATCCTATTAAAGATGGCACGAAGTTGAATCTAGTTGTAAAAAAAAAAACCAGAAGGATTATATGAAGTGGCACTGAAATATTTCATGTGTGTATTGTATGGACTGTTTATTAGACGAGAGTGGGCAAAGTCGGCAAAGTCGGCCTGCACCTGGATATTCGTCAGCGTGTTGTAAATCAGGTTGTGGACCAAGATGTGGGACTCAGCCGGGTTGAACGCGCTTCGAAATCTTCAGACGCGGCAAAGTCGGCTTGCACCTGAGAATGAGTCACAGAACGACGAAATGTTTAGTTTGAAACCGTGGCGCCTGCGGTTCTTTTAAGATAGACTTTTTAAACATATTGTGATAACTTTTTCCTCTAAATTCTAAAGGCCCCCCTTTTGTCGGGATAATTTTTGTTTCAGTTTTGATTTGGAATTTTTATACATCATTTCATCCATTTCTTTCACTCATTTAATTTTCTTTTTAAAATAACAAGCAAATTCATGTATTTCTTATTTTACCTGTTAATATTCCTTTCCTGTTGTTAATTTTTCTTTCTTTTATTTTTATTTCTTTAGTGTGTCCAGATAATTTTTTGTTAAAGGACATTAGTCAAATTTTTTTTAGTTCAAAAATTATACTCGTGTTTTAAGCAGTGATTCTTTTATTTTGAAACCCAAGTTTCACTGCAAAAATGGCGCCCGATTTGCGGAAAGAATCCTGGTTTTTACCTGTTTTTTTACCTTTTATTACTTTTCTTGAATTTTTTTTTTTTTTGTTGTTTTTGTGGGACGGTGACCGTTTACCGGTCGCGGTTTTCCATCCTGTGATTTTCTGTTTTAGCCTGCCGAAGCTGCCTATGCTGCGACCCGACGATTCTCCTTACTGTGGATTATTCACATTTGATTGATGGCTTTAGAGTCGGAGGTTATATTGCGGTACGGTGTTGCATCGGGTTGCTCTGGTTCTTGCATTAAATTGGCTACTGCTTACACCCCGAATTTCTTAATGTACGGTCGCGAGTTGTCGATGATTCTGCAGCGTGTTGAAAATCAGACTGTGGACCAAGATGTGGGACTCAGTCGGGTTGAACGCGCTTCTAATCTTTAGACGCTTCGTGCTCCACGCTTTGTTCAGTGCCGCGTGTTTAGACGAGTATCCCCGCAGGCTTTCGTGTTGGCGGATACGGGTTCGGAGCACGTCGGTACTTATCATATTAAGGACATTCTCAAATAATTTTTTGCTTAATCCGTTTTCTTATCTTTTTTTCAAAATTCTAAAATATTCACATTATTTACCTGGCTATGACAACCTGGATATTCGACAGCGTGTTGAAAATCAGGTTGTGGACCAAGATGTGGGACTCAGCCGGGTTGAACGCGCTTCGAATTTTCAGACGCTTCGTTAGGTATACTCGTATGACCAAGTCTCTGATTCATAGGGATAGCAATAAGGTTTGGTATTTCGTTTAGTTTTTAGGTTAGCATTTGGTTGCGTTTTGCTGTTTGTTGGTTTTGTGTAGGTATCTTGTCCGGATTTTGTTTTAGTTGTTCGGTTGTTATGTTTTATTGGTTGTTTGTTGTGGTTTGTTTGTTTGTTTTGTTGGTTTGTTTGTTTGTTTGTTTTTTTTGCTTTATTGTTTTTTTTGTTTGGTAGGGAGATGCTGTAGCGTTACACCGCTACAAAGTCAAGTCTTTTTTAGTTTGTGATTCTATTTCTACGCAAACTTTTTTCTTTGTTCTTTCTTTATGATAAGGTTTTTGAAATTAAAATTCTGGTGGTTCGATTTTTTTGACTTACTGTCAATTGGGTAAAAAAAGATGGAGATTTTTTAGAGAGTTGATTTTTCTTTTTATTCTTCTTGTTGTTTTGTGCTTTTATTATTCTTCACATACAAGTATCGATCTCTAGCAATGAAGTTTATGGTGAAAAACTTCAGGGTGGGGAATGCACAATAGTGGCTTTCCCAACGACATCTATTTTGGATATCAAACGACAGATTTCTTCACATCTGAAGATTCCAATTGAAGATCAAAAGTTGCTATTTTTTGGGAAGAACATTAGCTGACGATCAGACCGTTCAGGGGTATCCTATTAAAGATGGCACGAAGTTGAATCTAGTTGTCAAAAAAAAAACCAGAAGGATTATATGAAGTGGCACTGAAATATTTCATGTATGTATTGTATGGACTGTTTATTAGACGAGAGTGGGCAAAGTCGGCAAAGTCGGCCTGCACCTGGATATTCGTCAGCGTGTTGTAAATCAGGTTGTGGACCAAGATGTGGGACTCAGCCGGGTTGAACGCGCTTCGAAATCTTCAGACGCGGCAAAGTCGGCTTGCACCTGAGAAAGAGTCACAGAACGACGAAATGTTTAGTTTGTAACCGTGGCGCCTGCGGTTCTTTTAAGATAGACTTTTTAAACATATTGTGATAACTTTTTCCTCTAAATTCTAAAGGCCCCCCTTTTGTCGGGATAATTTTTGTTTCGGTTTTGATTTGGAATTTTTATACATCATTTCATCCATTTCTTTCACTCATTTAATTTTCTTTTTAAAATAACAAGCAAATTCATGTATTTCTTATTTTACCTGTTAATATTCCTTTCCTGTTGTTAATTTTTCTTTCTTTTATTTTTATTTCTTTAGTGTGTCCAGATAATTTTTTGTTAAAGGACATTGGTCAAATTTTTTTTAGTTCAAAAATTATACTCGTGTTTTAAGCAGTGTTTCTTTTATTTTGAAACCCAAGTTTCACTGCAATAGGTACTCGTGTGCATCTAAAATATTTCAGTATTGTATTGTATAAAGTTTGTGACTGCTGAAAATTGTGTTTCAAGTCTAATATGATCGCAGCCTAACCATAAGCCGATAAATTCGAGAACTAATCCAATTGACACCAATCGAAGGCTCCATTAAATTCATTTCTCTTTGTAGCTTTTGTTAAGAATTTACTTATTAGCTAGTATGTCTTTGTCATCTAAAAAGTTACCTACATTTAAATTTTCATTTAGGTTAAAATTTGAATTTTTGAGTTTTAATTTTTGTAGCTGAACAAAATATTCTTAGTTAAACATGGCCTTAATACAATTATACAAAATCATAGATTACATTTTTTGTGCAGTGTTTTAGGCTTATTTCAAAGCACCGTCACTTGGGAAATGTTGCTATAAGATTAGCCTTACATAAAGAGCTTCGTCGTCATATTATTGTCACCATTTACTACCGGCAAAGGGAAACAACAAAAAACCTGCGCCCTGCCATATCTGAAATAGAAAAGGCGATGGCAAACCACTCTATGAACGAACATTGCTAAGTTAGTGTTTCATTTCACGTAATGACCACGACTCTCACGATGACTGGAGAGCATAGAAATATGTCCAGTTATTTCTATGCTGGACAGAGTACATTGCGATGTTGCAAGCACGGTGCATTTTGTTTTTAGACCAACATATTTTGTTCACGTAAAAAAGGAGATTTCTAAAACGCCATTTCACAAGCCGAATAAAAAGCAACACCGGGGAAGCGCCACGAAATTGAGTTCTGTTCTAAAATTCAATATGATTGTCAATCGACGCTCCGCCATTGTGTCCTGGGATTGTTCTTTGTGGAGTTCCCGATGGAACGGCGCGGGACAGTGTGTTGTACAGCTTTTGTTAACATTTAATAAGTTTTTACAAACATTTTGGATTTTTGCCACAAGTATTGTCGCTAAGGAGGTTTTGGTGCACTAAATTGAGTTCATGTAGATATGAGTTGCCTAGTTAGATGCCGATACTCGGTGTTAAAAAGTATGTGATATTTTTTAGATAAATGAAAACTTAATTAGTTTAAATTTGGTGTATACTCGTATAATAAAGCACAATATTTTAAAACCATAAGTTACCAAACTCAAGATGACTATTCCAAGACTACATTGACTAAAATGTTAATTCATGTGGTCCGATTAGTAGGACCACGTGGCCAGAGGGAGAAATTCAAGGTTCGGAATGAAACTTCTGAACGCTAACATGTTCAAATTGTACAACATGGTAAGTACATGTTACTGGCCATGTCGGAAACATCTTATAGGTACCTACCTATTTAGTTTAGTTTGATGTACAGTTACCTGCATATTAATCACCCTGCATTGACTCCTATTCCATTGAAACAGCGGCGAATTTTCTAAGAATTTGGTTAGGTTGATGTACTGAAATGTGTACTGTTAAATAATATTTTCTTAGAATGTCCCAGTAATAACAAAAAAATCATTAGATTGGCTCCGTTTTTCCTTCTTAAAGTACGCAACCCTACAAGCTTCAAAATGTATTTTTTATTAACCTATCTTCAATTTCAAATTAACACCTTGACTTGATAATGTCCACACTAAATCTGGTAATTTGGTCCGAGTTAGTTCACGGAGAGTCTCCGTCCGTTCAACTAATGACTATTTAACGAGCGTCGATTGCAACCTGCCAGGATGCACACAACTTAACCTATATTATACATATCTAGGTATTTTAGTTTGATTATCTCTAGGTTAATTCATACGTAACATGTTTTGTTAGAGTATATAAGCTACAGTGGGATCCTTTCATTTCTCATAAGGTTGATAATCATAATATGGTTTGTCATAAAGCCTTTCTCATAATTTTTTTATCATAATGTTTTATTCAAATAATATTTATTGTAATAATATTTGTGTAGTCATAATCATAGATTGTCATACAGATTTTTTTTATAAAATGGTTTATCATAATGGATTTGTCATAATTGTTATTGTCATAAACATAGTTTCTTTTTTATTTTGTTCATCTTTTATTTTGTTGATGACATTTGAAGACATTATGTAAAATTTGATTATACGTATTTCACATTAAGTTGACACAAAAACTAGTATAGGTTACGGTGCGGCGGGGGTGGCCCTTAGGCCACCCCTAAGCCGCGAACATAAACAACAAAAAAAACAAAAACTTAACAAATCTTACCTTTTTTTCTGAGTGCATCCGTACATTATGAGTTCTCTTTTCTCTGTACATTATGAGTATTACTATTATGATTAAATTATATTATGATTATTTATGTTTATGATAATTTGTATTTATTACAAAACAATTATGTTAAAAAAAATATTTAAAAAAATATTATTTTAATTTTAATTTATATTAATTATGATTATGTGAAAAATATTATTTCGAACTATATTATTCCAAATATTTTTATGACAATCATTAGAGACCCGCTACAGTATATTTGTTTTCACGTATAAATACAAGTTTCTTTATTCCACCACAATTCTTAAATGCCTTGCTAGATATGGATTATAAACAAGAGTATCCTTAGCCTGAGAAACTTCTTCTTGAAGTTGCATGGACGTGATATATTTTGCTCTAAAGAGCTAGTTACTAAAATCAAGTTTGTATCGTCAGTTTAATCCAAACTTGTCATCCTCCAAACCGATAAACCCAGGCCACCGGACAAACTGCGACGTGACGTCACTCCCTCAGCCAACCCGAGGTTAACTGAACTTAGTCAACTAACCGGTAACTGTGTTTCTACATCGCTTCTAAATTAGCTGCATATTTTGTAGTTAGTTTGTTGTTAGTGTTATTTCTTTATCTGCGTGATCGAATAAGAAATGAGGAGATCCGTAGGAGAACTAAAGTAACCGACATAGCACGCAGAATCGTCAAACTTAAGTGGCAGTGGGCGGGGCACATAGCTCGTAGAACAGATAGCCGTTGGGGCAGAAAAGTTCTCGAGTGGCGACCACGAACCGGAAAACGTAGTGTTGGCAGGCCTCCCACTCGGTGGACCGACGACCTGGTGAAGGTCGCGGGATGCGCATGGATGCGGGCAGCGTAGGACCGGTCGTTGTGGAAATCCTTGGGGAAGGCCTTTGTCCAGCAGTGGACGTGTTTTGGCTGAGAGAGAGAGAGAGATTCCATACGGCGTAGACAGAGTCAAGAAACTCGAAGGTCACGCTTAGCTGAATAATGGGCTTATTGGTGGAATGAAGATTCAGTTAAATCCAGGTGGTTAAGCCATTGCCTATGACAAAAGTCGCCAGTTTAAAACCCATATAATCTTGATTTATTTCCTTTGATAGAAAAGCAGCTGGCAGACTCTATGGTTTTTCTTTGCTCTCGGAAAATCAAGAACGCCTCATTGCTCGTCTTGGGCAACTGTTAGAGCAGTGATCTATACATATAATAAGAGGGTAAAATTTTTTTGTCTGTCTGTCTGTATGTATGATCACGCTAATCTCCGGAATTACAGAACCGATTTGAATGAAACTTTTTTTGTTGTATAGCTTTTAAGCCTGGGCAACATTTAGGCTATAATTGATTTTGAAAACTGGAACACCTGATGAAGAACCAAAACAGAACAGTTAAACTATATGAAATATGGACATGGTGCCTTGACAAAAGTTGTTCAATCTAACGAGCATTTTCTGTTGACGTATTGTGCAGAGCAACTACGCTCTGCTGCCAGAAAATGTGCGCAGAGCGAATCCGGACAAACGAAGCGGCGGGAAGAATTCTGTACCGGAACTTTACCGGGAAAAAATCTACCGGTAAAATTAAGTACCGGGACAAAATCTCCACGCGACACCACGCTTGTCCGACTAGAATCTAACTTAAGCTATACGCAGTCTGCTACCACCGTAGCTTATGAAGGGAGCTACAGGGCCCTATATGATAACCTAACCTATAAATTAACTAGAATTGAACACTTACCAAGCTAAATCTTCTTTCTCTTCGGATCCAAACTTGAGTGTCTTCGGGAAGGGGGAATTCCTAATTACCCTACCTAACCCTTGAGATCTCAATTCCCCAGGACAAATAAATAGATTTCTTCCCGTAGTTTCACTCGGGAACAGCCAGATGTGAACAGCCAGCCACGCTTCACCTCTCACAAGAAAAAGTCACCATGACGGGTACACAAACACAAAGTTCAATAGTTATTTAACAAACAGGAAATTCACAAACACAACTCAAGCTAATTAGCAATCAAAGAACGCGGAACCTCTCGCGTATTAAAAATCAAACCGATATCGCATAGGGCAATGCAATGGCGGACACACAACACGACGCCATCCACGCTAGCAGTCGTGAAAACCCCGAACGCCCTCTGGCGGCAGCAATGCGAAACGCCCGCGTTTAGTTTTACCCAATATATTACAAACATCCCCCCGTCCCGGTCTGAGAAGCAGACCGCTAGCTTACTCTACGGGAAGGCGGGCGAGAGAGGTCACACCTCTCCTTAAAATCGAACCGTCGACCAACACCTCAGCCACACGCGGAGTGCCATCTCCGCCAAGAATCAAACGTAATATGCGAGCTCGTCGCCAAAGCAATGAGGGCAAATTTGCCTCTTTTAACAATACTAAATCACCCTCCCTGGGAGGCTCAGTCCTGTCTGTCCACTTCACTCTTTGCTGCAGCAAATGCAAATATTCAAGCGACCAGCGACGCCAAAAGTCCTGGCTCATTTGCTGCAACATTTGAAAACGCGACAACCGATATACGCGTTCATCCTTCCACGGGTATTCGGGCAGGGCATTCAACGGCCCTCCCACCAAAAAATGACCAGGGGTGAGAGCTTCCAAGTCATTTGGATCTGGAGATAGCGGACAGAGAGGACGAGAGTTGAGGACCGCCTCAACTTTACAAAACACTGTGGCCAGCTCTTCAAAAGTTAGAGCCGTTTCTCCGATAATGCGGCGGAGGTGGGTCTTTGCGGATTTCACAGCCGCTTCAAAAATCCCTCCCCAATGGGGGCAACTTGGGGGACTAAACTTCCAGGTTATTCCCCTTTGGGCAGCAATTTGACTTAAACTAGTACAATTTTTATCAATAAACACAGAAACATCCTTAAGATAATTTACAGTTCCTTTATAGTTTGTGCCATTGTCAGACCTAATAAGGGAAGGTAGACCTCGACGCGAAACAAAGCGATCCAACGCGGCGACGAAGGCCTCCGTAGTCAGAGCCGATACCACCTCCAAATGGACAGCCTTGGTGGCCAAACAAACAAATACACACAAATAGCCCTTCACAATACGGGCATTACGAAAGGGAGAAGCCTTGATCGAAAAGGGACCGGCAAAATCGGTTCCAACGCCGTCAAACGGCCTCGAAGGTCGGATTCGATCAGCGGGCAAATCACCCATCTGTGGTTGCATCGTGGATGCCTTCAACCTGTAACATGCAATACATCGAAACAGGACACTACGGATTGCTCTTCGGGCAGACAAAATCCAAAATTCGCGTTGCAAAATAGCCAACAAAGCATTGCACCCAGCATGGGCGTTACGAATGTGTCGATCAGACACCAAAAGCTGCACCAAGGGTCCGCCCTTGGGCAACAACAGAGGATGGCGAGTCTCATATGGAAGATCCGCCTTCCGGAGCCTGCCTCCAACCCGAAGAAGCCCATCCGAGTCGATGTACGGGTTCAAACGAGCGACCGCGCCCTTCAACTTAGCGCGTCCGTCGCGCAAAATACGAAGCTCTGACTCAAACCGTCCGGTCTGCACGACACGGACCCAATGCAACAATGCGCTCCGGCGCTCTTCTGCACCTGCAATCGGCTCCAACCGCTTTGCCTGTGGGTTTCTACAATTATGTATGAAACGCTTAATCCAACTGGTAACACCCAGAAGCTTATCCAAACTGCTATACCGAGCAAGTAGCCAATCCGGCTCCGACGTCGTCTCAGCGACTACAGCATGTACACGAAGCCCAGTCAAACTCAAAGAAGTAACATCTGTCTGACAGACAGGCCAAGAAGTTTCTGATCCCATCAGCCACTCTGGACCCCACCAGAGCGGGTGTGACACCAATTCTGGTGCCGTACAACCTCGGGAAGCACAGTCCGCTGGGTTAAGCTCTCCCGGCACATGTCTCCATGTTATATCAATTCCAATATTCTGGATTTGGGAAACCCGATTTCCCACAAAACCTCCAAGGTATGTGGGGCCGCGCGCAACCATGCAAGCGCGACCTGGCTATCCGACCAGGCGAAGATGTCTCGTATCTCGACCGTGGCCGCCAGTTCACTGGCAACGTGATGCAACAATTTAGAGAGAAGGTGAGCTCCACTCAACTCAAGCTTGGGAATAGTCAGCCTAGTCCTGATGGGGGCGACCTTGCTCTTCCCTAACAAAAGCGAGACATTGACCCGGCCATCGGCGTCAACTGTCCGCATATAGACTGACGCGGCGTAGCCTCGCTCCGACGCGTCACAAAAGCCATGCAGGCTGGCTCGATATTTCCCGGGGGCAATATTCGACGAGGCAAAGGCAATCCGATTGACTTCCTTAATCGATGAAAACAACTCGAGCCAATCATCCAATGGAGAGCCAAACAGCGGCTCGTCCCACGAGACGCCCAAAGTCCAAAGTCTCTGAAGAAGACACTTTGCAGAGAATATCACTGGACTGATCCAACCGCTTGGATCAAACATACGGGCTATTACGGACAACACCGTTCTCTTAGTCCAGACTTTTGGTACCTCCAAGTCCACTTGGAATGTGAAAATATCGGTTAGCGGCTGGTACTGCATGCCCAGCACCGCTATCCTGTTGGGATCATCCACATCCTCAAACAGGTGAGGGTTCTGTTGGTGATCCTCCGGGATCCCTTCTAGAACTCTAGGCTCATTGGACAACCACTTACGTAGCTCGTAGCCACCTGTCTTCAATATTTCAATCAATTCATCCCGCAGTAGGAGGGCCTCCTCAATACTTTGGGCTCCGGTGCACACGTCATCAACATACAAGTCACGTGACAGCACGGAAGCCCCACGGGGAAAGCGGATCCGTTCCCGCTCTGCCAACTCAAGCAATGATCTGATGGCGATATAGGGACTAGATTTCAAACCATACGTGTTTGTGTTGAGTTCATACACCGTCACAGGATCCTCAGGGCGCTCACGCCAGAGTATCAACTGGAATCGCCTGTCCTCAGGATGTATGACTGTCTGGCGGAACATCATCCGGATGTCCGCACCAAAAACCACTTGATGTCTTCTAAAGTTCAAGATGATGTCAATTATATCCCTATGCAATTTGGGACCTGAATGCAAACATAGATTCAACGAAACTCCGTTCGAAGTGGGTGCGGACCCATCAAAGACAGTCCGCAACTTGCCCGTTGAGGCCTTCACCACCGCGTGGTGGGGCAAAAAATAATGCTCAGTTGAGCTCCAATCAACTCGAGCCGGAGACATGTGACCCAAATCCTCGTACTCGCGCATAAATTCTATATATTTATCGCGAAGTACGTGGTCACGCTGCATGCGTCGCTCCATGGACAGCAGTCGTTTCTCCGCAAGCGCCCTACTTTGCCCTAGGCTAGGACGAGAGGCAACAAAGGGTAACCTAGTTACAAACCGACCGGAGGGCAACCTCTCCGTGGTCGATCGAAAAAGGGCTTCGCACTCAGCGTGTTCCGGATCCATCCTGGAACTCATAGGTGGCTCCTCCACCTCCCAAAACCTTTGCATGGTCTTGGCCAAGGACGCAGATGCGACAACCGGTGGCTCCTCCGCGGTGCCACTATCAAACACAGGGCCCATCAGGGCAAAACCAAAAATCGTAGACACTGCCATCAGTGAAGACGAACCCAGAGCCTTCTGTGTACCCAACAAAATCCAACCCAATACGTCCGAGCCCAGGAGCAAGTCCACTGGGCCGGGATGAAAGACAAAGGGGTCGGCCAAATCCAGACCCGAAACCAAAGACAACACACCCGGCGGTATGTCTGTCGAGGGGTGCCAACCCGCAATGGTATCCATTACCATAGCCGAAGTCGTGATCCTCATTGTGGGGGACTTCAGCGAAGAAAAGGTGACAAGTGTCTGGCCCGTCAGACACTTCACTTGTATGCCACCAACTCCAAGAAGTGGCACAGGCGAGTCTTCCACGACTAAACCTAACTGGCGTGCCACTCGAGTGGTAACCAAACTGCTTTGAGCCCCTGAGTCCAACAGAGCTCTCAAATTAATGGCTTCCCCACGACCCCATACGCGGACCACCGCGGTAGGGAGCAGAACCGTCCGCGGCTCTGTCCCAGCAAGGGAGCAAGCTAGTTACGGGCTCCCCACTCTCTCCAAACCAGGGGCGCGCCACTGACCCGGATAATATGGCGGGCGAGTGCACATCCCCATCTGAGGGGGGCATAACCCGCGGCCCGGCCATACATATGGTACGGCGGGTGGTACTCCAGCCGTGGGTACTCGTGCAGCGGCGGAGAAAACCGCTGCGGCTGCATGTGTTGGGCATTGGTAACCCGCGTGGAGGGGGGTGTCCCCACTCTCACGTCCGGTCTAGGCCCCCCGCCCATGGGGGCCCTATCCGGGGCCTGGCCAGCTACATCCTGGCCATGACCTTGGGGCGCGTGGTCCCGGTCCGCCAAGACCCGCGCAGGTACGCGACCCCCTCCCGAGGGGGGTGCGACGAGCGAAGCCGCGTCCTCCGTCCGATGGTGGAGGGCTTCGCGCAGGAGCGCCCCCGCCCATAGGGGACCCCTGCCTCAACAACCGGGGGCCATCCCCGTTCCGGTTCATGCAGAGCATCACGTGGTGCAGCCCACGGCATGCACTGCATGGTATGGCCCTGGGACAGTCACGTGCATAGTGACTGCCCAAACAGTAGAAGCAAAGTTCATGCCGCCTTGCCATGCGGCGCCGATCTTGTACTGGCAGCCTCTGCCAGTCCCTGCATTGCAGCAGGCTGTGGCCCATCCGGCCACATTGCAGGCAGTCCGCGTCCCCCGCGACTGCTGCCGTGTGTGCAACCCGCACACCAGCTCCACGCGGTGGCGGTTGCCGTCCCTGTTGGGGCTTACCTCTCCATGAGGGTTCCAAGGGCCTACGTTCAGGCGCTCTGGATGGCGCTGAGTCCGTCATGGTATTCTCAGCGGCCCGTGCCTCAAACTCCAAAAACTTCACCAAGTCAGTGAATGTTGGTAGGGTGGTGCTGTCCCGTTCCGCATTCTCGCGCTCAAATCGCGAGCGGATGTCATTGGGTAATTTGCCCAATACAATGTGCACCAGCAAAAAGGACCATTGGTCCACCGGCAGCCCCAGTGTGCGGAGCGCGTTACAGGCCACTGTAACGGGCGTGAGCAACTGCAGGCGCAACTGTGCCCTGTTGGCCACCTTGGGCAGGGCCATCAACTGTGCGGCGTGCGCATCCGCTAACAAACGTAAGTTTTGGTAGCGGGAGTTCAATAACTCCCAAGCCGTATCGTACTGGTCGTCCTCCACCCGGAGGTGCTGGATGAGCGACCGCGCTTCATCCTCAAGAGTGGAGAGGAGGTAGGCCATCTTCTGGGCCTTCGACAAATCCTGTCGTGCTACGACCAGGGACTCAAACATATTTTTATATGCTACCCACTCCTCCATCCTACCCCCAAAGTGGGACAGCTGAAGGGTGGGGAGCCGACCAGTAACCGCTGGTCCTTCCTGTCTAACAGGTGTGCGAGGGGCTGGTCCGCCAGCCTGTCTCGCCCTTATTGCGGTCACCGCCTCCGCGATATCATCGTGCAGACTCAGGATCTGGTCCATGTCCGCCATGTGACCTGCGTAGGCCTCCGGGGTAAGATCGGCTTCGGTAAGCGCCGCCATGGCCGCTTCCGCGCTAATCAATCGTGAGTGGAGGTGATCCGCTCTTAGCAGTATGGCGCCCTCCCTGTCCTTCCGGGACAGGAGTCCTCCGGCCGTCACAAACCATCTCAATTCGTTGGCGAGTGTCGCCCTAGCATTGGAGGCCTTCGCCATCGCGTCAAGTCACAAACAAAAAAATAACAAAAGGTAAATAAAAAACAACAAAATCAAGCAACTACACGAAGAACCGCGGTAGGTATGAGAATGGCACAAACCCGGAACGCACGGTACAAACCGCAAACAAATACAAAAAAGGTTACAAATATTCTTATACAAACAAACTAAGAAAAATCTAATAATTTTTACAAACAATTAATTATTTTTTACAAACGAACAAATAGAGGGTAGATAAACTACGCTCTGCTACCAGAAAATGTGCAGAGCAACTACGCTCTGCTGCCAGAAAATGTGCGCAGAGCGAATCCGGACAAACGAAGCGGCGGGAAGAATTCTGTACCGGAACTTTACCGGGAAAAAATCTACCGGTAAAATTAAGTACCGGGAAAAAATCTCCACGCGACACCACGCTTGTCCGACTAGAATCTAACTTAAGCTATACGCAGTCTGCTACCACCGTAGCTTATGAAGGGAGCTACAGGGCCCTATATGATAACCTAACCTATAAATTAACTAGAATTGAACACTTACCAAGCTAAATCTTCTTTCTCTTCGGATCCAAACTTGAGTGTCTTCGGGAAGGGGGAATTCCTAATTACCCTACCTAACCCTTGAGATCTCAATTCCCCAGGACAAATAAATAGATTTCTTCCCGTAGTTTCACTCGGGAACAGCCAGATGTGAACAGCCAGCCACGCTTCACCTCTCACAAGAAAAAGTCACCATGACGGGTACACAAACACAAAGTTCAATAGTTATTTAACAAACAGGAAATTCACAAACACAACTCAAGCTAATTAGCAATCAAAGAACGCGGAACCTCTCGCGTATTAAAAATCAAACCGATATCGCATAGGGCAATGCAATGGCGGACACACAACACGACGCCATCCACGCTAGCAGTCGTGAAAACCCCGAACGCCCTCTGGCGGCAGCAATGCGAAACGCCCGCGTTTAGTTTTACCCAATATATTACAAACACGTATATAAATCGAAGATCAGGATCATCTGATGAAGAATTCCAAGAGACCAGCTACAATCCATACTAATATTATAAATGCGAAAGTTTGGATGTGAGTTTGTGAGTTTGTGAATTTGTTTGTTACTCAATCACGCAAAATCTACTGGACGGATTTCGATGAAATTTGGTACAGAGGTAGATAATGACCTGGAATAGCACATAGGCTTCTTTTTATCCCGGGAAAAAGCACTGTTCCCGTGGGAAATTCACGCGGGCGAAGCCGCGGGCAAAAGCTAGTATTACATATATGGAAATGGCGCCTTAGCAAAAGTCGTTCAACCTGATTACCATTTTCTACTAACGTATAAATAGACAGGACACGGGATAGGACAAAGAGGGCCTCGGGGTGGGAGTGGTGGTACACGGGAAATTGTAGATAACGAGCAGACGAGGATCGTTTATTGAATGAAATAATAAATATCACTTTTGATTCATTTTAACACGGCGACTGTACTACGAGTACCTACCTAATATATTCCCGCGGGACACGGGATAACCAAATAGCTGAAATTTTGAGTACTGGAGTTTAGATAACTACAGTTTACATACATACACACGTCTTTATCCCTTACGGGGTAGACAGAGCCAAGAGTCGTGAAAGTCGAACAGTTCTCAAACTGTTCACCAAACTACAGTTTGGAACACAAAAAGATTTTTCATCTAAGCGAAACTCACGCGGGCGAAGCCGCGGCAACAGCTAGTTATTATATAAAAATGGAAGTATAATATTGATATTATTTGTTTGTAAACTCTTTATTGCACTTACACTTAAGAAAAATACAAAAGATAGCGAAACAAAAAGAGATGGCGGACTTATCCCAGAAATGTATTTCTTCCAGCTAACCAAGTATTTGAATGGAATAAAATAAATATAAAGGGTAGCGTAAGGCAGAATATAGGATCAGAAAAAATACAGAAGAACACGTAACATATTATTTTTAATCTAAGTGTAAAACATATTTACCTACATTGTTACATAAATCTCATCAAAAACATAAATGTGAAACAAGAGCCAAGTTCAACATAAATCTAACGTAACAATAAAAGCCGCTCTTGCACATTTTGCACAGTCGTCAATCAGGCTCATTACACATTAAATTTAAACAGTACAATCGCATACCTACATCGTTCGCTCTTCCGGCTGCTGCACTGGACCAATACTGATATCCAATCGCACATTTTCAACCACAATCTTTACTAACACTTCAGCGTTCATTGCCGTTTTTGTTTCCAAAGTTTGAAAGTAGAGAATACATAACGCGCAATGGATTGGTGAGTGAATTGATTTTAGGGTAAACGTTCCAGTTTGGGTACAGGCGGCAGGTAATGCCAGTGATTCATAGAGCGTGGTCGTCGCTGGCTGGACTCATCAATATCGGAAAACGAGAGACCGTTTGATATCGCCGTTATTACATGTAGTGTTGGGGGAAGTCGATGGATTTAGTATCGATTGTTTTGATCAAAAAGGCACAACAGATTTGATATACATATTGACAGATGTTTAGACAGAAACCAGATTTTTTTAAACTATTACATAATAATTAAGATAATCTATACATATAATAAAACAGTAAAAATATTTTGTCTGTACATTTAGTATTTTTGACTAAAATGGATAGAGGGACACTTAAAAAGAACATTAGAAAGCAAAAAAAAATTTTTGGAATTTCTTGTCTGTCTGTCTGTATGTATGTATGTACGCGTTTCACGCAAAAACTACTGGACGGATTTTAATGAAACTTTTTTTGTTGTATAGCTATTAAGCCTGGGCAACATATAGGCTATAATTCATTTTGAAAACTGGAACACCTGATGAAGAACCATAACAGAACAGCTAAACTATAAGAAATATGGAAATGGTGCCTTAACAAAAGTCGTTCAACCTGATGAGCATTTTCTGCTCACGTATAAAAATTGAAGATCTGGAACATCTGATGAAAAGCTCCAAGAGACCAGCTACACTATAACATATATGGAAATGGCGCCTTAGCAAAAATCGTTCAACCTGATGAGCATTTTCTGCTGACGTATAAAAATTGAAGATCTGGAACATCTGATGAAAAGCTCCAAGAGACCAGCTACACTATAAAATATATGGAAATGGCGCCTTAGCAAAAACCGTTCGACCTGAAGAGCATTTTCTGCTGACGTATAAAAATTGAAGATCTGGAACATCTGATGAATAACTTCAAGAGACCAGCTACACTATAACATATACGGAAATGGCGCCTTAGCAAAACTTGGTTGATCTGATGTGCATTTTCTGCAGACGTATAAAAATCGAAGATTGGAACACAGGAAACAGATGGGAACACAAAAAGACCTTTCATCTAAGCCAAAGTCACAGTCAGCGGGTGAAGCCGCGAGCAACAGCTAGTTATAGTATATAATAATATACTTATATCAATTGATATTCTTTATCTGAAAAGTAGATTAATTTAAAGTCAATTCTCCACTGAAGAAAAATAGTAAGGAAACTTGCACACTAGCTTACTGTTGCAGTTAATTAGCGTGTACACGACTGTTGCTGGTACAAATAGGTCATCCTTTAGGTGACTTATAAAAGTCTAACACCAATTTCATCTTTAGCAAACTCGAAAAGAAATGTACTGCACTAAATTGAAATCAAATTGTTTTATTTAAAAGTATCGATAGTTAATCCATAGAGGACTATCGACTGGCAACACTAATTACATATACGTTTCGATCGTGACGGATTTGCAGCTAAGAGTATTGAAAGTTGGAGATTGATATTGGAATATCTTTATTGATTCGTGCAGTTTAGTTCATGTTGAAATTTTGGAGTAGCTAGGAGGTTTATCCTATTTCTCTCTTCTTTACCTAGCAGAAACAATATAGGTCAAAACTGTAACTGTTCTTTGTCTGTATGTAGGAGATATCAAGATGGAGGATATCAGGATATCAGGATGGTAGGAGATAAGAAAGTATGATGTTTAGACAAAACTATAGAAGAAAAACTGTTTTTTTATATAATTCTCTATGACAATTGTATTGCTGGATGTCTAACAAATTAATACAGGTTCTCTCTTGGTACACTGATTAGTTACCATACGCGGGTAAAATGTTGTTAAAATAAATAAATTCATTCATTCATTGTTGCAAGAGTTATAAAATAGTATGACAAAAATAAATGTAAACGTAATTGTTAACTTTGGCACTAAATTAACCAAAACTTCAATTTCGGTGCAACTAAGCAAAACTAAGCCTTAACTTTTGATTGATTCCCAAATGTCACATCTAGTGAATATTTCATAACACATACATCTGTGGTCGACATGGCGTAATTAAGCACCATGATTAGTTTGCAGCAGATTAACTAACGATTTTAGTTAGTTTATAGTAAATCACCGGTTTGATTGACTCAGATTAATTCACTGATAGTATTAATTTATTTGCGAGTAAATAGGGTTTCGGTGGGAGAGGAATACTTTCATGTTGGTTGTAGGTGACAAATTTTATGAACTAATTAATAATTTAATTAATTTTATTTAGGCAATAAGATTAAGATAATTTGAAAAACCATTATTTTATATCTGTTACTATATACCTAGTTATAAAAAAAAATAATTGTATTTAACTTTTTTATGCCATTGTTTGTTATAGTCCAGTGTGATGTTAAAAAAACCGGTCAAGTGCGTGTCGGACCACGCATAAAGTAGGGTTCCGTAGTCATTTCTGGCACCGCGCTGTTTTGCATTTCTTGCATCATCATCAAAATATGTAAAAGAACTTTTCAAGTTTATACTGTTCTTTTGGAAAAAAGTATTCATCACAGGATACCCGAAACAATTTTAAATAAGAGTTTCCGCGCCTGTTTCTTTACGTGAGTGATTTGAAGTTTATAGGTCCAAGACTTTAGAAATTACAGGGAGGACACCGTGTAAACGACTTTGGCGGGCTATATGTCGCAAATGGTAAAGCTGATATAAAAGTGTTGTTTGGAAACCCTACCTTATTTTCATAGTCCTTTTCAACGATACCCCTCACAAGGGGGTGCACTCAAAAAAATAATTCACCTCCCCTTTACATGTATGGGGAGGTACCCTTAAAAAGGGGTAATTTAAATTTTTTGTATTTTTAAAAATTAGATCTATACGTGAAGTATCCTCGAACCAAGTTACATGCAAATCAGTCCATAAACGTAGAAGATATTCTACTGTGACAGACTAGGACGGACGGACGGACTGAACGATCTTATAAGGGTTCCTTGTCGGTCTACGGAACCCTAAAAAGCAAAGTTTCGTAGCGCATCCTACAAACTCGTAGCATACATTCGTCATGATAACTCGTAGCATGGTGCTACAAACTCGTAGCACGCTTCACGCTTTAAAACTCGTAGCGGTCAGCTACGAACGCGCTGGTAGATGCTACGACCATAGAAATAGTCATAACATTATTATATTTTATACGTGAAATCGACGTGTAATTAGAAAATTGACGTATGTCCCGTTAATTAATTCTAGTTTAATGATTATTTTATTTAGATTTGTAGATTACATTTGTAATTTTTTTTGTACTTTTATTATCAGTCGACTTATTTATTTGTTTGTTTGAGATACAGATAAGCCAAAAATAACACAAGCGAACACACAAACGGTACATTTTTAAAATATTTTTTATTTATGTAGTCGGTTTGGCCAATGTATCATACAAGGCTCTAATTAGACTGTATTTCGAATGAGGTGCATAATATCTTATTCAGGTTTATTAGCGCTGCGCCCCGAAACATTGTAGTGCCATAGTAAATTTTCAACAGTACTCAATTTTCCTTAACAACCGTACAGCCGAAAATTTGAAGATTTAAGACTGTAAATAAATTGTAAAACTTATAAAGAAAATTATAGCCTTAGCCTTAATTAGACTTGTATTGTGTTCTATTTGACATTTTACAAAATAAATATTCACTTCCATTTAACGTGAGAATAGGCAGAAAACATAATGTTAGATTTTTGCGTAAAAATTCGGGGATACCTTTTATATAGAGCGCTATTCATAAATTAATTTAAATCAATTATATCATATTCACACCAGCCATTGATACCAGGTTATTATATTTAATACATGGTACCATTTTTAATGAATGAAAATGAAAATAACAAGGTGTCACTGCTTTTTACCTATTTCTATAGTATACTTTTTTACCTATTTCGTCCTTTTTCAAATTTTTTTGTCCATCGAGAAATCCAGCCATGTCTTCTGAATACAAATAGGTACTTTGATCACCAATGAGAATATTTAAAAAAAAGATCCTTTATATACATAGCATTCTTGTCATTGTAACTATGGTTGCGGTATAGGATAACATTGTTGAGAGTCGTAAAAGCGGTATATGCATTAGTCGCGACTTGCTAAATTAAAGTGGAGGGGAAGGGGTAGGACGTCACAGTAATTACGTCATAAAGGCGCCATGATATTCGATACATTTGGGGGTTTTAGCTGAACCTCCACTTGCATGCCAGTAAGGAAAAATATGACGCGGGACGCGCATGGATGTGGGCAGCGCAAGACCGGTCGTTATGGAAATCCTTGGGGTAGGCCTTTGTCCAGCAGTGGACGTCTTTCGGCTGAGAGAAGAAGGAAAAATATAAGACAACTTTTGGCTGTCGAAGGAGATTTGCATAAGTGAACATTCAGGAATTAATTAATTAAACTTTGACATTCGATACCTACATTACAAATCCTACTAATATTATAAATGCGAAAATTTGGTGTGAGTTTGTGAGGATGTTTGTTACTCAATTACGCAAAATCTACTGGACGGATTTCGATGTTTGGTGTATGTGTAGAAAAATACCGGGAATTGCACATTGGGTACTTTTTATCCTGAAATTCCCACGGGAGCGAAACCCCGGGAAATAAAAACAAGCAACTTCCTTAACCCTTTCGTAGGAAATAAAGTGGAGTTCAGGTTACTCTCTGAATGTTTACGCGGCGGGTAGCTCGAGGTATCGGTCTCTTGGGACAGGTACAGGTGGTACAGGTGTGTACTGGCGGTACGAATTTGTAAAGTGAAGAAAATAGTTTACTCTCACATGTGGAAGAAAACAAGGCCATGTGTGAGTGAAAGGCCATAATCAATTGAATTCATTTCATGTAAATTCCTAGCTTTCTAACTCACAACGTTCCATTTTTTTGTTATTAAAGTTTTTTGATTAAACTAATCATAAATAACAACGTCAATGATTTTTTTTTAATTCTAAGTTCAGCACAGGTGAATTTGAATAGTCACCACAAAATAATTAATGAGTTTTAATTAAAATGTGTTCATCAAAAGCTAAAAAAGTAATAATGAGTAAAGTGTCAGTATGAGAATTTTACAGTACATTTTCCTTAAATTTGTAGTTATAAATATTTTTTATTTAAAAACTTCAAGGCGCTAAATGCAGATGCCAATAAAAATCCATAAACCACGTATGTATTATTCATGCGATAAAGCACTAATAGAAGCATGGCTTCGAGTTTGAAACTGAAATCAACCACCTAAAACCGGTTTTAAATTATATTTATCCAGTACGTGAAACAAAAGTGAGCCGGCAAGAAGTTTACAATCCCAATGTAGAGGCAACCCTATTACACTTAACGATATAACATTGCACAATCAACCTTATGTCAAAGACATTAGAGTAAAAATTGTAGTTGCTTATAATATTTTTTGTTTATACAAGGGATGTGTGAACTGGTTTGCGAATGTTATATGGAAATTTAATATTTATGGGCTTTTATTTAAGGTTTATTTTCGGTTGGTGCTAGTGAATTTCTGGAATGCTCCGAGTCACAGCGGTGAACTGAGCTTGGATTCCGAAAGCTGGTGGATTTCTCGGTGTTTTGCGGTAGTTTGTATTAGTAATGTACTGGTATCATAATTTACTTTTCTGTTATATTTCGCTATACTTTTAATAATGAGATGATGTCAATCCTAACTAATCTTAATCCTAACCAATATTTATAAATGCGAAAGTGAGTTTTTGTTTATTTGTTACCTCTTCACGCTTTATCTACTGAACCAACCTCCATGAAATTTCGCACACATATAGTTAGAAGTACTGAGAAGGACATAGGGTACCTTTCATCCCGAGAAAAAGCACTGTTCCCGTGGGAAATTCACGTGGGCGAAAGAGCGAGCAATACCTAGTTTTAAATATACATTTGAGACATCTGGAATGTGAATTCAATAAAAAAAAAGAAATAAAAAAATTAAAAATTAAAATAATATAATAAAGAATTGTGATTTTTGATCTGGATTTCATTCAATTGAATAATTTAACTACATCAAAACTGTCGCATTTATAATATTGCTGAGATACAATAATCACACCAATTTCCCACTTGCTATGATCCTTACAGATCTCTCTCACTTCATCTACACTCATCTCTCTCTCTTTATAGTCGCCAGCCGGTTGATGAGTTCTCCTAATTTCTACTTTTGCTTCTGTGGCGCAGTGGTAATGTAATTTCCTCTGAACCACGGGGTACCCCATTTGGTATCGATATATGAAAAAAGTTGAGTAATTTTCAAAATGCATGTCGTGAGAGCATAACATACAGACAGACAGCCGCATTTCAATGAACAATGGCTTAATAATTTATGTATGGTTATCGATATAATGAGACTTATTCTGCGCAAGTCTAACCTACTTTTCCAATTTTAAATAATTATATTACCGGAATTTTTAATCCTGAAGTTGTGGTTTTTGAAAAGAAAAAAAATATTCAATAAAGTTTCTCTAAAAGCTCTAGTTATATTCACTCGCCTAATTCACTTTCTAGGATGCTTTGAAAATATTCCTTTTGATCGTTTTTATATTTAACCATGCATAAAAAGAGCATAAAAGAGGAGATATAAAGGGGTGAAAAGGAAAATTTCTTAAAAACATATTTTGCGTCATTATAATATACCGACTTCCTTCCATTTATAGTATTTGATGTCAATCCCCTTGAAAGGCATAAGATACAGTGATGTACGCAAATTGTCATATCTCAAAATGACATACATTTATATAACCTTTAGAAATAAGCCATAGAAGCGTTAATTTGTCACCGCCTGATATGAACAGCATAGGACTCTGAAGTGCCTTGACGCAAACTTAATCCAATCGACTTTCCGATCGAACTTCAGTTTTCAATAACGTACATAAATGTATTCACTCTAGTTTTAGTGAGTGTCGAAACGACATATGTTTTCATACATAAGACAGCAGATGAAATGTGTGTTTTTAATTCAAAATTATGTAACACTATCAATTTATAATGCAAATCATCTCGGTAGCAAATTTTTGGTATTTGTTAATTTGGTCAGTCTCCACCAAAAAGAAGAACAAAATTGTTGGAAAAAGAACTAGAGGGCATGTTTCTCTGCCAGAGTATCGTCACGGAAGGTGTACAGAGCAGCTGTATTTTGTTTTAAGAGGAGAATATGAGCTGGCACAGCTAAAGAGTTGTCATTTTGCGTGTATATCATGTCGCCCGCGCCGACCCACGCACAGATTATACCAGCGATGCCCTATTCAGTTCCTCGAACATTATAATATATTTAAGTCCACTGAAGCTTGTTTATCAGTTACCTGGCGGTACATGAATACGTAATGCGAGTCTCCATACAATTTGTAAAAGGGGGTTTACACCGTCGGGTTAGATAGAGCAACATTGCTTCTACGAGTATCTTAGCAAAATTTACGAAAATAGTGAAAAATTATTTTAATTTGGATTGACTTATTATTCCACAATTAAACCCAAAGGCGTATAACCATCGTACTGTCACTATCTCTCTACATACTACATACGTCTGAATATTATTGTAACAAAAAAGAATAAAAAAAAATATTTTGTCTTTTTCCATTCAAATTATTTGGCCTAAAAATAATCTAATCACAATTCACAAGATTTACATTTTTCAACTAAAGAGAAAGATTTAGGGGGAAAATGTATATTTCCAACTAAAGAGTTTGCTGACTTTTATGAATTTAAAAGAAAATTTACGGTCTGACACGGATCGATTGACCCTGAAATCCACAAGAAACTAATATTCCCAGTGAAAAGTGTCCGATGAATGTGAACAATCTTTAAGGCAGTATATCGCTAACGATGACTCGTTGAACCGATTCAAAGATTTAGCCCTTTTCATCCGGTCAGTGAATGAGGCGGGTTCTATCGCACTTTTTATCCGGTTTCCACCAGGTCTATTCATTAAAAGTATTCATTATGTAGGTAAGAGCTTACATGCGCGTTTGTTGAGGTTCCTTTCATATCGGCCTGAATATATTTGGCGATTTTAATTTTATTACTTTTGATTATTAATCCTTGTATACGGGTACCACTAAGTAAAGGAAGCAGTGGTCGTCGAAGGTCCCAGTTTGAATACTTTTCTAGCTTATCAGTTTGTATACCAATCTGACTTATGAGTAATATTTTTTTATAAGACCTCTATGGATCTGTCAGTATTTTACTGTTGTTTTACTATTAGTCTGTTTTTCATCTGATAATGACCGAAAATAGGTAGTATATTTTATTATACTTACGAATTACTGTATATCGTGAATTAAAACGCCGTGTGGCAAGTAAATACTTATAATAAAGTTGTTTCTTAAATTTTATAATTCAAATTACACTACCAACATTCAGATATGATTTCAATCAATCTAGAACAACAGTTTAGTAAATTAATATACCTAAAATCAATCTAATTTGTCAATGAAAGTCGGGAGCAGACGTCGATCGCTGAACGGTGGTAATATGGCGCTCTACGATTTATTACTAGACTATTAGTGTAATTGTAAAAATTGTTTTAATTATAAACTTTATAGCATTTATTGCACAAAATTACAATAATAGTGTACAAAAGGTAGACTTCACGCCATTGGCATTCTCTATCAGTCAACTATTAGACCAAACAGAGAGTAGTAATGTAATATTCCTAACTGATAGAGAGGATACTTAAGTTTTGATAAAAAAATATTCAGTTTTCATACAAAAATAACAGCCACATAAAATTCTTAGCGAGAGAAAAAGAGCGACGTTATTACACAAGTACGAACACTAAATGTAACAATTATTTAAGTGAAAAAAACTTATATAAACATATAATAAGAAAAAAGTTTTAATGACTTTCATTCTGTGTACAAATTTTTCTTTTTCCTCTTCAACCTCATTAAACTTGGCTCATTTTACTGAAATTAAATATGTGATTTTCTCGTTTCTAAATCTTATGTTTGTAACAGTAAATAATATATTCTAGGAATTGAAATTTTATAAGCGAATATAAGTTTGGAAGATGGAAAAAGAAATAAATATTATATCTACAAGCAAATTAAACGGAAATGTGCTATAATAAAGCACGAAATACAAATCATAAACCAAAAAGCTAGTTTCGGAAATACGGAGATACTAAGAATAAATCCCGAGTAACACAACTGATTTCTCCAACATCGGTAACATTTTAGCGGCAACCACATCTATATCGCAAGCAATTAACGTCAAATCAGTAATATTGGGCCGATACAGTTGCTTACCAATTCACAGATTTATTCATCTGAGGGGCTACTTTCAAAAGCTACCGAGATTGGATCGGGATTGGCGAATAAAGTATTCAACTTGGGTACTGTACGATCTTCATCTATTTTGTTACCTGACTTTACAATCGGCCAAGTTTGGACCACACCAGGGTGGTTTTATAGGACCTCTACTATTTTTATCGAGTCCATTGGAAACTATCGCTCTTTATAGTGAATTAAAATTTTCAAGTTTTAATATGAACTCAATAAAAAGACATATTGTATAAGAAAATTTATATTTTGAAGATTTTTTAAATAACTTTAAAATTTCTAACGAAAACGCAGATAATTTTAAAAATGCTTTTGATCAGTTGTATCATATTCAAATATTTTGTTACCATGATGTTTTCTTCAAGCCTTCCCTAACCTCTTGACCTACGTAAGTCTATAACGCAGTTTAATGCCTCATCACAGAATGCAGCATCCACTGCAAGGGTTGAACGACCGGACGCATGCGCGATACCCCTTCTTTTTCGGGCTAAATAGCCAACGAGCTGTCTTAGTGCGCATTCATTCTGTCTAACTGCGATCAAATTTCGATCTTACTATGTAACAAACTGGATCCTTTTAGAGGTGCGTCGGATATAGGCGGGCGGCCGGAGTGAACCGTCAGTGCCTACCCGGTGGTCGAGGGGTGCGCACGTCTCACCCCACCGCTCGAGTCACATTTTTTTCGCCGGCAAAAGTTTCGAACTTTCCGACGGGTTTTTCGCTGTGTTTAAGAGATGTTGAATGCTTTTTATGGTAGATACTTTAAGGTTATAGTGTATTGGGATTTGTGAAGGACTTTTGGAAGATTAAACTTGATTTTGGAAAAATGAAAAGGTAAGTTTTGTTTATACTTCAATATAGAAAAAATAAAAATCTTGATCTTTAAAACAAAATAAAAAAATCTTCAAAAGATATTCACAACTGTGCCAAATATAATAAGCGGTAAAACCAGACAAAGATGGTTCTATAATAGGAGATTAGAATCTCCCAAAGGGTAGCACATTAAAACTTAAGTTAAAAGTAAATATAACAACTGAGATGAAACTTATTTCATTAATAAACTCCGAGATCCAAAGGAATTATTAAATTTTCAAGTTTATACTGAAGATGAAGCTTCATTATCCTATTACGTCTTCCCACTTTAATAACTTAAACAAAGTACGTCTTCAAAAGTCGCAATGAACTCGACACGGATATTACAGTTTTACCTATGATTATATTATTTAAAATTGTTTAAATATTATTCCAATCCAATCAGAAGAGAAATATGACTTTAACATTAGGTTTTTATTTTTATTTTTAGAGTTTTGCTGCTTTTCGAGACGAAACGACTATTATTACATGAATTTGTCGAAGCTAATATCTTATAGTATTATGTATAAAAAGTAGATAAAACGCTAGCCGTTATTTGCAGCTCCGCCCGTAGCAATTTTTTTTTGTGTTTTACATAGACACTTAGGTACATGCACGATTTTAATATCTTGGGATTGATTTGATTTTTTTTTTCTTCAGGTGTTTATTTATCTCCATGCTAAACTTAATTTATGCAAAGGATCTTTATATTAACTTTATATTAATTATAAGGATCTTTAGCATTGCGCTCCTGTCTTCTCTCGAGGGAAATACCCTCTTCGGTGGTGGAGTCTTTGAGAGTACGGAACAGAACAAATGCGACATTAAACTCCTGCCTGTGAAATCAGAAATCAGAAATATTTATTTGCCAGAAAACAGTACCTAAAAAGATGATACAGAAAAATAGTTTCATGTCTTCAGTCTGCAAGCAGACGTGTAAAAAATATATACCAATGTAATTAAAATATAAATTCTTAATTTCACTCTACAAAATATGTAATATAAAAAAAAATATGTAAATAAAATTATGTCAAAAATGTCAAATTATGTAATAATATGTTATTATGATCAAAATATTCTTTAATGGAATAAAAACATTTTTTTCAATAGCCATTTTGTCAATGCATTTTTATATGATGTCCCGTTTAATACTTTTAAGTCACTAATAATAGGTAGCTTATTATGTATATCTATATTATATACCTTTTGCTTCTTCTTCTTCTGCGGCTTATTTCGTCCACTGCAGGACATAAGCCTCTTCCAATGCACGCCAAGCTTCGCGATCTTTCGCAATTCTTCTCCACAATGGGCCTCCAATTTTGGAGATGTCATCGCTCCAGCGGGCAGCTGGTTTGGCCTGCTTTCTTCGCCCTATCCACGGCCGCCAGTCCAGTAATTTTCGGCCCCATCTTCCGTCCACGTTTACACGTCTACGTTCCCGTCACGTTTCCGTATACGTTTTTCTTATATACCATCAAAATACCATGAAGTAAAAATCGGAAGGATTTTCAACCTTTTAAATTACTATATCTCCGCGGCTCCGGAATTGTGGATATTTTAGCCTATGTAGATAGTCTTTCTTCTGAATTATAGTTATCACACAGAAATATTTTTTAAATTCAACTAGTATAATAGATTTTTTTTTAACTTCATCTTTACATTAGTTAGTTATACTTACAGAATGAATATAAATACTATTTAAGTTTCATTTGTTTGAAGATATTATCTGTCAGCCTTCCCAGTAAATTATTTTCTTCTTAGTTTTTTATAGAGAATGGCTACATAGGTACCTAAAATGTAAATTAGAGTGCACGGTTAGTTGAAACAATACCTCTGAAAACATAAATTATTTTTTACCTAAATTCCAAATGAAATAGCCAAACTACAAATTTCAATTTTCAAACCACACGCATATGCCAGAGGCAAACATTAAAAATTTCCAATACAAATCAGTAGTAATTACTAATTTAATTAATGCACTGTTTTTGTCACAATACCACAATTAGAGAAATATGTGTGAAAGCACATATTTTGTTGTTAATAACTAGGAATTTCGTGAAAATGGGACAATGATAAATCGCCTCTTCTTCTTTGTCATCACTCCTTCTTCGTGTGGTGAAATACGCCATTCACTTTCTGCTTAATGTTAATGGAGTCGTTTTGACATTTTCCTTCTCCATTTCACACTATTATAAATCAACTAGATGTCACAATGTATTACACAATTGCTCGAAAAAATAGTGTTATGATTTCAAGTTTAGAGCATTTAGATGTGTGATGTATCAACGATCAACATTAAAATAATATGAATTTCAATAGTTCTATAAAATTTCAGTAACTGGCTTTAGCTTGTCTCAATATTCCCCCCTTTCCTTTAACTATATTAAACCAAATATTCAAAATATCTCACAAAATTTGTTACCAAAATTATTGTGCCAATAAATCTGGAATGCCCCTCGTGTGACAGAAAACACCCAAGTTCGAATTACGAGGACCCTAACTATAACCCTTTAATTTGTTCACTGAAGTACTTTTAGTTTCAACAACCACCACTTACTTTCAGTGAAAATACCATTGATATTTATCTATACATATAATAAAACAGTAAAAATATTTTGTCTGTACATTTAGTATTTTTGACTGAAATGGATAGAGGGACACTTAAAAAGAATAATAGAAAGCAAAAAAAAATTTTTGGAATTTCTTGTCTGTCTGTCTGTCTGTATGTATGTATGTACGCGTTTCACGCAAAAACTACTGGACGGATTTGAATGAAACTTTTTTTGTTGTATAGCTATTAAGCCTGGGCAACATATAGGCTATAATTTATTTTGAAAACTGGAACACCTGATGAAGAACCTTAACAGAACAGCTAAACTATAAGAAATATGGAAATGGTTCCTTAACAAAAGTCGTTCAACCTGATGCGCATTTTCTGATGACGTATAAAAATTGAAGATCTGGAACATCTGATGAAGAACTACAAGAGACCAGCTACACTATAACATATATGGAAATGGCGCCTTACTAAAAGTCGTTCAACCTGATGAGCATTTTCTGCTGACGTATAAATATTGAAGATCTGGAACATCTGATGAAAAGCCCCAAGAGAGGTTTTTCATTCAAGCGAAACTCACGCGGGCGAAGCCGCGGGCGACAGCTAGTTGTCATATAAACGTTGTCATATAACGTTCTGAATTATAATTAAGGGATAGATCAACAGAATTTGATAGTTTTGTGTAGGCTTTTAAGCTTCCTCGAGATTAATCAAAAAATCTTTATGGTCAATTCAAATACCCAGCCTTCCAAGATATTAATAAAAATAATACAAAATCGAATTAGGCCTTTGACACAACCATATATAGGTAACGATCAATATGGATTTAGACAGAACAAAGGAATAAGAGAAGCAATTTTGGAAGAAAGGCTCTCAGATTCAGGTATCTATGTATGTACTAGAATTTATAGATTTAGCGGAAGCTTTTTTTCAGGTTGAATAATTGGAAAATAATGATGGACGTCTCAAAAAAGCTGGATTAGCTAATAAAAATAGGATAATCATTCATGTATTATACAGAGAATAAGAAACTGTAATAAAAACAGGAGATAATGTTTCTCATATTTTTCTTCCTCTATACCATGAAATTTTGTATAAATTAGTATACATAGGTTGTTTTAAGCAAAATGTAGCATTATCCTGGAACTCAAACAAGCTTGATAAGCAATTATTACAACCCTAACCCCGATGTACAATAAAAGCCAAATATTTTCTCGGCGCCACTGATCCGGAAAAACCCGAACGCTCGTTTTCAGTTGAGAAATTATGACGTCAATTCATTCTGTATTTAAATTTAATTATCAGATAAGATTATTTTATATAATTACCCTTTTTCCAGAAGTTTGTTCTCGTGAAAAGATTGGCAAATTAATATATTTTTTGCCATACAAAAAGTCAGTTTGTGTTTGTTCATCTTCATATGATTTTTTCAAAATTTTGTATCTATGAAGATGATGTTATTTATCAATATTTTTTTTGTCTTTTTCAGTACATAATATTGTAGATGTGCTTATTATTGCATGCGTGTTATAGATAATACAGATATCAGATTTTTTTCAAGTCAACAATAAAAACTAGCAGTTTCCCTAGCCTCTTTGGAGGATCCCCTGACCAATATTAAGCGATCTTATCAAACTAATGAATCGGAAAACCCCTTAGTTCACGGGTTTCGACCTCCCCTTCAACTCCACTTCAACTCGAGGAGGTCCAAAGGTGGAGAATTCAAGAGCATGCAAGGACTCCTTGGCAACAGAGCAGTTGTTTAATGTTTGGTGCGTCTGCTACTGGCGTAAATTAAATGTTCAGATATTTTTTTGTAAAACACTACATAGAAACCACTTAAATTTATCATTTTAACTTAGTTTATACAGTATACTAAATTAAAAATTTAAATAAATTAATATTTGAATTAAGTAAAAACATCAAGCAAGCAAGGAATATTGAAATGGCTGATCATGATGATGAAAACAATCGAGCCTTAAATATTTAATTGCTAAAACTAAATAATTGCGAGTTAAGAATTTGTAATTTTCACTTATAAATGAGGTTCTTTTCAAAGACAATTCTATATTTCATAAGTTACTCTGTATAGTTAATTAAATTCTCTACTTGGTCTCAAGTTGATCAAATTACCACTGCCAGCTGCAATTCTTCTTGCTCTTAAGAATTATCTAAAATGTTTCTACTTCTATAGTTTTAACAAAGACATTTTGCGACATCTAAGGCTGACAACTTTTATCAATTTCAACGAATGAATTTCAAATAAATGTCAAAAAAGTATTTCAAATATATTTTACTAGCATTTGCCCTCTGCCCACGTGAATTTTTTGTTATATTTCACATTTTTTGTGAATTTCCAAAATCTTATCGTATTTCTAAGTGCTCTATTACGCTGTATAAAACATCTCTTCACAAAATTTCAAGTCTTTACGTTCAGCGGTTTCATCTATGGGTTGATATACCAATAAGTCAACATCTCATTTTATATATATGGATTTAATAAAATAATATTATGCACTATATCTCATTTGAATTTGGCGTCCGCCTGCCTCTTTTTTCAATTTGACATCTAGACGTATTGCGGCTATCATCCCTTCTTGTTTGATACTCCCCCCGCACGTACCAAACGCTTTTCGTCATCGAAACCTGCCTGCGTCTGTGTTTCCGATCACATACAACCTGACTCTCTTCAAAATCATAGTGTATAGGTTACTTCTGGGTAAGCTCGCTATAACGTAGACCTCACCTCTGTCCTCGGGCAAGATTGTGGTCAAGTGCAAAGCTATCTTTCATAAAAAAATAAAAAACATCCAGTTCGCATACAAAGACAAAATTATATCACTCGGAAAATATCTTGAGTTGAAGCAGTTAGCTAATTTGATCGCCGTCTTATAAGAAAAGTTAATTAAAAATAGACTGGCAACGGGCGGTAAAAACTGAGCTGCTTTCAACCCAGCTGAGTTCTCGAGATGCCGGGTAAAGTGGGAATTGCCCGGGTAAAGTAGTTGGAAAGATCGGATAAACGTTCCAGTATCATCAAAGTTTGAGTCACGAATGACAAATTAGTAGATATGTTTATTTATTACACAAGCTTATATCTATTATAACAGTTTACACCAATGCGATAGATAAGCATCATTAATTAAGGTTTTTTAGTTTGAACCGAATAAAACATGAAATTTGTAATATCACGTATTCAGTCAGTGTGAACCTTTAACCACTTTTACAAAAATCCGAATCTTTTAATAATAATTAAAATAGAAACAAAACATGATAGGATGCAGTGCGGGGCAATCAAGGATCCGCTTCTTTTTGGGCAATCAAAACTACACGTGAATTAACTTTACTGAATTCAACCAAAACGCAAAATAATTGGCGCACCTTAAATTTGTCGACAAGTACATTTTGTATCGAGTGGGGACTGGCTTTCAATAAAATAAACTACGGGTCTTTCAATGGCGGGGCAAGTTGGGGCAAGTCGGGCCGTCCCCGGGGAGGCCCGGCTATTGTGAACAATGTTAGGAATTCCCCGTCACACCCTGATTTGCGAGTTTGTGCCTCACACGATTGCTTACGTGTACTTTGAAAGGAAACTGTATGTAGATATTTTAAAATAAATATGTATAACTGATTTTATTCGTTTCTCACGTGTACCAAATTTCATCGAAATCCGTCTTGGAGATTTTGCATGATTATATGTGTAACATAACATCCATACTTCTTCATACACACACATCTGAACTTCCTCATTTTATGATAATAGTGGGATAATTAAACGATTGATAACAAACATTTTAACTATTACTCCTAAATGTTTTCTTCAATGTGTGTAATGAAACATTTACTCTTTTTTTTTTCTTTTTCTTTTCTTGTACTCTTGTATCAACAAGAGTACAAGAAAAGAAAAAGAAAAAAATTGGCTGGTTTGGAAATAAGCAACTAAAAATCAATTTATCAATTAAAATTTAAACATTAGTTAGTAACACGATAAAATCATATTAGTAATTAATTGTAAGATAGCATATCTGTTTGGATATGCGAAACACAGCTCATGAATATGTAATGTATTTAATTAAATGGGTGCTGCGTCACTGAGGGAGATAGGTTAACGTTGCTAGAACTGCCCTTTAATCTGGTTCATATTTTTACCATTATTTGATGTTGGTAAAAAAATTATTTCTTATCAATTTAAAAAAAAATCACAAAAAATCTTTGCCTTAGATCGAGAGTCTTCCAAGAAGGAGAGAGAGGCTGTACTAGGACATTGACAGCTATTAAATAAATAATAAATAAAAAAAATCTTTAAATATATCGCATCGCGCTGTGCAGCGTTCTGTCGCTCACCTAGGATGCCGGGTTAGATCTTTAAAACTAGCAACTGCTTTTGATGTGGTTTTTACTGACATTTAAATAATTTCTTCGGGGTGGTTTACGAGTATAATACATATCCGTTAGAAGTAGGGGCGGGTCGCTTTGCTAGTCAATTATAAATTCTTCTATTAGAAAATACATCTAAAACAAGTATTAACTGACAACAGTAGGTAAGTACATAAATATTTAAACCTTACATTATTTGGTGCGTGGGCGGGCGATGTATAAATGTAAATTAGCTTTACCGGCAAACATTGTATTTTGTTTGAAAACATTCCTCTGCTCAATTAACCACGCGATCATTATGAAAAAGTAACCAAAGGGAACCAACTTTGACACCCACACTCCGTTTGGTGCAAGTGATGAGAGGTGGCTCTTAAATTTATTAAATTTTATTTATGAACCTTATTTCCGATGCCCCAGTAAATGTGAATAAAGAAAGAAAATTAGATTTTGATTATGTTATGTACATGGTAACTTCGGGATGAAATAGGTCCATAGAAACATTTATTCAATTTGTTTTAAAATTTTTATTTCAGTTGGATTATACTAGTGCTTTAGCTAATTTCTATGACTTGCGTCAATTTATGCTTTGAGATGATAACGTACTTTTTTCAAGAAGATACGGTACTTTTAGCTACATTTTTTACATGACCTTTCTATGTGCATAATTAAGATTTCAATGCATAATTACCTAAAACATTTTCATATGTGCGTATATGCATATCATTTTAAATACATAAATATTATCATGCCTTTTTCCTTTCCTTTTTTTTTTTAAATTTTAAATACTTGGTTTATTTTTTATTTGCACCCACAACAATCCAAAGGTGTAACTATTTTACTTCTGCACGCACGTGTGCACAATAAAGTCTAAAATAAATAATAAAATAATACAAGTTTATAACTTAGACCACGCTTCCTGAGAATTACACCGAAGTAAGAGAACTTACTTACATTATGAGTTCGCAAACCGAATGCTAACGAGTTACGCGAATTTGCGCCGCCGTGATATGCACACATTTACGTGGAAGTACACAACGTACACAAACATATTACTCAGCCGTGTGGTTTTGGAAGAATAAAACCCAAAGGTTTCGTAAGAGCTAACAGCTGAAAATTTTACCTTATATCAATGTCATTTTCTTGAATTCCTAAAATAGCATACAGTTAAAAGTTCTAATGATCTTATTTGCAAGAAGATTCTCTTTACATCTTTAACACAATTAGAATTTCCATCTGACATATACTGTGCATTGTAAAGGAGTCTTTGATTCTGCATGCCCGAAATAAATTAAGTAAGTAAAATTAGAAATATAAATACTTATAACTGCTTGCCTAAAATAAATTAAGTAGGTAAGTTAAATTAGAAATATAGGTACTTATATTAGAGAATGCCTTAAGTACACCTTGTTTACACATTTTACTTACTTATTTACTTACTTAGAGTAAGTTTACATATTTTAATAACCTTTAAATAAATGCTATGGGCTAGCAACCTGTCAAAATACCTGAATCTCCATTCCATCAGAGAGCCCACGATTCAGCTAAGCGTGGCGTTCGAGTCTCACGACTCTTGGCTCTGTCTACCCCGTAAGGGATAAAGACGTGATGTATGTATGTTTAAATGAATAAACAAACAAGAAATTAAAAATGTTCACCTTATTTAATTCAGCTTCGTACACAGTTCCGTCATGACACAGCCCGAGGTGTCGGCTTATTAGCTGGAGCTTGATTAAACGCCCCGCGACATAACCAATCTTACACATAATATTATGTTTGTATGTCTAAACATACGAGACTAAATTGTTTGTTTTGGGGAAAATTACGTGGAAATTGAAACTAATCTTTAGTGGGAAAGAACGGCATCATCTTTGGGAAAATTCCTACATACATATACTTCTTACTTCCATCGAGGACATTTTTCCGCAATTAGGCCTCCAGTTTGAGCCCTTTTTGCGTGAGGGGGATGGGCCGGAACTTCATTCGAGCCAGCCCAGCTCGTTTAGAATACATCCTACATACATACATAGAATCACGTCTTTATCCCTTACGGGGTAGACAGAGCCAAGAGTCCCGAGACGCGAAGGCCACGCTTAGCTGAATAGGAAAATTCCTGTGTGTTGTAATGTTTGCTTATAATACCCGTAATGTCGCCAATCAAAACGTGTTTATAAACATGATCTATATTAGATTTGGCGATATTATGAAATTATAATCTTCAATGTTTATATTAATCTATCTTTTTCTCTCGGCTTCGCCTGCATGAAGTTCGTTCTTCACGCATCGTACCTTTTTAGGGGTGGAATTTCCAAATATCCTTTCTTTGCGCTTACCTTTACTATAAAAAGAAACGATTCTAAACAAATGTAAATTCCATTAAAAAAAAAAAATTAAATGAAAATTCAAAATGAAAATCGACACCCACGCGGGTGAAGCCGACAACAACAAGTACCTATCTTAACAAAAAGCAACTCCGGTTAATTAACTGGAGATCTTGGATGTTGTTCTAAGATCAGCGAGCTATCGGAGCTGGTGCATTCCTGGCAAAAGTAATTGTAGTTGCGCTTGGGAGCTCATTTGCTGAGGAATTCGGTTTGGAGGAGTTTCAGTTTAATGAGTCATGAAAGGAAAGATACATTCTTAAATGTTGTCTGTTGCATGTCAATAATGACTAAACATGTGTTTCCTGAAAACTTATGCATTGTAACAACTATTTTATTACCATGTTTACAGCAATAAAAAATCATTCTATCATTCTATTTTGTAATGTATTGATCCCACTGGCTTTGTAAAGTGTTTGAAATACTAGCTAATAGCGGCTTCTTCGTATTCATCCATAAAGAAGGTCAGCAGCGGAGACATTAAAATGTGAAATAGCTGATGATGTTATCATCATCAGCTATATCACATCCGCGGTTTATCCCTCAGCAAAAATAAAGTAACAGACACACAAAAATAAAATAACAGACTCTTTTTTTTTTCCTAGCCTGATGATGTGTCCCACTGCTGGAAAGTGTTGGAGGTTAGGGCAAATAAAAGTATTATTATTCAGTTTT
Source organism: Ephestia elutella (assembly GCA_018467065.1). Lineage (NCBI taxonomy): Eukaryota > Metazoa > Arthropoda > Insecta > Lepidoptera > Pyralidae > Ephestia > Ephestia elutella. Next base: position 811,624 of record CM031585.1, on the reverse strand, counting down.
AAATGTCCAAACTATATTTTATATTTGGTTCGCTTGGAAGCAATGTACACGTCCATCTACCAACACACACCCGTGACGCAATAGTGAGTTGAACTAAACCAGTGAGAGCAAAAAATGAATAAGGGTCGCGTTGAAGTATGACATCATCCGTAGAGTTGTTAACATTAATTTTTGTATAATAAATCCAACACGCCCCCTCAAAAATTAATTTTAATATAATTAATAGCTCATCACATCACTGACTAATCACTAATGTCTATCTCTAATTCACTAACCAATACAATTTAAGTATAATTCAGTAAACCTGTACATATAAGAATAAACAATACCTATGTTTGTATTTATCTACTGACAGATCATGTATTACTTCCAAGCAAGGTCTGGGGATAAATGTACAATACTATGGTCCAACATTTGTTGCTATGGATTAGGGAAAACCCAGAAAAACCTAATCAGACCAATAAGATTAAATCTATGTTAGATTATTTATATTCTAACTTATTCTAAACCCAAATTTACATTCATTCGGATAAGAGTTACTCCCTGCCAGCAAAACGGCTTTGGTAACATATCACCTAGGTGGTTACATAAAATATATTTTAATCAATCTTGACCTGTTTCAATCTCCTTGTTAAATATTACTTATATACAGGTTCTACCATTATTGTCTCCAATAACAGTACAGAAATATTCAAGTTTATACCTGTTAAAAACTTAATGTCATAATGCTTCGTTAACATCTTCGCACAAAGACATGTATTCAGTTTTAGAAGACGAAGCAGTTACTAATATTTGACTCTTTGTGCTTAATTATATCCAGTACTTTTTGTTTAATAATAATCAAGTACTTATACTACACATCATTATAAATATCATTTCATAGTAAAATAACCGTAATTATTATCCAGTACTTTTCTTAAATAATGATCAGGTACTTAAAAGTATATATACCTTCCATATTAGTACCTTTTATTTATCATGATGACCATATAGTACATTTGGTATTAATATCCAATATTTCTTTAAAAATACTTATCTTGTACTTTTTGCACAATAGTACTTTACATTGTATTAGTACTTTCTATTTTAATGTTCTTTGCCATCCAAATCAGAGTCTACTAGTACTACTACAGAACTAGAATGTTAACAAGTCTACACTCTACATATCACAGGATATTATCATAATTTGTATAAGTTTACTTTTAACTTACTAATCACTTATACTTAACAAATAAATAAATCCTTCATTTAGCTGAGTACCTATTTTAAACACTGCCATATCTCTTGTTTTTTGTTTATGCATCGACTTTTAAAATATTGAGTCGCGACTAAGATTACGGCATGGGAATTCACACTCCTTATGCGAAGTAATCAGAACCCAAAGCTCCATTTGGAGAACCACTTGAGTTGCACTAAATCATGAGTTTTACGAGTGTTTGCACTCTATTTTTTAACATCAAGTAAAAACAGAATTTCTTTTAAATAGGTCTTTTGAATTGACTCATTTAATAATATAATCTATTATAATATTCATTTCATAATTCGTATAAGTATAATATTTGAGTATAATCAGTAACAGTTTGTTTTTGACCGTTTCAACTTTATTTAGAGAGAGGCCTTTGCCCAGCAGTGAGACACTTTATAGCTCGAAATAAAATGAATTAAATAACTTTAATTAATTTACGCTTGTACTTAATTTCCTTCTATTACTACATAGTCAGAAATTTCAATTTATATTTTTTTTTTCTATAATGCCATGTAGATAAAAAAAATATATTTTATGTCCATAGATCAATATATATTTTTTATTAGCAAAACTAATTTCAAATCAATAAATGAAAAATATATAGATATTTTTCTTATTAGAAAAACTAATTTCAAATCATTAAATGTATAGTATTGAACAGCTTACTAAGCAATAAGCTTGTACACAAACAATGTGAATAAATGAATATAAATGGACAAATAAGGGTACGAGTACAACACACCCAGAATTGCAGACCAAAAAGTATCTATAAAAATAGTCACAAATATTTACCCGCACTGGGAATCGAACCAGATGGCGGTAGGGGCAGCGGCATATTAACCACTACGTCATGGAGGTTGAATCAAAAACTAGAGATCGTGGTGAAGGTGTTATTATAAGGAGTGAGATATTCTTAGCTGAAACCTTTAACAACGAAATGGGTATTGACACTTCCATTTACAGTCAACAATATAACATTTTCTATTATAGTTCATTAAAATGTAAAAGTAATTAAAAACTGAAGAAAATTAAAAACAATGATTACAAACTAAAGAAAGATTAAAAATACTTAACTAATTATTATTATTTTTCGACTTATATCTCTCATTCTAGTTACCTATTACCCTTAGGTATTTTCGGTTCCACTTATAAGCATTCCTGTTCGATTTTATTCGGTACTTCATTATAATCATTTTGCGAAGTTTACGTGAACTGCACACATCAGATTTAAACTCATCAGATTTAACCTTATCTGATTTAAACTTATCTGATTTAGGGTCAAAATTGATGGCACTGATTTCAAAACATCAGTTTCGCCCGAGAATATTTAATATTATTCTCTTCAGGTCTATATATAGGCCTGGATTCGATGTATTTATCCTCATCGACAACAACATCCCTTGCAGTTTCACATTTTTCGCATTTTTATAACAAGGTTCATATCTTATCCTACCAATATTTCTTTTATTGGCTTTACTATGAACACACAATGGAACCGAATATCCTGAGATATTTTAAATGCTTAGTTACCTATAATGACACAGCTTCTATGGTATATTCAGTTAATTTCAGGCTTTTGTAGGAGTTAAAAAAAAATTCATTCTCCCAGAATTTTTTTTAATAAAATTTTAATTTTAGTTTTGTACTATTAAACATATACTAGCCTTTTTTATATTATTCGAATCTCAACTATACCATGTAATTGTTGCGTCCTAGGTACCGTTAAGTGATAGCTAATACCTTTACTTTAAATGGTATTTTTTATGTCGGTAGATAACTATTCTCCACCGTAATCAGTAGGTATTTATAGTATAGAATTACTATTCCAAAATTAAATTTTACTGTAGTCTGTAAAAACAGAGGTGAACATTTGTAAGTCAGCATATTCACAACATAATAGGTAATACACCTATTCATCATCAAATTAGACAATACATATAGTACCTAGTTAGTATTCGATTTTTAACTGTTAAAGATTAAACACATCTGAATGCACTATAAACAGTTGCCTTTTTTCTAACTTTTGTATACTTATAACTTTAAAGTCAATGAGCCTGTTTATCCATACTTTATACATACATATTATCAATTTTTGTTTTATGGCTTTTAATTCTAGGAACATAATTATATTTACTTTAAGTTTATTCCAACTATACCATAATTCAGAGTTGATTTATTTTATATTCAAAAACATAAGTTTTACCTTTTTATTAACTGTAAGTATACGTTGATCGAATATCACTATTTCGATTAAATAAATAGATGTTGTACGTTACCTCTTAACCCAGCATGTCATCCAGCACTCCTTGAACTATCTCCATGTACTGTTTATAATACCATTTACCTCATTTGTTTTTAATATATTTAAACCATATTATTACTGGTATTCTCAAGTTATAAATGCAAATCCTGAAAAGAAAAAAAAATAATCTGAGTTTGATATCGATATTTCTTATATTGTCGATATTTATTTGCATTGTTTTATCTGCTATAAAATTTAAATAATTTCCTCTGAAATAAAAAAAAACATTCTCTTGGAATATATCCTTTCTGCTTGAAGTAATGATATTTCAGTGTCATTATTTATTCTGTTTATTTCTCTATACATTTGTTGGGATTATTCGATGTAAAGTACTTTTAGGGTTGTTTCACTATTCTCCTTAAATTGTAAGTACTTATCTCATGATCTAATAGTCTGGTCTTCAACAATTCTAATATTTTGTTTTCTTCTGAATAAATAAATATTTATTTCTTCTGATATTGCTTTTCTGATAGTGTTTCTTTAGCAGTTCCAATACAACTCATTGTTTTTGTCAGTAGTTTAAGTAGTAAATCAGTTTCTTCTAAAATTGCTCCTGCAGCGAATAATTGATAACATCTCCTTTAGTATTTCTTTACTACCACACAGTCATTCAGTAGATCGCATCTCTTGAATTTCGCTATCGATACGTCAATCAAATCAATCTTCCAAAATATCACACGTATTATAAATTTCTATACGCTGTATTTTTCACCATAAAATAATCTTAACTGGCTTCTGTTCTTTTTTTTAATTTTTAGGTATTCAATGTTCATACACTGGTTCACACATATCATATTTTTCTATGTTAAAATGTTTTTATAAATGTTCGCGGCACTACACTTTTATTTGCACATTAATAGATCGTTTAGAAACGGTCTGGGCCCATAACCTGTTGGAGGTTAGGGCAAATAAAAGTATTATTATTCAGTTTTAAATGTCCAAACTATATTTTATATTTGGTTCGCTTGGAAGCAATGTACACGTCCATCTACCAACACACACCCGTGACGCAATAGTGAGTTGAACTAAACCAGTGAGAGCAAAAAATGAATAAGGGTCGCGTTGAAGTATGACATCATCCGTAGAGTTGTTAACATTAATTTTTGTATAATAAATCCAACAGAAAGGCCTCCCCTTTCTCCTTCCACAATTCTCTGTTGAGTGAAGTTCGCATTTATGATATTAGAATTTATATGGATAAATAAGGCTATAAATACTTTTATATACATACAACAACTATCTTTTCTAAAAAATAGTAGTAAAAAGTTGACAGGATGTTTGTGATTCCTAGCTCATACATTACTTCCTGGCCTTAGGCCGCGAAATTTGTATGAAAATTCATTCCTGGCCGCTGCTCAAAACTTTTTAATTCATCTGTCATCTGTCAATGTCACATTAATTATATAACTTGTCATACAGCCAATTTTGCTACCGTCATTAAAAAAATACATTCTTCGAGCATATTAATCACAGAACTTTTTTTTATATTAAGAGTATTTAAGTCTGTGATATTAATGCTTTTTCGTTGTGAGAGAAAAAAATAAAATCTATGCTACATTTTTTGCGTAAAATATTATTGGGCTGTATGGGCTATGTTTCCTTGTCACTAATTGACAATTAAATATTTAAAAATGTCCGAATATAACAAATATTACCGACATTATTTATATTTTTTTTATTTTATTTTTTTATTTGCATCTTTTTTGTACATTTTTAAATTTATAGTATTACAAAAATCCTCTTCATCGAATTAAAATAAAGGAAGATCATCGAAAGAAATATCCTCACATTGCGGGCCGTGTCCAGGAATACCGCCCGAGTTATTCATATTATTTTTATATTCATTTTTTATTTCTTTATTTCCTCACATTTATTGAGAAAAGCAATATACATGCCTCGGCGGGAACTAGAATTTGCTGGACTCGTAATTATTCAAAGCCGAGCGCTAGCGAGGCTTTGAAATGAAACCTACTCGTTCAGCAAATTCTGACTTCCCGGCCTCTGCTGTAATGTACTATTAAATAAATTAAACACGAAATAAGAGATTATCTAAAACATAAGAAGGCGCGATAAAATTGCATTTTTACGTCCTCCGAAATGACACGTAATCCCGTACTGCCATAATTCCCCATGAGGGGGCCACAACTCGCCTGCTAGACTCGCACGTAGCCCACATTACTCGCGGAGACATTTAAACTTTCATTCCCAGTGTCAAAGACAGGGGCGGGCTCCCGATCTGGACGTCGAATATGGAAAATACAGAACGATTACATTATATTTATGGGAGTTTTGCAAAGATTCTTGACCTTAGGCCAGCCGAACAAATGCAATATTATTATTATATTGACAGCACCCTGTTTTCCATTGATATTGATGAAAATATGTTTCACACACACATTATTGACTATATGCCCAATGTTGACAATAATATTGCGTGTGTGCGGCTAGAATTACTAAATGTTCTGTAAACCAAAATAAAATTACCATTATATCAATTCCGAATTCACACAGAAGTTACTGTCATTTAACTAAACTTAAGAAATGTTAATTTAGCTAGGAATTTTTAAGCCCTAAATAGCCTTACTTTTTAAAATGATGAATAACTTAATAAAATGTCCCATCTGTTTTTTATTTAATTTGTGCCAGGGGCGGCTCGAGTGAGACGTAAAATGAAATATCGCCGGCCCTCCGCGCCGAGGCGTTTTTATTGCAGCTATGTGTAAAGCTTGTAAAAAAATTACTCCAAACTCACTTTTTTATTTGCGCCCGAAGAGAATGAGGTGATGATAATTTTTTACGTTTTTACGCTGTTTCTTCTCGAATATTGCGGGCGTAATGTCTTTATTTGGTGATAAAACCGCGGCTCCAGTGCTGTGCAATGATCACGCTTTGCTAATTTATGCTACTAGCTGTTTCCCGCTGCTCCACACGAGGAAAAATCTAGCCTATGTCACTTGCCAACCCTTCAACTATCTTCATACTAAAAATCACATCATTCCATTGCTCCTCGAAAGAACGAGCAAACGCATTTTCACATTTATAGTATTAGGTAAGTCACATGTTTATTAATTTATTTAAAATCTTTTTTAAACCAAACAATACATCTGGTATAAAAGGCGGACTTAACGCTAATAGCATTCTCTACCAGTCAACCTTCGGAATAAATGGAAATCCACTTCTTACGCCTCCTCAGTAATTTTAACAGAGCAATGGATATCGTTTTAACGCCTACTATTTTTATAGTTGGTGATGGATTGTCACCTTAACCCTCGACGGTAATTGTCGATGTGGATACACATTGTTGGTTGCTTTTAATAAAATTTCAACATTAAATCGTACCGCAATTTATGGCAACCTTTTAGCTGCAAATTGAAATACGACTTTTACAAGTGCTGCTTGTTAGGGTTACCAGATGGGAAATTTTTAAGTCCTGAGAAAATGCCTTACTTTTCTAATTATAGATTAAACGAACTTACCTGAAGTGAAGTTCTATCCTAATTATGCGAAGGCTTCGTCCGAAGAGATTAGAAGAAATAATACATATGTAGTAACGCCAGTACTTACCGTTCCACCACATCTTTGAGAATATATCTTTTTTTTTTTTTTTTTGTGTGGGTAGTTTACCCGGCCCCGCATCGATGACGGTTGCTATGTTCATTTAGTTTAGAGTAGCTTTCTCCATAAACTCATATTTTACGAATGACTGGGATTGTTTGTTAACAAAATAGGGCTGGGAGGGTTGCTAATCTCTTCGGACGAAGCCTTCGCATAATTAGGATAGAACTTCACTTCAGGTAAGTTCGTTTAATCTATAATTATGCTTCAGGCTTCGTCCTTCGAGATTAGAAGAAATAATACATATGTAGACTTTTAGAGATAACATTCGTAAAACATGAGTAAATGATATATGAATGAATTGCTAAAATACCAGCACGGATTTTAGCATAGCTTTTATTAAATTATAAATTAGCACACTTAAACGAAAAAAGTATCTTCTAATATTAATAATTATTATTACAACTTAAATGTGATATATGTGTAAATATGCAATTTATTTTTATTTTTATTTTTTTTTATTGAACACTGCTATGGCAAAATGACCACTACAGACATTTTAGATTGGTCTGTTATACAATTTGGTAAAGGTCTAAGAGCTGGAGCTCCAGCTTGCATTTCTAATTTGGTAAATTTTTACTCCGAGATGGTGCGCAGCTGACATAGCTGCAAGCCGGGTGCTATGCTATGCGCGTATGATGAGTCAGTGTACTATAATATAGTATCAATTCCGCTTGAACATAAAACAATTTTTATCCATTTTGTTAAAGTTTGCGAACCAACCGGCCTATTAGGTTTTTTTTTAAAACTTAAGAATAGTGAGTCATTACTACCTCGTATCGGTTTTGTCAAATCAAGATAATATGAAAGCGCAGCTTGTACCGGACAAATCTCCGGCCAGTCATTAAAAATGGAAGAACCAATAAGGGTTGGTGCGATCCAATCCTTAATGTTTTTATTATATCTGAAATTTTATTTTCTGATGGAAATTTCACAATGTTATTAATTTTGATTTTAGTAAGATTTGTACTCGAGCTAAAAAGGGTAATTAATTTCTTTACAATTTTTTCAATTCTCATGAGGATACCATTGTGCAAGAAAATATAAAACTACAGAAGTGTCACACACTTTATTGTATTTTGTAAGGGGGGTTTGTGTAGATCGATAAACCCCTTTAAAAATCTTTTGATATCCTCATGTTAACATAAAGTAATAATGCGGATCTGTAGGAATACTGAGCTCCGTCATTACAGGTATTCGCAAGAAATTGTAATATACTAGGATTTGGTACTTCAAACATATTCAACTTGTTTTGATAACAGTAAATGAACCACTTTTTATAGCACCCTTCGTACTGCTTATATAAGTTATATGAGAGTGAATTTAACATTATATTTATTTAATTAAATTTTTATTCAAGTCACTGTGGCGACATTTTTGTGAAAGAGACATTGTGCGTAAGAGACATTCTGCGAAAGAGGCATTCTGCGAAAAGGGCATTCTGCGAAAGAGGCATTCTGCGAAAGAGACATTCTGCGAAAGAGACATTATGCGAAAGAGACATTCTGCGAAAGTGGCATTTTGCGACTAGGGGACATTATGCGAAAGCGATATTTTGCGTATAAGCCATCCATGGATAAGGATATGTCTGGAATACCTCTTCCCGGATAATACTCCTGCCGTCGAGGTGTGCATTTGACGACAGCTGGAAATTGTCATTTAATTTTGTTAAAATTAAATTATCACTAGATTAAAAGACTATCATTTCTGATACATGAAGACTTCGAAATATCGGATACCATGTCTATGATGCCCATAAGATATAAATTTATCAGATATAATTTTCCTCAATGATTTTAGAATCATAGTAAACGGGGAAATGCATAAAAGTAAAAAATAGTCCATGAAATAGTAAAATCATTAACGGCGTACGCATCTGGATCACGATGCCAAGACACACAACTACACAAGTCGTGCATTTATTATTTACTCGACTAGCAAAATAAGTATTAGGAAAACTAAATTTTTGCGTTATATTACGATGGGCATTAGTCATTGAGTTGCCATTCAATATCTGGATGTGTACATCGTAAACTCCTTATCTGGAATACAGTTTTCTGAAGATATGAGAAGTTTATAAGAAGCGAAAACATTCAAGATTTTTCGCTCACACCATTGCCTTTCGCAACTTTTGTCAAGTGTGTGTGACACAGGATATACTAGTAGCTGCTGCTGCAGTATTATCTATTCAAAGAAGTATCTCACAGTTTGATTATGATCTGGCAAATTTCTTAAGATTAATGAACGCCGCCAGGATTTCTCGGCGTTCATCCTCATTCCACGGACCTCTGGCTCTCTGATTCCCACACGCTACGCCCCGTTGTTGAGGCATCGGAAAATATTTCCAGTTCATATTGGTCACTTTTGATCGTATACAACGGATTAAATTGTGCATGGCTATTGTTTCCACCATTTTAGGTCGGAATCAAATGTTTCTGGGAGAAACATTATATTTTCAGAATTATTTATATTTCAAAACTTTTTAATTTCTTTTAAATTATAATTTTTTTTTTTTTTTTTTTTAATAGTATCGGAGGTCAAGATCCTCTTTGGGTCGTCGAGCCATCGAAATAAGTAAGTAAGTATGTATTATGATATATTATGTATCCTAAAAAATAGCAAGAATGTCAAGATATAAGCTGGCTTTTTATTTTTATTTTATTTAAAACAAAACTTAGGGATGTTAAAAGTTTTTTGGTTAGATTTAAATTTTTAGGCCAATTTGATAATTAACCCCAATCGTGCACAGATTATCTAAGTAATCTGACCACTGGTTCATACTTTTCGTAAAAACATGAGTATTCAAGCCGAGTGGATAATTCATAAACTGAACCATTAAATTCATAAACTGAGTTTTCAAACTTAAATCTGAGGTCCAAAGTACTAATCCAAAGTACACAAGTAAAATTGTTTTCCAAAAACAATTTTCAATACAGTTCTTAAGTCCCCCATTTTAAAGTGCTTTGTCTCAATAAATTTATTTAATGATTTTAAATTAAAAAATAAAACTCATTGTTCCATTTGGCTTTGGTATAAAAAAATATAGGTGACAAATACTGGTCAACGCATGGTTAACATCGTGAGATTGCTCCCAATGACAATAGATTATCAATGGCTTCGGAAAAAGGTGACTTTCAATTTCGGAATATTTGCGAGCTGGTGGCGGTGTTGTTTCATAGGGGTCTTTAAATGGAATAATGTAGCCATTTATATATGACAGTAATATTGGGTTATGACATGAGTAAACATTGCCCATTGATCATAAAATAAAGACAGTCTACCTGCTGTACCTCTAGCGGCGATGATAGGTCACCCTGTCGCGCTGAGGAGGACGCTGCGACTGCCTCGAGGAGTTGGTGTGTCGAGCGCGCGTCGAGCTCGGCGCAGGCTCCTTCATCCTCGGCGGGCCAGTCTGCCTACGGTTAGGCCCGGATGCTTCGAGTTAAAATTTCTCCAGTTAGAAGAGTTGGGTGTTGGTTACTTTTTGAAACCTTTGATTTTGTAACCACGTGCAAGTTATCACCAAACAGAAAATGGTCGATTTTCGTATTCTTATGATCTTCTAGTAATCGTATCAGCATGCTGACAGTCAGCGAGGATTCGGGCGGAGTCCATTAGAAGCTTCAATAGTTGCTGTCTCTCTCTTTTGATGATAATAAGAGAATAATCGCCTCACTGAGGCTTGTCATAGCCAAGTTAAGTTGATTTTGTTTATTTTGTAATGCCTTGCTCATTTTACATTAATTTCTGATACAGCAGCTATAATTTCAGGATTTAGGGCAGGTGGATCAATCAATTTGTAACCCAATTTTGTAGTCTCACTGACATTTTTTTATAAACTTCCTTGCCAATTTTTTATCAGAAGCAGGATCCATGCCTAATATTTGTAATAACTCAACATCTAGGTTTTCTTTTTCAGGTGCGGCGGACGTAGACGGAACCGGTTCAACAGACTGCGGCGGCGCGGTAGGTTTTCCTTCGGGGGAATAACTACGACTGATGGGATGGATAATCTGTGGTGGCTGGCTGGGCCCAGCCACTGTTAAATCATTGTTAATTTGTAGCGGTGATATAACCTGGATAACCTCTTCATCAGTCCAGTCTAAGTAATTCCAATCTTTGCTGCCCGAAAGACAGATAAAGTGTATTTATATTGTGAGAAGCAGTCCCCAGTTATATATAACACGTACTGCCCGCAAACAATATTTAACAAGCACGATAGGTAGTCCCAAATGTACTACCCGAATGTGCTAAATGGTTATTGTCTGTCTATGACATTGCGGTATTTATTGTAAGAGACAGTCCCTAGTTATGCAGAATAACACGTACTGCCCGCAAACAATATTTAACAAGCACGATAGGTAGTCCCAAATGTACTACCCGAATGTGCTAAATGGTTATTGTCTGTCTATGACATTGCGGTATTTATTGTAAGAGACAGTCCCTAGTTATTCAGAATAACACGTACTGCCCGCAAACAATATTTAACAAGCACGATAGGCAGTCCCAAATGTACTACCCGAGTGTGCTAAATTGTTATTGATTGGCCATGACACTGAGGTATTTATTGTAAGAGACAGCCCCTAGTTATGTAAAATAACACGTACTGCCCGCAAACAATATTTAATAAACACGATAAACAGTCCCAATCGTACTGCTCGAATGTGCTGTACCTCCATAGTTCCTTATTGTTATTATAAACACTCATAAATTAATCAGATCACCGGCACACAATACAATTGAATATTTCTACCTTGAAGACGCGGCGGCAGCGACTCAGAAAACGTACGCGATGTATCCGTATCGGTGTCCCAGGTGTCCCTTCTGCTACCACTACGACGATTACGACGACGTAAATTTCGTTCTAATTTCACTACTAACACTTTTACGTTTCGGCATGTTAGCAACGAACACTTTTTTCGGTAATAACGCGAAGTTGCAAACGCGAGTTGTGGAACGGCGCAGCACACAAAAGCGAATGAACATAGCAACCGTCATCGATGCGGGGCCGGGTAAACTACCCACACAAAAAAAAAAAAAAAAAGATATATTCTCAAAGATGTGGTGGAACGGTAAGTACTGGCGTTACTACATATGTATTATTTCTTCTAATCTCGAAGGACGAAGCCTGAAGCATAATTATAAGAGTTTATCTCAATGTTTTAAGAAAATAAAACTTATTACCAATTTTAAGTCAAGACAATGATAAACTGACTCTTTACACATTTTAATAGGTTATTGAATTTAGAAGCTGTGATATAGGTGGCGTGACCCTGAAAATACTACTCATACTTAGCAATCCCATAGTCCCAAAAAAATTAAAATCGCAGATAGGTATGTCTATAATAAAAAAATAACTTTATCATTTTGTTTTAGCAAAAAATTATTGCACTTCATAAATTCAAGGTTGTTTTCATCTTTTGTTTATTTATTTTTATTTTTTCACAGATTTATAATAACCAGACAGAAATATACAGCTACAAAGTCTTTACAGCTGAATAAGGACCAAACTTATATACGCCTCTCTATAAAATAAAAAATTGCTCATAATGTTTACAAATCCACATTATCTATTTATTTATTTATTTATTTTATTTATTTAATGACAAAAGATACAATACTATACACAGTCATATAAATGTGCATAAACCTGACAAGGTTTGAGCGCACATCATTTTACACTCGCCATAAATAACAATTTTTAATGTGTGTAGGTACATCGAAAAGAAACAGATCAGACAGATAGTTGATGGTCTTTGTGTGCATGCGAACACGTACACTGTGAATATAATCTTGCTGTGTGCAAAGTTGTCGAGTTGGTTATGGTTACAATATGTATACAGGGTGATCATTTTATAAGGTATTTTTTTAATTTATATTTGATGTTTTTAGAAGAAATACTTTGTTTTAGATCTATGGGTAGGTCTATGGTTATATTACTCATCTATCCGCCCATCAAGCAATTCCCTACACACCTCCGTTAAACCATAACCAATATTTTAGTGCCATAACGCTTCCCTCAATTTCACTGCCCTATTCTCCCCTGCCGTTTGTGCAAAACGTCCGCCATTGACCTCTAAAGTCGCGACTTAACAAACACATCAAGCACGGATAAAAACATATGACATGTTTTAATTTTTTGTCACAAATGTCTAATCTATCTCATATCTCCATATCTCCCTGCCTGCGTCTGTGTTCCCGAGCACATACAACCTGACTCTCTTTAAAACCAGAGTGAATAGGCTGCCTATGGGTAAGCTCGCTACAGCGTAGACCTTCTCTCTGTCCTTGGGCAAGATTGTGGTCAAGAGCAAACTTATCTTTTATTAAAAAATATATATATTAAAAATAAAGCAATATTTTTCATTGACTGGCTGTGGCATAGTTATTCTAGACACTTTGTAGCCCTGTGACCAATTCGTCAGATTGGGCTTGCCTCATGACGATGAAAAAAATGCCTGATAACCGTGTCCTGTCCTAGTTGGACCCACCTGGGGGTCCACCAAAGGGATAGGGTAGGTCCCACTGATACGCCACTATTCGGGGCCCCTGCGTTAAGTCAAAGTCAAAGTCAAATTTTTTTATTGAAACTTGGCCTTCAAAGAAGGCTCTTTTTCTCGTCGATAACTAATTATTTAATCATAATATTTTATGTCTCAAAGCTACAAACTACTAGCATTTCGGAACGACCACTGCTGAGAAGAAATGCCGAAAGAAACTCATGAAACAGTCTTGGTCGCCTAGCATGCCAGAGGGGCTATTCATTAACTTTATACATACACTAGATTGTGTACAGTCAAAAATAAAATAAAATATAAGTAAAAAAATAATAATAATATAATAAAACATGTTATGTTTGTGATCAAGTAACCACAATGAATTGGTTAAGAATAAAAAATAAAAATAAAATTCGAATCAGGATCGAAGCAGGATCCCCTGGCAACACCCGTTCACAAGTTTGAACATTTTAGAAAAATAAATACTTTCAGTCACTTGAAGATCACAATACACGTACATGTTTAACAATTAAATGTCAATGTAATTAAATTTAAAAAAGAAAGGTAAGGTTATTTTTTCACAATATCAATAAATAATGTAATCAAGTGTGGAGTGGCGAAGTTGTAGGGAGAGACCAAACTTTTTTATCGTTCAAATAATCACTTATTGTGTAATACGCTTTATTCATCAAAGTATTTTTAAGATATGTTTTAAATTTTTGCATCAGTAAATTTATAGCCTCGTCAGGGAGCTTGTTAAACATTTTTACACTTTGACCCACGAAAGACCGCCGAACCTTTTTAAGCCTAAAGCAGGGCGTATAAAGTTTATTTTTATTGCGGGTGTTTATACTATGTACATCGCAGATTTTTTTAAAGAGGTTTAAATTGGATTTAACAAAAATAAGTACATTGAAGATGTATTGAGATGCAACAGTAAGAATTTTTATTGATTTAAAGAGCTCTCGTAGAGAATCGCGTCGTTTTAGCCCGTACATAAAACGAATTGCTCTTTTCTGTAATACAAATATTTTCCCTATCTCGGCTGCATTTCCCCATATCAATAATCCGTATGACATTATGCTATGAAAGTAGCTGAAATACACGAGTCTAGCTGTTTCAATGTTTGTGCACTGTCTTATCCTTCTCACTGCATAAGCCGCCGAGCTAAGTTTTTTGGCCGTGAGTTCAATGTGTTTATCCCACTTTAACTTACAGTCAACGGTAACGCCTAAGAATTTGACACTGTGTACCCACTCTAATACTTTGCCATTAACTATTAAAGGTATATCATTATGAGGTGCGTTCGAGAGAGAAAACTTTATACACTTGGTCTTGTCCGTGTTTAAAGCCAGGTTGTTGGTTGTAAACCAGTCAAGCACAAGTGTCATAGTATTACTTACATCGTCAAAATTTTGACTATTTCTGTTGACTTTAAATAGTAATGATGTGTCGTCCACAAATAAAACAACTTCACACAATTGTTGGGCAAGACATGGAAGGTCATTTATGTAAACAAGGAATAGAAAAGGACCGATTATGGAGCCTTGAGGCACGCCCATGTGTACCACCGCGCTGCTGGAAGCAGCTCTGTTAACTTCTACTTTCTGAGTTCTGTTGTCCAGGTAAGAAGCTAGTACCTCAAGGGCCGTCCCAGTAACACCATAAAATTTAAGCTTGTTTTTTAGTATATTATGATCCACGCAGTCAAAGGCTTTTGAAAGGTCGCAAAAAATACCTATGACATCTTGGCTGGATTCCCACGCTTCATAGATTATTTGAACTAAAGTAGATGTTGCATCAGTAGTGGAACGACCTTTAGTGAAACCGTACTGACGATTATGTAAGATTTTATTTACGTTAAAATAAGAGACTAATTGCGTTAAAATTATTTTTTCAAATATTTTACTTAAAGCGGGTAATATAGAAATGGGTCTGTAATTAGTGGGATCATTTTTTGTACCCTGTTTGAATAAAGGAATAATTTTACTTATTTTCATGAGGTCAGGGAAAACACCCTCGGAAATGCACTTATTGAAAATCACAGTTAGATGAGGAGCAATCAAATCAATAATACTGCTCAGAACTGCGACAGATATACCCCAGAGATCCTCAGTATTTTTCATGTTGAGTGCCTTATACGCAGATAAGAGTTCATCCGATGTGATACTTCTAAATCTAAAAATGGACTTAGGATCGGAGGCATTTCTTTTTAATAAGTCATCTGCAGCACTGGGACAAGAGGAGAGGGATCCTGTGATATTCTTAGAAATATTGGCAAAAAAATTATTGAATTCGTTGGCTACTTCGTCGTTAGAAGTTATGGTTTTATCATCAATTTTTAAAGAAATATTAATGTCGCGCGATTTCGATTTGCCTGTCTCGTTATTGATAATAGACCAAGCAGCTTTGATCTTATCATTAGAGTTTTTTATTTTATTAGTCGGATATAAAGATTTTGCAGCAGCACATACCTTTTTAAAAGTTTTTGAATAACATCTAACATATGATACAAATTCCGGTTTAAAATTTTATTGTTTTTGGCCATACAGTTCATATAGCTTATTTCTACTAATATAAATGCCATTTGTGGCCCAATCGCAGAAATTTAGTTTTGTTTTCTTATCAAATGTTTTTAGAGGAAAAGATTTGTTAAATTCTTGTTTCACTGTATTAAAAACCTCATCATAATGGTCATTCGGATTTTTATTTGGGTCAATTTCAGGCAATTTTTTATTTATAGATTCGCGAAAACGCATTTTCCGGTACTTAGTCAGCGGCCTACAGGTTACAGGAGCGGAGCTAAGGTTAGACTCTTCGTCATGTGTCAGTGACACCTGTTGACCCAGGTGGTCAGACCCCAGACAGGCAAAAAGCTTTTCATCAGAGACCGAGCAATCACAGAAAATGTTATCTATACATTTGGCAGAGGTTGGGGTTATTCTAGTGGGTTCAAAGAATGTGTTTTTCAAATTAAATGAATCAAGCAAATTTCTAAATCCATTGCTTTCCGAACATGAAACTAAAATATCAACGTTAAAATCACCGCATAAAATTATATGTTTACTACTAGAACTAACCCGCCTGAGGGCTTCTTCCAAAACATTTAAAAGAGTGTCATAACTAGCTGAAGGCGGTCTATAAGCACAAATAATTGATGATTAAACGAACTTACCTGAAGTGAAGTTCTATCACAATTATACGAGTACGTTTCATTCGAAGATATAATTTTAAACACAGGTAGTACTCTTATTGTGTAGGACGATCACACTTTTCATAGGATGTAGGGGGTAGTTAGAAAACAAACGACCTATCATCCGATATAACCCAGACTGTTAGTCATCAACGCTCATTCTTTAGAGATACCTAGGGCACCTAGCTACAAAATTTTCCAAAGGGATCCGGGAAGGGAGGGAATCCATACTAATATTATAAATGCGAAAGTTTGGATGTGACTTTGTGAGTTTGTGAGTTTGTGAATTTGTGAGTTTGTGAGTTTGTGAGTTTGTGAGGATGTTTGTTACTCAATCACGCAAAATCTACTGGACGGATTTCGATGAAATTTGGTACAGAGGTAGATAATGACCTGGAATAGCACATAGGCTACTTTTTATCCCGGGAAAAAGCACTGTTCCCGTGGGAAATTCACGCGGGCGAAGCCGCGGGCAAAAGCTAGTTTATTATATCTTCGAATGAAACGTACTCGTATAATTGTGATAGAACTTCACTTCAGGTAAGTTCGTTTAATCATCAATTATACTTCGTATGTTTCATTCTTCGATATAATTTTAAACACAGGTAGATGTTTAGAGATGAAAATTTTGTACCCAAGTTAAATAAATGAATCCATGTATGTATACATGATTAATTTATGTCATAAAATAAAAGATTTTATAGCAAAGATTTTTCAGATTTTTTCCTTGAATTTTAATTCAATATCCTCTGGTAATAAAATACGTAGGTATTTAACTGAATTATATTTGAGTATATTTTTTGAGAACTATTATATAAACAGCAAACATATCTTATGTCATTAACGTAGTTATTGAGCTAGTATGTTAGATACTGGTAGCAAAGTAAAAAAAAAAAACATTGACGCGAGCCTGTAGGTTTTAAAATCTTGTCGTACGTGATCAATGACATGACGATTGACAAGGCAATAATTTGCTGCTGATTTACCTAAATTTTATCAATTCGTTCATCGATTGATAAAACTACTTGCAGTGCTAAATCTCTACGTTACACCAGACTTACCGATAAAATGTATTACCTTTTTAATTTCTTTATTAGAAAAATACCACCTGTGAGAACAGGCGTCAATAGTAAATAATAACAACAGCCGTACGATTAAAACATTTTAGTTACCTAGATAGTGAATTAATGTCTAATGAATGTCAATAAACGATGTCTTTTAATTAATTTCCTTACAAAGGTGAGACAAGAACGAATTTTTTTTCAACAATCGGCTGTTATGCAGCAGATCATAGCGTTACATTTAAGTAAAAGTATATTTTATTTATTAAGATATTGTTATGAGATAATATGAATTTCATATATGAAATATGTACTTCTTAGAAAACATAGTGACTACCGCTATGTTGGAGTAAAAAATTATTGGAACCAGGAATTTGAAAAAGTTTTTTTTTTTTTTTTTTTTTAATAGGACCACAAAAATAACACTAAGGTTGTCATGTTTACACGTAGGTACATGTAAACAAAGGAAATACTTTAAGGATACCTTCCAAAGACCTTAGTCATGGAATTACCTAATTAATCAAGCGGTAGGTTCATTTCTAATTTTTTGGTTCTGTCATTTGAATGTATTCAAGTCAATTCAAAACATTTTTGCGATTAATATTATACAAAAGTTCTTTAATATAGCTGATTATCATCATTTTATGATATACTTATATCAACAGTATGAACAAAAAATACACGTACATCACAAGTACATCATGAACCCACGGCTAGCGGGTTTTGATTAGATATAGCTACAACGTGGATTCGTAGATCGGTTTCTATACGAAAGTTATGCCTGACCATATAGGTACAGGCGTGATGATGTGTATGTATAATAGGGTGGAGCGAAATTACTTTTTTCTGATTTTAAATTTCTAATAGTGAAAAGTTTATGCCTTTTGGTCTCAAACATACACATTTAAAATATTATTTAAAAAAAAATAGGGTAACCGTCTCCGCAAGGTCATTGAACTTTTACGAATAGTCGATTTTAGACTCAAGTTTGTAGATTTTTAATTTTATTAAAATGACAAATATATGTATAATTCATATTAATTTCATAAAGGTAAAATCCTCTATTTTCGATAAAAAATAATAAACAAGGTGCAATACTACGTAAAAGAAGAGTACGGGAGTGCAAAGGAGGGTCAGTTTTCGCATGAATAATTGAAAACGCGCTTGACAATTTTTTTGACAAATATCGTATAAATTCTTAGTACTATAATGGAAAAGGCTCGGAGTGCCTGTAATGTGTCCATTAATTAATGATTTTTGTATGTTAAAGTCAAATGTTTTACCAACTTACAAAGATATATGAAGTTTTAAGAGTTGACGAGGTTAACTATAAGAACGTCAAAAAAACAGCCTATATTTTCGGAAATTGCTAAGTTTGTCATAAAAAATTAAATATTTATGGCTTACTGCATTCATACCAACAGTAATACTTTCCAGAGATATTTATTTGTTATCAGCACATAATAAAAAATGTAAAAACTGCTCATGTCCATCAAATGAATTTCATCTGCAGACTTGAAAAGTTTTCGACGGGATAGTATGATGTTTTTTGATATTTTGGCTTGCAAATGCAAAGATTTTACTCAATACAATTGTCCAAGATATAAGAAAGTGCCAAAACGTGAGCAAATGTTATTGATTGTAAAGAAATAAGCTCCCAGAAATATTCACAGATCTTTGTACGTATCAGCAATAATTTCAGGCAACTCTCCCGAAGATTTAGGCTTTACGATACGTCTACAGTTAAATAGTCGCATGCCCGTTGACTGAAAAGTAAAAATTGACTGTTAGGTTTATATAGCGACGGAAAAATCATCACTTGGCCTGATCATTTCGGCTACATTAATTGTGAAACTATATGCTCCATTGTGGTTCTGTATTAAAAGAAAAACCATCAGAGTTAAGATGGTTCTCGGTCTCTTTTTAACATAATTATGTACACGATACCTTCTAGAAGATTTAGAAAGCATATTAGAACCCAAAAAATGGCTATTTTTTGTACAAAGACAATATTTTCTGGCTATGTTATTTGTCACGCAGAAGCAAATACGCGATTTGGATGCTCGTCGTAGTTTGAAGGCACGCAGTATTTCTACATCAACAACCCTAAGATTTTTTGTAGTGGCAGATATTAATTTCAATATTTTAAATGATATAGAAATAATATATTGGCAAAACGATTATATCTAGCCACAATTTTTCATACAAGTTACGACTGCAGAAATTGGCAGTATAGTACAGTTTGGTGGCGAGAATCAGCTGTTATTCTCGTGACTTCCGTGTCCCATGCAATCGGTTGAATGAGCTGTGAAGATCACAGATGAAGTAGCCACTTAACATTACACTAAAACATCTCAATTGAGAGCCATACAGGCTGAATTAGAATAAAGAGAGAAAATGCCGAAATTTGACACCAAGTGTAATTTTAGAGCAAAATAATTTAATTTTTTTAATGTAATTTTTTATACTTTTTTCATTAAAACATAATATTGTATGCTTAATTAACTTATTTTGTGTTAATTTACATAATTTGAACCCAAACACATGTCAATAAAAGGTCTCACAGATAAAGCAAATTTTTCTAAATTTTTAAAACTTTGAAGTCGGTGCGGAGACAAAAGATGTTGTTAAATTTATATCAAAATTAACATATAGTATTAATTTCAGACAAGACATAAATCCCTCACTATTAGAATTCAAAATAAAGAAAAAAAAAATTCCCCATACATCCGCGCTCCACCCTAATGTATAATATAAGATATATAATTTATATATTAATTAATTGTTGATAATATATAAGTTTGATCCGATTTTGAATTTAAGAATCGACTTATTTCGTTTTATATATTTACTTGAGTAAATAAAATATGAATGAATTGAACGAAAACTTGCTTTCTATTTGGGTTTATAATATCCATTTTTGTAATTTATCTTATACAACGTAACTGATATTGTAAAATATTTTTCAGTTTCCACAGCCATGAGTGCTCAAGAAAACTAAAAGGTTTAATTATAAGATATTTAAAGTACAGTCCTGCGTATATCTGCTAAAATAAATTTATTAATAAATTAATAATGTAAAAGACACAAAACCACTTTACTTTATGATTTTTCTCCTATAAGAATCATCGTTCTTAAAACAACTTGCTTGAGTTATCGATCTCTACGAGAAGGTTATGCAAAGTTTAAAATTTTTAGTTTTATCACAAGGAGAATTTAGTAAGATTCAAGATTCGTCTTATTTGGCAAAACAAAAAGTGCAATTAAAAAACAGATTCCATCAGTTTATAAATTTGCGGTATGTGATGTAAATGCATCAATCACTAATGGTGAAACCCAAAAGAATTACCATAATTTTGTATTATTTTTATGTAGTTTTACGTTTTCTTCTATAAATAGCGTATATAATAAGCAACTAATGCGGGCTGTGTAGCCAAACGAAGGAAGCATTATTATTATTATTTTTTATATAAAAATAAATAGTCTTCTCTTGCCATTTCATTCAATGAGATTCATTGCTTTTCTTTGTTTTTATTACAGTTAATAACTATGTCTTTTAATTGATTAAACCTAGGTAACTATATAGTGTTTACCTATCAAGGTGTATATAATTATACATATTACCCAATTCACAGAATCGTGAGCAAAACATTTTTGATTTGAACAGCTGACGTTAAAGCATTACTTCGACAGGCTTAAAATAGACATGTGAAATTGTCCTTAATCCATTAGATACTGCAGGTTTATCATCCCAATATCGCAGTGTCTGCAAAGATGCGTGACTAAATAATATAAATTTAAGCGAAATATAAGTTGCTGTAAAGATTTTTATGTTTTAATTAATCGAGTTATTTTCAAATAATAATAGGAAGGTATAGTGCAGACCCAATTGTTTGCAATTTTCAATCCAATCCAATTGTTTAATCAATACATATAATAAACCGGCATAGACACGCCAAAAAGAAGAATAAAACAGTAAAAAATAAATAAATCAGGAGCAAGATCTTCAAATAATAACGCGTACTTATAGGTACGTTATTTTAGAATAAATGCTATACATTACTTCAAGCTGCAGTTGAATCTAACATTTGGAGGGTTACATCTGTCTTCAAAATAACAGTTTGCTGACATTTGTGAGTAAAACAAGTCAATTGACTAAATATCACTTAGACTTAACCTTGGATGTTTTGTATAAAAACATTTGTTTTATCATATTCGGTTCTGCCAAGCAGTCAGGCAACCGATCCTGATATACGTTGTGATTGGTTAAATTATGCACCGCTAAACTTATATATAAAAAATATCCGCTTCACTTCTTGCATTGAATTAGAAAAAACTGCGTCAGTGGAGATGGGCCGGCAAGTAAACTTAGTTGGCATATCTAAAGTAAGTGATATTAACTTAACTCATTTGGTAAGTTCTATTTAATTTTCGAAACATACATTTATTTCCTTCTATTTAGAAAATGAAATATTGTATTTGGAGGTAATCGATTATCATTATATCGATGAAAAGAGATAATAACACATACAATTGAAAAATAGTGAGTAATTCTCTTTCGTATTTTACATTTGATTACAGTTACCAACTGTAATATTTGGTACTTGCTATATAAGCATAATGTACTTATTAGCTAATTATGCAATGTATTTGCTTTATATCCAAAAGGCCATAGATAACCCCATATGGGCTGGAGAGACCTTACTGGAACCGGCGACCGACACCATCTTCAGTGATCTTCACAACATGCACCCCCCCCCCCCCTTCTTCTCCGAGTATCTCGAGGGAGCGCAAAAATAATACTGTATCCTTTCATCATTTACCATAATGTGGCGATCCCACATAAACGAGCATTACCCGTTACATGAGTAGGAGAAGTAAGGGAGAAGAAGAAGAATGTAGTCTTGCATACAGGATTTAGTTTTCGTTTTTAAAAACTTAAGCCGCAAAATGCGGTTTGTTAGGTACTTATTTCCAAGAAAAACGGATTAGATATAACTCAAGTATACTTATTGGCGGCATTGCATCAGTAACTATTGATAGAATAGATGCATTAAATATTAGTCCCATTGTGGGTAGTTTGCCTGCATTCTTCAAATGCAAGGAACGAACGGTTCGTAAATTGTGACAAAAAATTGCACAGATCTGCTATCCGATAAGGGAATATTAGTAGATCCCCGGCTGCTCCGCCCATGGCACGACGCTCCCATGACACTCCATTTAGGCCAAGATTTACTTACTGCATATCCTGTGACTTGTACTTCCATGCTTGTGACATGATGTGCAATAGTCGTAATAGTCGTAACAATACGAACCGTTTTGATTTTGACCTTCGTGTTAACCCGCAGTTAACCTCCCGGCTTATTTTGACGCCTAATGCTATTTTCCTTCGTGATACCCTCCGGGCCAGCGCATTTGCTATGCCTTCGTGATATCCCCCAGGATAGCTTCCAGGCTACAAATTTTATGTATCATGCTATTTTCCTTCATGGTACCCTCCAGGCTAGCGCATTTGCTTTGCCTTCGTGATATCCCCCAGGATAGCTTTGAGGCTGCAGTTTTTATGCATCGTGTTATTTTCCTTCGTGATACCCTCCGGGCTAGCGCATTTGCTATGCCTTCGTGATATCCCCCAGGATAGCTTACGATGTGTCTCAGGAACAGCATCGCATGAACTGCATCGCAGGAACAGCATCGCAGGAACGGCATCGCAGAAACAGCATCGCAGGAACAGCATCGCAGGAACAGCATCGCAGGAACAGCATCGCAGGAACAGCATCGCAGGAACAGCATTCGCCGTGATAGCTTCGTTGAAACAGCTTCGCATATTTCACTATCACTAAATTTGATTAAAAAATACTTATGTTTAAATTAACTAAAAAAATTATTATCAAAAAATCTATCGGAAACGAATTCTATAGGAAATATAACGACGTGCGTATCGTCCCGCACACAATAAAAGAATGAGCGTTGATGACTAACAGTCTGGGTTATATCGGATGATAGGTCGTTTGTT
Source organism: Ephestia elutella (assembly GCA_018467065.1). NCBI lineage: Eukaryota > Metazoa > Arthropoda > Insecta > Lepidoptera > Pyralidae > Ephestia > Ephestia elutella. The sequence goes on along the minus strand of CM031585.1, from coordinate 787,694 downwards.
TTCTAACTACCCCCTACATCCTATGAAAAGTGTGATCGTCCTACACAATAAGAGTACTACCTGTGTTTAAAATTATATCGAAGAATGAAACATACGAAGTATAATAATATATTTGTCCAACTCCACACAAGAAAGTTCTATTGTACATTCAAGAGACAGCCTTACTATGTCTTTTCTCTCTTTGCATTTATAATCTCTGTTTATTAATATTAAGGACCCACCGTGGTCAGAATTTTGTCTTAGAAATGCACTTGCTAATATATATTTATCCGGGAAGTTTAGTTTAATTTCATGTTTAAAGAAGTGTTCTGTGACACAAAAAATGTCAACATTACGTTAGCTACGGTTGACCGGTCTATTTTAAAAGGTCTACGTCGCCCAAATAAAAGCAATTGCTCGTGGCCCAAGAGACGGATAAAGTGTTCGCGTTAATGATGTATCATATTTCTGAGTGACCGCTGAGCCGCTGACGGGAAAATTTTGATAATTAACTGCGGCTAATATTACGATGGCGTGTGGCTCGTCATTTCTTTTTCTTCTCTTATTTACTTTTACCCTCAACTTCGCCTGCGTGTATTTTGTTTTATCACCAGGTTCACCCCAAAATTTTTTCTTAGGCTTAAATAGTAAAAAAGAAACTAAAAGCTTAAACAGCTAAGTAAAAATATCTTGGGGATAATACAAACAGGGACCCATGTATTTTTTTATTAAATTAACCCCTGATTTAAAAAAGTAGTCTTTGTTTGACCTTGGGTTTTAATTATATCCATAAAAAAATGATCAAAATAGGTACAGCGGTTCAGCCGTAAAAGCCCAACAGACAGTTACCTTGCCAGTAGATGTCGAAATTTTTCTTTTAAAATTTATGATATTGCTTGCTCCAGGTATTGAAACTTTTAAGTTGAGGTTAAAAAGGCAAGAAATTTATCACTGGTACTACAGACAGAAATAAAAAGTCTACAAGAAAGTGCATTTTTCAGAACCTTCAACAGAATATGTCATACTTTTTCGTGTCGGTATTTCTGAGCTAAGCAGCAAGCATGAAAATGCTTTCACACTGCACACGTGACACGCAACTGTTGATTTTTCTGAAACTTTCTAGATTTTCATCACTTTTATACATTGACTTCTTCTTCTTAACTGTAGTAAATATTAATAATTAAATAATGTTAATAATAACATAGTCTAGGGACTACAACAAGCCCTATGACATTTTGGTAAGAAATAAATTATATTGAATGGATCACAAAGATAAAATATTACTGGTGAAACAATTTGATATACAGTTTTTTTTACAGAATTTATACTCAACTGAAATATAACAAAATTAGTCATTTACACAAATAATTAAGTACGTAATTAAATAAAGAAAAATTTCACCAAATTGATTTCATCATACAATTTTTTAACATTTTCACCGACGACAGAAACCTAAAGTACCTATAAAATATTAGATACGAAAAGGTCCCGAAGAGTAATTCCTCTCACCGCCGCCGCCGGCTTCTTGAGAATCCCCCAAATTGAATCTCAAACACGTTTTATTACTTAATGATGGGTTTATTATCGAAATCATATTTTTCGTTGTCGAGTTAATAATGATTATATCACGGTAATCATTGTGGTGCAACAACGATTTTAGGAATCTTCGTTTATAATTTACTAGCTTTTGCCCGCGGCTTCGCCCGCGTGAATTTCCCACGGGAACAGTGCTTTTTCCCGGGATAAAAAGTAGCCTATGTGCTATTCCAGGTCATTATCTACCTCTGTACCAAATTTCATCGAAATCCGTCCAGTAGATTTTGCGTGATTGAGTAACAAACATCCTCACAAACTCACAAATTCACAAACTCACAAACTCACATCCAAACTTTCGCATTTATAATATTAGTATGGATTCCCATATTTTCATTTCTGGGAACACAGAGGGGAAAAGATCAAGAGGCCACTCACCAACTAGATGGTCTGACCAAATAAAAAATCGAGACATACCGAAATTCTACACTGTCGCTAATATCGCAGCCGACAGAAGCCGTTGGAGAAAGTTCGTCCGTTCCAGAATTTCATCCCACCATGATCACGATCTTCAGTCATGAAGGACCGACCGAGAGAGATATTTTTATTTAAATATTTTACAAACCTAATTCCTAAAAAGTAATTATGAAATATAAAATAAAATGAGTAAGTAGTAAACATTATTATCTTCGACAGCCCTAATCGAAAGCAAACGAGCGGACTCAACGATCCCTTTCAATTTTTCCCAAATATGAATATTTTCAAGGGTTATAATGCGATTAAATTGAAAATCTTAAACCTGGTAATAAGGAGCGTGACTCCGAACATTTTTGCCTCATCCTGTTATATTAAATCGGTTTAGGAAACATCCCGCAAATGAGTGGGGCTCGAAATGATTTGGGGGAATAAAATATAAAAGGAATTGAAATATTTCGGAGATCGAAGTGCGCTTGACAGGCGATTTTTCTCAAGAATAATTTCCTATTTATCTTTGAGGCCATTGTGCTCTTCTGAATAGTTCTACGATTGCGCGGTTTAGGTCTTTTGAAGTCATTTTTGTACTCGAGATATTTTTGACGTGCTTTATAATTAAGATACTTGTTATTACGAATTAGATAGATAGATAAATCAACACGTTCTTGCACCATTTACAGAAAGAATATACAAAGTAGAGATAATTAGGTCTTAGACTTAAGTCGCCAGCTTTGTTTTCACAGGGCAGAGATCATGGGTTTGAATCCCACGAAATGATTATCATTTCAAAAGAAGATTCCGAACGACAAATGGCGTTACTCCCATATACTTTGATATCCATCCTATCATCTATGAGCATCAGGACACTGTTGGATGTCCTCCTTATACTCAACACCATGGAAACTGACCTTTTGCGAATAATATAACGTGGACATCTTCACTGCAGTCTCAAAATGTTTGTATATTTCAAAGGCGAATAAATAAACATGAAATTTCGTTTCATTCAGCAATTTAATTGAAACTAGCGCTGCAGTAAATTTCAAAGTAACTTTAACTTAAAGTTAAACTATCTCGGAAGAAATATGACTGTGGAAATTCTGGATAAAGTTGGGGCTAAAATAAGAACTATTAAGATTAAATTGAACCCTAAATCAAAGTGGCTCAGGGTTTGTTATAAATTACAATTGAGGAAAATCTGCCAAATATATTGCTTAAGCTTTATTTTTTCGAGGAATATTGCAAATAGATAATGTTAAAAATGTTTAAGTTTTATTTTTTTGTAGTTTATATTTACCTACAATATTTTTTGTTGTTTGTTTAATAAAGATGCCTACTAACTAAAAGGTTAAAAATAAATGAAAATAAAAAAATAATATTTAAAAATGGGTCTTTATTCTGCCGCATATAAATGCTCTACAGTATCCCATTATTACTCGTAGGTACCTATTTCTAATAATTGTTATTCAGAAATGTATTAACAAGTGCGAAGCTGTTGATATTTTATAATGTTATAAGTATGAAAGTAAATGTAAGTGGATCTCTGTTACTTCATCACACAAAAACGACCAGACCACCATTGACGAATTTTAGTACACGATACAGCCTTTAGGCGACTTGAATAAAATCTGACACCAGTTTTAGTTATAACACACTCGATAAGAAGTCGAACTTCAGATTTCAGGTGTCAGATTTTATTTCAGACTTCTTCAAGTACATGGTATTAAAATTATACCTAATACAAAACATTCCAGTTATTTTTTTAAGAAATTCATACAAAGTACAGAAAACAAAAAACCGAATTATCTTTTTACGAACGATTCTCATTATCCCCAAGATAACTTTTTAAAATTCAAAAAAATATTATCCAAAACATCTCATTCACACATTGACCATGACTTGGTACTTTAGCCTATCGCTTTCAATGCATAGTGACTACTTTTGTATTGCTGATGTCCATGGACTACGGTTTTGCATACCATCAGGCAACCCGCATGCTCGTTTGCCTACTATTCTATAAAAATACTAAATTACAAATACTCGTTATTATATAACTGTTATTAGTAATTGAATAGGGCCGCCTCGCCGTGCCCGAGTTGAAATCAAATATCTTCCAGCGCGCTCTTGGCTTTTAGACGTTGAAACAAAAATATGATACAACTTTTCAAAGACATTTTAAAAATGTAATTGTACGATATTTTTTTTTATTTTTAGTAAGCACTTTAGTTTTATCACGAAGTTTATTCTTGTGAATTAGTTACGTTAAGTTTTAAAGTATTCAAAGTCAAATTTTGGAATTCAATTCATCGATTTAGTCATAAAATGATAAATAGACAATTTATAGATATAGGTGATTTTTCGCATATATAATATCGGAAGGGATTTTTTTATCTAATGTTTTAGGGGCTTTTATCTTGACAGATATGCCATATCGGAAGGGATGAATGAAGAAATTTATGCAGACCGACTCTACATAGGATTAGTAAATTTATTGTTATACTAAATTATCACTTATGTATGATATAAAAATTATATTAGTTTCCATTCCATTCGATTAGTTTTTTATGAGATTAAATAAATATTTGCAAAAATCACCGACATCATCTAAAAGAGAGGCCGATTACTCTTAACTTAAAAACACATCACAATCGGTCCGCTAGTTTGACAGCTACAGTTGCACAGACACTTATAACACTATCTTTTTTCTTCGGTGGTTAAAGACCTAAAAAGACCTTCATTCAACTCCTAGCTAATCTAACAAGGTGTGAAGTGGATAAGATTAATAGCCGAGGAGCGTGCCGCGCTCCGCTGGTTGCGATAGCCCTGGCTATGCAAATATATACCCATATTTGGGAAAAAATTATTGTGTCGAAATTTCGGGATATATAAATAAGTACTTGGTTTAAACACTTAAAATTGAGCTCAGTCGGAAATTCAGAAATTTGTAAAGGTCAACTTGCAAAATTTGATTATATTAGACTAACCCAAAGTCGGGTCTACTTCAGGTGTTAGTAAAACAATTTAAATAATAGCCTCCTCTTCGCTTTGCGTAGTCGGGTATTTTTTATCATTTTTTTATCAATACGCTTCTTTTTCCTCGGGAGTACAAAGACTTTAGCTTCATTTAAACCTTGTTCCAATAATTAACCACGAAATTGTGAAACAAAACTCAAAAACGAAGCAACAGACTAAGCAGATTAACTGAAAACATTACACAATCAATAGCCAATTACGTCGCCCAAGTTGCAGACGGCAACAAAATGGCTGTCGTTACTTAGTCTGTGGCACAAAGATGAATTACAGACGATGTTCGCTTGCGGGTGTACCCGCCATCGCAATTCAACTTACAACTCTATTGTAATTCCACAAGGCTCAATTTACAATGATGATGTGTTTATATTGGATTTGAAAATTTGTGAAAAATATTTGGCCAACATTTTATCGGTATTTACAAAGTAGGAGCGATGTGTTTGACCCGCGGCTATGACATACAATTTATAGATAATTTGCCCTTTGTGCGGTGATGTCTGAACATAAATATTCCCTTTGTATCTCGTTTCGTAAAAACTGATTGTGATTTATATTTCATGTATTTTTTTTCTCAAATGTTTTGTTTTTCCATTTATACTTTCATTTAAATTCCCTTCGGCCACTTTCGAAACCAGGGTTTCGAAACTAGTTTCGAATAAAGAATACTATTCCTTTAACCAAAACTAGTTTCCAAATAATAAATAAATAAAAGTCTGTTTTCGAAACTCGTTTCCAATTAAGAAACAAATTCTGTTTCATTCACAAATTGTATTTTTGAATAACAGAACCAAACCTTTTTCATTAGAAAATGTACAAAAAAATCGCTTCGGCCACTTTCGAAACCAGAGTTTCGAACATACCTATTACATTGAGTGATTTAATTATACAGTGATTACGTGTTACAGGTAGTGCAATACACTTAGGTATACATCATCTGAATTCTAAAGGAAAATTCGAATTAAGTTTAAATTTCAATTCCTTTCAACAAGACCACCTCAAAATGGAACAATTGAAATCTATAAAAGAGTCGCGGCAGTGGCGGCAGAATTTTTAGTCAATTTATTGTCGGACACAATTGAATTTGATCGTCGGATAAATCAGGTTTCTGGGCACGAGCGGGGGTGACTTCCGTAGAGGTGCCCCTGGCGGGGCGCAAGTCACTAACTACGGGCGATTTTTATTAACACATTTCTGAAACCGCTTAGTTTCATAGACATGTTTAAGCCTTTGTTGTATAGCCCTCTTCTTTCTGCTTTCAAAGGGCGTGAAAAGATTTATTCATTGTCGCAACACGCACGTGACACTGCAGGTGTTGCAGGCGTCCATGTGCATAGGCTGCGGTGACAGCGCGCCAGTAGTTGGCCGCATGGTTGTTGCCTATCTATTTACCGATATTTCTATCTATCTATCTAAAATCTCAATCCAAAGCGATCTCCCATCATTCACCTAAAAAGTGATGTCAAATAGCAATGTTACTAAGCATATTGACAAAGAGAAAGAAGTTGAGAAGGAAGACAAAAAGTGGAAATCTAAATCGACTTTATGGCAAACTCATCGATACCCGAAAATCTGACGATGCAATCTGAGGTTCTGTAATAAGAAGAAATGGGTAAAACAAAATTATTCACGACGGCAAAAACTAGTTTTTCTTATATACAATTTTAATATTTCGTTTGACTTGAACCGCTGCCACAAAACTTTTTATACCCGCTGCGTCGCGACCTCATATCATCGTTTGTAGCAACTTAGTGCTCTTTTGTGAACTACATCTTACCGAGACCAATTTCTATCAGTTTTGTATCTACAGTTAGTTTTTTTTACTGCGATCTAATGTTTGATACAGATACAGCATCACGTATTTATTCTGTACAGGCTTAGACAAAGCCAAGAGTCATAAGACTGGTAAAACTATTTAATATTCACACAATAAAAAGTTTACTTTCAGAAGTTAACGATAAGAAAGAAGCATGATGCATTGAAAAGAATACTTGCATTTTCTCTTTAAACTGCTATACCTACTTAAACTTCACAGTAAACAGAACTTAAAATTGAGATCCCAGAACCCAAGTTTATTTCTCTTTACATGCTTTTCGTTTTAAATTTAATCTTAACTATTCTCTAAATAATTTGAACCGGCGCTCAACACACAATATACGACGTAACCTCACCTCAAATTGTCTGAGGGTGCTTAGCGCCGTACTTAACTACCATCGTTATTAAGAGCCGATTGTTCACGCTCGCACTATTAATAATAGTTACGGAATAATCGCCGGATAAGTTGTGGGTGGAGATTAGGCATTCATGGGGCAAATGTCTTGTGTATGTTGATCTTGGGCTATATACCTGCCTACATTAATTCGTAAAAAATTGTATTTTATGCTACTGTTCTGTCTTATGATTTTCATATTGTTCATTCAACGTGGTCTTGTTTTCGTTTCGAGTGTGTTATAACCATGGAAGTATGAAATTAAGTTGAAACTCGACGAAACTTGAAGGATTTTATCTAACTAATTGGAAGACGATGGTACCGTGTTTTTACAAGAAAATTAAAATGTAGAGTCTTAATTATACCTAAATATAAAAAACTATAAGTATTCTTTGTACTTTGTACAAAGTACTTATTACTTCCATGGTTATAACTAACATTGCTGTCAGAGTTTTTGAAGCATCGAAATAATTTTGCTACTATCGCCATCTAGCGGCAGTAGTCTATTATATTTTAGTAAACTTAACAGTCAGCTAGTGTGTAAGTTTCCTCAAGATTCCTTCACTGGAAGCAAGTAGTCGATGAAAACCAGCTTATGGACGCGAGTGGGATTTGAACCCAGATCGTTTTGACCACAGGCGTCTTAACCACTCGACCACCACGGCTTCGTGGTATTATGAGTTTTTATCCACCATCTGAATTAGTGTTTTAGTATTTGATTTGACAGATACTTCTCTGAAGTTTTGCGTGCTTGTATACGAGAGAAGCCACAAGTAAAAGCTAGTATCTATACACTATGCTGCTATTGTCTTTACTGGCAATATACCAGTAATTTGTAGATTTATTATTCAACTATCTGTAGAGATTGATCTACAAACCGTTGTCCCCTTTCATGGATCTTTCAATAAATCAAAGTTATCTGATTTTATCGCGTTCATATTTATCGCCAATAATTAATCAGAGAGCACAGTCATGCCTGTCAATGGTTTACAGTTAATTTATATGGTTTCTGTTTCAATCAATCATTGTTGTTTTTTCCTTGTTTTGTTTATTTATCGATAGAACAAGACAAAACATCGTATCAAAGGTGGATCACATTAATACATATGCGACTTTGGTCGACCAATTGATTTGACTGTCATGTACAGTTCAAACTTAAGAAAATCTTGCTAATTATATCGACCATAGAAGCTTTGATAGCTTTAGTCATGTACAGACATCTCCAGAAGTGGAGTCAGAATTTCTCATACTAATTGATTATAGAAGTGTTTGCACTTAAGACCTTATGATTGTGTGTTATTTGTAAAACGCCTATGTGTCTGTGCAATGTCAACCGACCGAATACGATGTTTCCATAGAAGTAGGTAGGCTGGCGCGGCGAGTCGGCGAGCGCTTCATACTTTTATGGATTTCATAGACATACTATGAATGATACGGAACGTTCATAGTATGTCTATAAAATCCTTGCTCTAACTTTATGGTATCGTTACTTCGTATGGGTGGTCAGTATGGACCAGCTATGAAAATGAATATTTGACGGTGAATGAAAAAAAAGACAGACGCAAATTTATCACTTCAACCGAGTTCTCGTTTTAGTTGAAAGCATTTGTTAGTGATAGTTATCTAAGTATTTGTGGAATATTACTTTACCAACACTTGCCAATATAGGCCATTATAAGTAGGTATTATGGAGACTATTCGGATTTACTTTGCATGATAGTGGTTGCAAAATAGTCTCAATTTCTAATGAAAGGAACTGGATTAAGTGTGAGTATTTCTAAACAAATAAATAGTTGTGATTTGAAATATGTGTGTGTAAATGTGTAATATTTTGTGATTAATTCAAACATAAAATGATAACATAATATTAATGTATTGTATTGATATATTTTTCTTCGTGATTTTGCTTTGCATAAGTGATAGTTTTGAAATTAAATATAAACTAAATACCTAATTATATATTATTATATTTTTTAGTGGACAACACGTTGGGTGTAGCGACTTGCTGCAGGGTAGCCTTGCCGCAAAGTAGAAGACCGGCTATTATCTCTGAGCAGCAGCAACAATAATGTTGGAAGAATATGAAGGCGATGATTTTACCTACCAGGCGTTATGCTGATTTATTTGATGTTTCGATGCCTATCTACTGTTCGTCGTGCATATCAAGCTGGTGGCGTGCATAAAAAACTGGATAATTTATTTCGCTTCCAGAAATAAATGTCATCCTTGGCCAGCGCGGTCTTCTAACCTCAACTCCATAGAAAATCTATGGGGCCTGATGGTGCATAGAAGATGAGCAAGGAAGAATTAGTTTCTCATTGTATGGATGTTTAGGACAGTTTTTTTGTGATTGAAATATGTGTAGAAAAGACAACAACGGCAACTTTACAAAATAGTGAGTTAATTATTTGTGTTAAAATTTAATCAGTGAGTTCATTCATTAAGTAGGTATATTCCAACTGTCCTCTTTCTATTGTATCAAATCTGGTTTTATAAAAGTATAAACATTATTTAAATTATTTTTATACTTATTACTTGTTTTTGTATTTTGCATTACAAATACAAGGTTATGTTTCGTAATAGGAGATAAATTGTTAAATTGTTAGATGTTGAGGTTTAGTTTCAATCTTCTTTTCATGATGAAAACGAATACTTAAGCTATAACCTCAATATTTACTAAAAAAAAAGCGAAAGTATAATTTAGTAATAATATATAAAATAAATGAACAGATTCTTATAAGTAACTTACTACAGAATGCTTATTTTTAAGTTCTTATTTATTCTGTAATTAGATAGGGAAGTGATTAAACATAAATTTTGAATTTGTTAGTGTAGTTTATAATAATAAATTTTACATAAGTATACTATACCTATTTACATGAATAAATAGTTGTCATGATTTTTGAGAATTTTTATTTCATAACAAATATATAAAAGCATATCAATTATATTATATAAAAATACTCTTGGCTTATGAATTGAGTTTAATATGAAAAATAAAATATCTGGATGTGACTCGAACTTTGACCTGTATCAACTGCAGTCCATCCGACTACCGATTAGACCAGCAGATGCAATAACTTGTGACGAAATTATCAATTGGTTGCGTGTCACCGTACTCACCACTATTGGTTTGCTTTATAATAAACTATAGGTAGCGTATTAGTGTATTATTATTTCTGAATCAGAATTCACTACTTAGTACCCCGTAAATTTGATAGATGGCAGCACGTAGGCAGTATGAGCACGAAGCACTAGCATGCAGCAGAGTTGTGTCTTGGTGTGGGTGGGTAATATGATAATTAGCTTAGTGTGAGTAGTGTTCTTATTGTAATTATACATCCGTAATATGGACGTAACGCACACAATGAAGGACTGCGCGCCTGCAAGGCAATATGATATTTAAGGTATGACTCCACTTTTGACTCTTGACTGTACATACAGAATAAACAACTGTTCATTAGCTTTTTCCTTCAAACTATATAGCTTATATTGCTCAACTCTGATATAGATCCATAGATACTAAAATATAGCTATATAATGCTTATAACACCTGACATAAGCCGCAGACTGATAGACAGACGGTAGAAATATTGTACACAACAACTACAATATTTCCAATTATTAAAAAATAAAAAACACGACTGACAACTCATATATATGTAATACAGGTTCCTCGGATACCTAGCACGGACACCAGTTCTCCACAATCTTATTTTATTTTATTACACAAACGCTTGTGTGTATTAGTTGTATTATCTGTAGGAGCACTTACTTTGGGTTTAGGTATTAACCAAATAAAACCACAACACGTAATTTAACTCGAATTGTAATCTCTACCACCGGGTCGGAATGTACATTTCGACTGAGAAGATCCGGCCAGAAACTCAGTCGTTACTCTTTTCAAAAATAGTTACAATATTTACTTTACAATATCACACATAATGAAACAACTTTCTACACAATAACTACGTGAATAATTTAAAATAATCATATTAACGATTGGACAGCATGACAGTCCTTTTACAAGTGTTTACTCTTTCGAATCTCAAAAGCGAATGGCCCCCCCCACCTGACCGACATTGCGTTATATATTTTTGCGAGTGTCGGTTGGTGGGGCAACGCCCTCCTACCATTGGCAAATCGTTAGCAAATCAAATGTCAAAACAATCCTGATAAAATAACAAAATCAAAACAATTATTTATTTTAGTGACAATTACCTTCTATAATTTAATAAAAATCCAGAAAATAATTAACCATAATTACAAACCCTAACATATCTAATGTTATTTATATGGTTGTGGAAAGAAAAGAAATAAAAAAAAGAAATAAACGATTATTATATAGCCTATGTCATTCGGGCTAATGCAAGTAATCTAAAAATACCTCTAACATCAAAATGTGTTAAGCCATTCAGGACTTATAGCGGAATAAAGAAATTACATACATATACAATGTGCATCAGTGTCGGAGCCTCTAATGGTGTGATATATGGCATTTTTTATGGACAAATCACCACTCAAAACTTTTTTTTTATATTCTTTTTTAACTTTCGTTTTTAAATAAAAAATAAACATTTTAATGGGCTAGTTAATTCACAAGAAGCTAATAATAATTCAAAAAATCACATTTTTTTTTTGTTTTTACATTTTTTCTTTTATTTTGTCTTTCATATTGAAACACCTTTCTCATTTTATTGTTGTCTACATGATTAGCTTTTAAATGAGACCTATTTTATGTCGGTAGGACTTTTACACGAGTAGTTACGATTGCATTAAGAACGAGAAAAAAAACAAAATGGCTGCCATTTTACTACAGAAAAAAAAGTTTTGGGTGGTGATATGTTCATAAAAATGCCATATAACATACCATTAAAGGCTCCGACACTGATGACGGGACACTTTGTATATATACATACATGAACCCTGAAAACATAACACTCCTTTTTTGGTCAGCCGTGTAAAAATGACTTTTCCCTCCGTTCACTAGGTTCCACAGTCGTGATTCACATGTGGATCGTAAGATATCTACCACAACTTCCCAGCAAAAATTTTTTGTATCGATATTGATTTTTGGTCGATATTGTCATAAAAATTACCTATTCTTGGTATAAATAGGTAATTTTATGGTAATTTCGACCAAAAACGTTTGCTGGGTTTAAACAAATGTTTTATAATGGGTTCACTTGTTTCAGATACTACATGAGCCCGCACTGCTGTCTGATCGATTGGTGATGAAGATGTTCGGGAGACGAGGACCCTGCAAGAGTTTCGCCATCAGCGTTATTCAGATCATCACCATCATATGCCAAGGTATGGCAAAAATGTCATCATCATTTTACACACTTTTCATAAATACACTTCGCAAACATAATAACAAACACATCGTGAAGCCACAGTTCTTCCTGTTTTTAAATCGGGTGTCAGATTTTAAAGCTTCGGAACCTTCAAAAAACGAGTCTACGTCTTCTTGAATGGCCGGCAACACTCTTGTGACACCCCTGGTGTAGCATTAGTCCATGGGCAGTAGTGATCGCTTACCATCAGGTGACCCGCTTGCTCGTTTGTTACCCTAGGTTATAAAAAAAAATCTAACATAACGACTACCGCCATCTATTGGCAGCAGTAATACCCACTATTTTAATTTCTGTACTCAAAATCAACTTTTAAAATTTAACTTTACTGTTTCAAGTATTGCTTACGCACAGCGGGCTATCATCCCTTTTTGGTTAACATTCCCCCGCACGCACCAAGCGCTTTTCGTCATCATTCTTGATGCGCACAGCAAAGCACTGGAACTCCCTACCTGCGTCTGTGTTTCCGAGCACATACAACCTGACTCTCTTCAAAACCAGAGTGAATAGGCTGCTTCTGGGTAAGCTCGCTTCATCGTAGACCTCATCTCTGTCCTCGGGCAAGATTGTGGTCAAGAGCAAACCCATATTTAATAAAAAAAAAAAAAAAAGTAGCATGAAAGATTAGCAGATAAAGTGGAATTAAAAAAAATATATAATCTAGCTTCTTAAGTCTCAACAAGTTCAGCTATGTTCAACAAATCCAGTGAAATTGAACATCTTATTTTAAAATCTGACAGGCCATACCTGACAACCAGGGAAATATAAGCTTTTACGATGAAACTCATTCATGGAATAGAGTTAGACGACCACTTTAGTACAGTAGTCAACGCGCCCATCAATGAGCAGACTATATTCATCCAACTCTCCGTAATACACAACAGTCCCACTAAATTCGTACAAAAGCATCATTGAACCTCATCAAGACAATGAGACCTGATAACTAACTTCTCAAATTATTCGGAACTTTTCAAATAAAAGCTGCTCAAAGGCTCGAATCTTAACAATATTTTGGAAGTTCACTAATTAAATTCGAGCTCATATTGGGTGTATCCGATGAATTGGTTATTAAATTAGTTGTGGCGGGTGGCAATTTCCCAATTTCTGAGTTTCGGGCCTTATTAATTCAGAATACATGTTAAGGTAACCGCACAGACAAAAAGGGGGTTCAAACTTCGTATTTATATGTACCAAAAATAACCCGTGTATGTGTAGAATTTCCAAAAACGTCTTTATGGTAATAAATGATTTCTTCGGCTGACGTAAATAAAAAAAAATACGATTGCATGTGTAAATGTTTACCAAAGAACTATGTAGAGATAAATTTCAGCATTTGTATTGTAAACATTATACTTAAGGTAGTCATAGCAATATTTTCTTTTTCACGTTTATTTCCGTGGGTAAATATAAATACGTTCGAAACAAGTTCGTTCGGTAAACCATATTTCTACAAAAACATTGGCCGTTTTCAATATTTTTCGTATTTACTCCGCTTACATTACAATAAAAGATAATATTCTTTGTAGGCAGATTACAATCGGCCCGAATTCATCTTGGAAGTAATCATTTCTCAAAGAAGTACTTGGAAACAGGATATTATGTTTTGAAACTCAATCACAAAGCATGATGCCTTTTATAGGAAAATCTACATTTCTTTTTATCCTATGAATATTATTTGAAGTACTTATATATTTTTACAAGCAATTATTTTTTTCGATGTAACCTTTTTATTGTTATAAATCTCAAAGAAAAAAAAACATAAATAGGCAAAAGTTTTGTCATACCATCAAGTCAAAGCATCGAGATATTATGTACTAACGCACTAGAGGAGCTACCCCAAACAAAATTTTTGTTCCAATTTCGTATATTCAAATATGTTCGATGCAGCGCTGTCACAATTATTGACCAAGATCATAATGTAGATGATCATAAGATAGTACATAATGGATATACTGGAAGAGATAAGGAAGTGAATGACTGATATTTGTTTCTTTACTCTCATCAATATCAATACATATAGTATCAATATATTCAATCAATATCTATACATAAAAGCTATGAGGGGTCTTTATAGGGCCAATAGAAGCCAAAACCATTTTTTTTAGAATTTTTGTCTGTCTGTATGTTTGTAGGCATATCACGCAAAAACTACTCGACCAAATTTGATGCGGTTTTCACTGTTGTATTGTTAAAGGTCTAACTCAAAATCTAGCGTAGGTTTCATCTTGATACGCCGCTCACAAGACATATATACATTTTGACATATCTCAAAACATAAAAGCCCCCCAAAAAAAAAAAGGAAAAAAAATCTAGCGTAGGTTTCATCTTGATCCGTCACTTAGAATCTCAGATATTAACAATAATTTAATTACGCACTTTATGTGCACAATGCGCCGATTTTTATTACACGCCATAAAGTATCTATATCAAATTACAGTTTTTCTAGTATAGTCTCTAAGTGCTCTAAGCTAAGCCGCGCACAAACAGACGGACGTTTGATTACTTTAGAACCCTAAGCGAAAAAATATTGGTCAAAATTCATATAGTACACCTTCACCAAGGCTTTTGTGCCTACTTATCTAATCTGAACCATCCAGTTTTCTTAATCTGTGATTTTCATAGAAAATGGCAGTAACAATTGAATATTTTGAATATTAGAAAATAATTTATAAAATAATTATAAAAAATAGTTTTCATTGATATTTTGGATACTTACAGATGATATATCATTCCATCATATTTTTCTGCAAAGTCGATTGATTTTTACTGAGTTTTTAAAACGCAACACGGCATTTTCGAATTATTATCAAGTCACAAAATCGCATGCAATACTATTGAGCGTTGGCGAGTGACTGAAGGAGTTTCTGACTCGAGACATTAACTGATGTCACAAACATTTTGTTCACGTCTTCGCTTCTATACGTAGTAGTTGTATTTCAAGGAGTCAAAGGTAATATAAAATATACAGAGGCAAGGAACACACTACACCGACAAAAATAATGTTCTTAAGTTAAAATGAAACAGTTGACAAATTGAGCTGAAATTCTGTAATCGTGACAGAAATCTAAATTAGGTAAGTATATTAATTATATTTAGATTTCTATGGTGACGTGTGACGAAGGAAAGAGTCTCGAGAAAATAAGCCATTGAGCTAATCGCTAACCGAATGGAAAGAATGGATAAACAGAGATTCTGTAATAAAAAGAAGTAGATGACTTAGTGAAAAAAAAACTTAATATTAAATTAAAAAATACTGAATCGTCTGAGCCTGAAAGGTGACCGCAAGTATTTTAATCTTGATCTTTCCAAGTTAATCGCTTAACTCGAGCATAAAGTAAACAAGTGGGTACAATGGGGAGTGACATTTTTAATCAGCGGGTCGGCCGGAGTGACGGGCGAAACATTGTTTATTAGCTAAGTTCGTCAAAGTTATATTTTTGAGATATTGCGAGTTTTGAGGTTCCTGAGTTTTTATCAGTAGGTAATTGTTTTTTTTTAGCAGTCAGCTGCCAAAATCTTCTTGAGTTAATGATGGCTGGCAACATTTTTTTGCAGTTTGGCATTTTGCAATTCTTTGTTTGAGTTTTTTCGAATTCAAGACAGATATATTTTTTATTCCACTTCTATTGCTTTTGATGATTTCAGCAAAACCGTTAAGCCATTTCTGAAAACTTAATTAAAAATATATACAAATTTTAATATTGCTAATTTAGGGTTATTTAAAAAAACCAGACAGTATTATAGTCGCCAAAACAACAATAAAAATAAATAATTAAGTATTTCAAGTACTAACTATAAATAAGCTTTGAAACAATAATATTTTGAACACAGCTCTCATTACACAAACATGTAATGTTTCATTAAAAACCTCACAATGCGATTAAGATATTCCCGCCGAATACTAATGTAACAATGATAAAACGAATTTCCAATTCGTTCGAATGAATTGTATTAAATTGTTCGCAATTCGGAGATACAATTTGTGACCTCTGTGGCCTCAAAACAAGGGCAAAGGTTATCGTTGTATGTTTCAAAATAAATTGTAAATTTCAATTAGTTTAGAATTCGGACTTAAAATCATATTGTACGAGTACTTATAAATTATTTGAATAGTTTTTGTCGACGCAATGTGGTTTGCTATGTATATTATTACTTATACAGATTTTTTTCTTTATTGTTACATTTTTTTTTACAGTTCTGACTGAGGAGCCTCGCTTCGCGGAACCCATACCGAACGTGACGGTTGCGCTTGGCAGAGATGCCAGCCTACCCTGCGTCGTCGAACACTTGGGGACATATAAGGTAAGTCACACTAATCTTTTTTCTTCTTTTGCTGCTTAATTAATCTACTGCAGGACATAAGTCTTTAATGCACGCCAAGCTTCACTAATACATCAACAAATCAATCTCTTTCTCCCCACCTTTTTCCTGAGGATATGCCTTTCTTCTTAACATTATGTTTTCTCTTCTGTGCTTCTCTCTACCATTTACAACTTGCCACATCTTTTCTCCTTTCTAATTAAAGATAATAAGGTCAGCATTTTATTCAGCTCTCATTATTTCTCAGATGTCTTCCGCGTTACACTTAAAATTTTGCTTCTGCGACCTCTTGAAGATAAACTGATGTGGCCGTATTTCATCACAGTGAAATTCTTTATGAATTTTGACATCAAAGTCAGTGTAAAAGGTTCATTTGCAATATTTCAGATATACATTTTCACATTACCAAACGCGCAAAAGACCATCCAAAAATATTTTTAACCTGGCAATCATCACAATAGCCGGATAAACTCAATCAAGCGCAAAATGCACCGTGTGAAGCCGGATAACCCTTTGACGGCGACGCCCCTTGGGAAATCGCGCTTTGGCGCGTTTTTATCCACTTTGGAAGATTAATAGCAACGAACTCACAATCAGATCGTTTCCAATGATGCTGAATTGAAATATTTTCATGCTGTAGTTATTTCGATGTCATTAGCCAATTACCTAAATTTTCGTTGATATAAAATAAGCATTTATTTCCGACAGGGTTCATAAAGTTAGTATTTCGAAATAAGACGTTTTTTTTTGCGTTTTCTATAAAAATGCTTCCAAAAGAACACATGATGAATACTAGGTAAACTATCGCCTGCATCGTTAGGCCTGGCCGGAATCAATCGGGCTCCCTCGGGAAATCCCCGAGCGCCGGCCTCCGCTCATTAATCTTCGAGCCCTCTGAATTTTGAATATGAAATATCGCGCATCTTGTGAGGAGCACTTTGTTTGTTTCATTTTAGTGAAATATTATAGACTAGCTTTTGCTCGCTGCTTCGCCCGCGAGAACTACTGTTCCCATGAGAAATTCCCGCGGGCGAAGCATAGTCCTTCATCCCAGGAAAAAGTACTATTTTTCCCGGGATGAAGGCCCCTATGTCCTTCTCAATACTTCTAACCATGTGTATGCGAAATTTCAGGAGAATTGGTTCAATAAATAAAGCGTGAAGAAGTAACAGACAAACTCATAAATAAACAAACTCAATTTTCCATTTTTAATATTAGTTAAGATTAGGTTAAGCTTTCGCGCGCTCATGTAAAATTAAGATTAATCTATAAACTCACAAGAAATGCTTAGGTTTTAAATCTAGAAACTTTTCGGAGGTAGAGTAAAACGGACTTGATGATATAAATATTACAGTAATTAAAACAAAGGTTTGAGCATTAAAAAGTCAAAAATAACTAAGGTGGTCGTAATTCCTTACTTATATTTCTATAGTAATACAACCAAAAGCGAAATAACTTCAAATGTTCTTCTTTATATCTCTGAACCTCATCAAACTGCCTATCTCGAAGCCAAAATACCTAATAAGCCCGACTAATACTAGCTGATTCTAATTTAAACGAAATTACTTAGGAGTTATTATTCAAAAGTTACAAATTAGCCGAAATAACCCTTTCAATTAGTCGAAAATTGTGAGGTACTCCTCTATTTACGGCTCCGACTCGAGATAATAGCAGTCGTAAAATAAAATAAATAATTTGGAGCCTCCTTTCATGAATAAGTTAATTGTTACACTGCAAGCATACAGAAATGGAGGATATAGAAGTGAAACAAGAATCTTGGTAATAAAATTTCACAAGGCATACAAGTCAAATCGAATTTTGTAAGGAAATTGCGAAAAGAATGGCATCCATAGATGATTTTTACGAGTAAACTACTTTGAGGCTAACTAGAAACATTAGTTTTTAATATTCATGAAAAAATTACGTCATAAGTGTGTTAATCAAAAATTCAACCTACTACTAACCACTAACGCCCCACCTGGGCTTCGCTCGGGAGGTACATACATAAATTGTAGCCTATATCACTCAGGTAGGTATAATGTGAGCTACAAATATCTGAGTGACATAGCTACATTATACCTTAGTATATTGGTGAAAGGATTTTTGAAATCGGTTCAGTAGTTCCGAAGGTTACCCCCAACAAACAAACTTACAAACACTTCCCATTTATAATATTAGTGTGATAGTGTGACTACAAAATGAGGAAGTGAAACATTTTTTTTATTTAGCCAGTAAGTCCCACTGCTGGGCAAAAGCCTCCCCCTTATCTCTCCAAAATGAAAAATTTGTAACCTAATTAAGTGAAACATTTGTAACCTAATTATTTTACAGCCGTGTCTGTATAGTCGTTACCCCCTGCTCTCACCCCCACTAAATTGCTGTAGGGGCGGAATATGACAGTTCCCTCGCAGATGGATGGTGGGGAGGGGAGGGGGGGGCTCGCGTAATTGCTCAAATAAAATGGCCGAGAAACAATAGTGGCAATCTAATCACAAATTGAGCAGGAACATTATTACTATGTTATCTTACTGATGGCCTTCGTGGCATTGTGGTTAAGAAAAGGCTACATATTGGAGGTCCCATGTTTGATACTCAGCTACCGTTACGTCAACGCAGAAATAGTAGATTGCTTTACTAGGGTCGGATGGCATCAATAGCATACGAGGTGTTTAGACGCCCGAGTGCAGCGAGGGCGGCTATAGTCCGTTGCTATAGGCTATAGTATATTGATGTCATTCATCCGTAGTAAGCACATTACTTTTCATTTTGAATATAAGGAAAGTAAACAAAAAAACACTATAAAATAGCCTTATTGATATAAAACCGAGATTTTGGATTTCGATACAGCTTATGAAATAAATATCCGTAGTCTTTTTTAAATTTTGAACATGGAATCACCAGGCGGCCTGGAGCGAGTCATCATCGCCGCCGCCGCTTCTACGTTCTAGGATTTTTTTTAACTTTTTAATCTTAGTAGAAAATATACACCTAATTCATTTATTACAATTAAGTATCCTAATTTAGTATATGTTATATACTAATATTTATAGTTTACATAATTAAAAAATATATAGACAAAAACAAAATAAAGCGGTAAGTCTAATACATATACAGCAGAATTATTTAGTAGTATCCAAAGACATAGAAAAAAAAAGAAATGTTTTTCATCGAAGTTCTTTGGATTTTTTTCAAACTCTATATTTTTTCTGTGTAAAACCTAGAACTAAGCCATAGACATAGGAAAAAATAATAATTCCATAAGATATTTTTTTTCTAAATTTATGACAGTAGCCGATTCCTAAAAGAATTTATAATGTTCTATTTTTAAAATTCATTCCCTATAGGGTATATTCTCTCACTAGTTGTCTATTCACTTGAGCTAACACTTCTGGCAACAAATATTATGATTTTCACTGTGTGATTTGGCTGTTGTTGCTACGTGGTGGATGTTTTTATTTAGTTAATACATGATACCAGAAGCACAGCAAGTAGTATGAAAAATAAACATTTAGCTCTTGAGGTAAAGAGATTGAGTTAGTATGTAAGTTAGTAATCTGGACTCTATTCTACTTGTCATCTCTAACTCCACTCATTTAAGGGGAGCCTGAGACAGAATCGGGATAGAAACCACAAAAGGGTCCAGATTTGGACCCTACAAAATAATCCGCAGCTTTCTGTGATATTATACACAAGATAAAAAAGTGGCTAGTAAATTAATTCATACGGGAATGCATTAAACAATATTAGGAATTAACATTTCATACGAAAATACAATGTTTATCATAGTAACGGCTCCCAGGGGCCGATTAAATATTGGTCTAGTTCCAATATTACCGAAATTTGAATTTAACGCAACGCTCATTATTAGTTTCAGTTTACAGCCAAATGCTGCAGTGAACATGAATTAGTTTATTTTCATGATTATAAATAGCAATACAATTTGTTATTCAAAAAAGAAATGCCATTTTTTATTATAAAATTGGTACAGCAAATGATTCATCAAGATTTGGACCCTTCGTTGATTCAAGCCGACTTGACCCGAACGAGCATTACATAGGAGAGCGTTTCAGCTCTTTATCATTCCCATAAAATAAAGTGCACTCGAAACACGCCAAAACAAGTTTTCACATCAAAAAATGCATTTAGATTATACGAAAATGTAACGTATATAGAACTCGCTTAGCACATTTTCTCGCTACGAACTATCGTAGCAGTGCTACGAAGCGTCGTAGCTCATAGCAGTGTTACGAACTGTAGTAATGCTACGAACTGTAGCAATGCTACGGGTAAAAACGACGAATCTCTTACTAAGCTTAATTAAAAATATACGAACATAATAAATTAACCTGCAATTTTTTGATGCAAGAAATTAAGAAAATGTTTTTACAAGTTTGCTCTTACATTACTGAAGTAGTTATGTATGTATATATCTTTTCTGTTCAGGAAAAAATATATTTATTATTTATTTATTTATTAATTTGTGTACTCAACAAATATAAGATAGTCCAGGGACATCGAGATATTATGTACTATGTCTAGAAAGAGCGTCAAATGCTAAGAAGAAGAACTAAGTTAATTAGTGCCCTCGGCTACATCCAAGTGTCCAATTTGATATTTTAATACAGCTCTGCGTAGGTATTCGTGGAGTAACTTGGGAACACATGTATGAGATTCTTATCTTTTTAGAACAAAATAATGGAGTACTTTGGGAACAACCCATATTAATCAATCAGTTAGCGTCCACTTTCATGTACATAGATTTAAAAAGTTAGAAGTCTTTTGAACTGCATCATCGGTTATCATTTAAACCCGTCCTGCCGAGACACTAGTTGGTCTGACCAGCAATATATAAACTCTCCCTGTATTTCGGTCTAGACCTTATCTGAGCAATTTCGAGCGATAAATTACGATAGTTTAGAAATCCTAAGAGGTGCAAACTATTATGGATATCCGTTCATATATTGTATGTACTATTGGGAATATGCACTTTTAAAAACATATAAAGTTCCTAGACACTCTCTCAATCTCTTATTACAAAAGCGTAAGATGGTAAGATGTATGTGAATATGTTTGTTACATATTCACGCAAAATCTACTGGACGGATATCAATGTTAAATAAATTTTAAAATAGAGTTCTTTTTACATCCCGAAATTTCCACAGAAGTCGGTTAGTTTTCTGTAACGGAATTAAAGTTATTAGACATATTTATTGAAATTTTATTTAAATCATTTATTTATATCAATTCACCAAATCAATATAAAAATTACGAGCATTTACGTCCAAATCACTTAAAAGAAAAAAACGTAATCCGAACATAAACTGTTCGTAAGGTGTATTTGATTACCGCCCCTCGGGATCGGTCAGTATTTTGTTCCACTCGTCGAATTGGTTCTCAATGATGCCCTTTTAGCGGAACCTAATAACTTTTTCAGAGTTATTTTATGACCAGTAGAGTTATTTTTATTTGGCATCGTAAAGCCTGCTTGTGCTGGGATGTGTGTAAAGTGGGAATTGATTTTTAGACAGACAATTATAGACTAGAGCGTGTTGTGTTAAAAGCAAGCTGGTTCGAATCAACTCAATTTAAAAAATATATATATATATCACGCTTGTTTCTCGTTGGGTAGAGAAACTTTAAAAAAAGAAAAGGAAATTATTATCAGATATTATATAAGTGACCATGAAATGAAAATAACCATAAGTGACCATGAAATGATAATATTTATATAAGTGTTTTTAAAATGTTTAAAGTTAAAGGATTGTTAATATTAACCCGTATTGTAACAATGTCGGGAAGGAAAGGGAAAAACATACCCGGCTTAACCAGTTAACACCGCAACCGTATGGTTATTCCGGATATTTTCGTAAATAAATCGTTTCGGTCAAACTCTTAGTTGGGGCATACTTAGCACGCATTGCTACTACCTATATATTTATACTTTATTTTGTCAAACATGTCCTGGCGGTAGTGGCCATTACTTGGAATGAAACACACACAGCGAATTTTTTATCGATTTGAATTTTCTTGACCTCACAATCTTTCATGTTTATGTATGAATAATATTGAAATGCATATGAATTGCAAGTGCATGTGAAATTTCAGCACTGAAAAAAATACATCAGCAAAACTTGTAGGTAATATTATTAATATTTTTAAGTAAAAAATTAAAAATAACTTAAATATTTTTAATTTGTTACGTTCATAAAACAGTCAGTAAAACTATCATAATTCACAAAAAAATATTAACTTGATTTTACGTTGGCAAAATTGTCGAATATCAAATTGAGTTAGGTTTTGAAATCAAGCGAAATTTCGATGGAGGCAGATAACTGGAAATTTAATTTAGTATCGCGGCGCGAACGTATTGTGCTGTAAATACCGTGGCTTATTACGTTGCAGTAGTTTAATAACGCAATGCGTCAGGTTATTATGTTTATTACACTTCATTCTAAGTGACATTGTCATTAACCATTTTAATGTTCCCACTGCTGGGGCAAAGATCTTCCTTAAAAGGATGGATAAGGAGGACGGGCCTAGGGCCATGACTCCACCACACTGACTGGTGGATTTTAAAATGACTACAAAAACAGCAGGGACCAATAGCTTAACGTGCCTTTCGAAGGACAGCAAGGAGTAGCTCGAAATAATACATTTTTGGTCACTCGTCTCATGACCGACCATTGCAAACCACCGCACTCCTCAATTTCATAATATCACACCTATTTTCGACAGTGATAGTAATTATTTACGAAGCAAGATAATTGAGCAATCCTTATATAGGAGAGTGCAGCGCTAAAAACTTGTTAATTAGCCTGTTTGATCTCTGGCTTATTGTATTGAATAATATTGTAAATAAAATATTGGATACCATTTAAAAGCCTGTGGCATCATATTAAAGGGAGATATTAGAGCACCCATAACCGGAGAGCATCTATGAAGAGAGTGATGAGTGTAGAGGAAGCAAGAGAGATCTGTAAGGATCATAGCAAGTGGAAATCGCTAGTCTCTGCCTACCCCCATGGGAAAAAGGCGTAATAATATGTATGTATGTATGTACGTATCTTATTACCAGTGATACTTTATTAGTGGTCGGAAGAGAACTGAGTTATGACGTCACTTAATCATGGATCCGCAGGCTGTTAATAGTCGCAGTTATTGTCCAATTGTCAGATTTATGAGGACAAGTTCATTAGAACGGCTCTGAGTTCGCTTAGTTTGCGATTGTGTTTCTGCAGTTAGGAGATAAGTTTTGCAGCTTTCAAATATTGGAATAATTAAATGCTTTTATTATATAACTAGCTGGTGCCCGCGGCTTCGCTCGCGTTAATCCTTTCTTAGCGGATGCCTACGTCATAACATCTACCTGCATGCCAAATTTCAGCCCGATCCGTCCAGTGGTTTGGGCTGTGCGTTGATAGATCACTATGTCAGTCACCTTTGAGTTATATAGGTATATATATGGAATATATATGTATAGATTTTTATATGATCTGACCTGCAATATATGCGATAAATTAAGATGCAAATTTATCGCATATATTGCAGGACAACATATTGATCATTGGAAATACTAATAGGGAACTTATTTTACTTATGTTTACTAGTATTACTTTTGGTAGGTACGTATATTCAAATAAATGCTTTGCTTTTGTTTTAAAAAGTAACCTTCTTCAAAGTTATACTAATTCCTCAGTATAGTTTTAAATAAATTAAGCACACTAAGGAAGTCCAAATTAGCTATTAAGTACTAACGTAGTTTTTAAGTTTTTACTAATATTTGTTGGTCTTAGTTGCCTTAAATAAAGCAATTTTTTTAGAGGTCCTACTATCCTACTAATATTATAAATGCGAAAGTTTGGATGTGAGTTTGTGAGGATATTTGTTACTCAATCATGCAAAATCTACTGGACGGATTTCGATGAAATTTTGTATACGGGTAGAAAAACACCGGGAATAGCACAAAGGGTACTTTTTATCCCGAATTTTCCACGGGAGCGAAGCCCCGAGCGCAACTAGAATTAAATATGTTACAAATATCTCAGCAACTTCTAGTACTCCATACACAAATTACATTCACTGCTAATGAAAACGTAGCCTAATTAGTCAGTCAACTCAGTACTAAACAACTTAGAACAAAACTTTTCCCAATCATAGACTTAAAACAGTTATTCCAACTTAAAGCTTACACAGCCGTAACATCGCTAATAAACTCCATTTCTCATAAACTTTACCATGTAATCCCGCCCTTAATCATCTGGATGCTCGAACAACCAGAGAGGTAAGTTCGCAAAGCTCGAAAAGCCTCCGTAAGCTCGCTCCCCCTTTTTCTCCACATACTTAGCGACGATTTCAAGAGACCGCGTTGGTGTTACAACTTTATACATGTCGCGGTGTGAAGTGCGAATGCCAAATTTTGTTTTTGTTGTTTTATTTTTTTTCTAGCTTTTGCCCGCGGCTTCGCCTGCGTGAATTTCTTACGGGAACAGTGCTTTTTCCCGTGGTAAAAGGTACCCTATGTCCTTTTCAGAACTTCTAACCATGTAGCTATATATGCGAAATTTCAGGAAGATTGGTTCGGTAAATAAAGCGTAAAGAGGTAACAAACAAACAAATAAACTCACTTTCGCATTTATAATATAAGTTAGAAAATTAGAATTAGGATGGTTGATTTTTTTTGTTTATAGTTGTAGGTACCTTGTTACAACAACGGTTGTTCATATTTTTAATCTTCTAAGAATTATAAGGGTCCATATAATCCAAAAGTCCATCAAATCCATCGAATCCAAAGTCCAATGAGCTGCCAAAAAGGTGGGTTTTCTCAATAGGGTTAAGCGCTACTTCACACCTGGTAGCTTCTTACTCTTTATAAAGCTCAAGTCCGTTCTTGCATAGAGTACTGCAGTCACCTTTGGGACAGCTCGGCAAAGTACCAACTGGCCACTTTGAATTCGGTGGAACGCAGAGCCAAAAGAAAAATCGGCGATGAAAAATTAACGAACGCTAAGCTCCACTCGTCGAAAAGTTGCCTGCTTGTCAGTTTTCTAGCGATGTACTTCGGAGAGTGTGCTCATGAGTTGCATGAGCTCATACCGCCTGCCTTTTTCTTTAACAGGACAACCAGACGCACTGCGGGCTATCATCCTTCTTTCATTCGTCGTACATTCGTCTTTCGCTAGCCGATGCGACCTGACATGTATATCTAATAAACAATAAATATTCAATTGCAAAAATTTGACCTACTCCACTTTTCGCGCTACTAAGACATTTTTGTGTGACAATCTATTCCTTGTAATAAAATGTTTTGTGTATAATACCAAGTATTAAGAAGTTATGGAAAGCAGCCCATTCAACCGCAGTGCGCTGACCTGCCGTAGTCCTCCGCAGACTCCCGCGCCTCCCGCTCATAACCCTGAGCCCAGGCCCTGCTCTCACCGGGATGACCCTCCAGAAGTGATCTCTACTGCCGAAATTCAACACTGGATGACATCTATTGAACAGTGCCTTAATGATGTATGTGCCATTTCCTCAGAAGGTAAATTAAATTCGGAACAAAAATTAAGGATTCACAATCTGTGCCGGAAAGTGGGTCATAAAACTTCGCAAATCGCTGTGCAGTATCAATCCCTTAAACAGAAAGCTATCCAAGCCCACAATACTGTACAAATATTAATGGAAAATCAGACCATTACGGAGAAGATTGAGGATCTTGAGCTGAGCATCAAAGAAACTAAATCCAACTGCGGACCTGTATCCTTTGCCGACATGGTAAAAAAGAGTGCCCATAATTTTATCCAGCCCTCAAATATAAAATCAGTGGCCATTTATCCTACTGATAAAATGAAATCCAGCGAGGAGACGAAAACCCTGGTTCAGAAAGTAATAAGGCCAGATGAGTTGAGGCTACATGTGAGAGGAGTCAGGAAAACTAAAAATGGGGGCGTTATTGTTAGTACGGCCTCCAAGGATGACGCTGAATTACTTAAGCAGTCTGTACAATTGTCGCTTTCTGGTCTTGTGGCGGATGATACGCTGAAGCGCAAACCCAAAATCACAGTTATTGGTGTGCCCTCAAATATGCAGTCGCAGGATGTTTTTACGTGTATCTATGAGCAAAATTTATCCGGTAAAATACAAGATATGACACTCGAGACATTTTTGGCCTCAATTAGATTAAGTCATAAATCCGGGAAAAAGGACTCGCATTCATGTAATTACGTCATTGAAGTTACAGCTCAAATACGTAAGGCTATCTTATCACTAGACAGACTGTTTGTGAATTGGTCATCATGCCCTGTAAGAGACTTCACACTGGTAACTAGATGTTTCAAGTGTCAGCAATATGGACATGCAGCAAAGTCATGCCGAGCCGAAAATAACACGTGCGGACACTGCGGTCAACTGGGTCACGCGGTTAAAGAATGTCCTAAGAAAGCAGAATCGCCAAACTGTGCAACTTGCTCATATTTTAAAAAACCAAATGACCACAAAACGGGAGACTCCAAATGCCCCGCCAAAATAATGGCCGAAAGAAGATACATCTACTCAGTAGATTATGAAGGCGTCTAAGAGCGCCAATTTTAACTTAAGTTATGTACTAAGTTCAATTTAAATTATTTATACCTATTTATTGTTCTTGTTATATACAAAAATATTCACCGACATCAATATGTTGAAATTAGTTACAATTTTTATAATTCTTATTATTTTTAGTCCTCTTGGTGAATTTTTGTTATGTTACTTTTTATTTAGAATTAATTAAAGGATTAATTATGGCGTGTATGGTGAGTCCTGGTGACCCGTAACACAGGTTCTTTTGATACCTAGCATGGGCACCAGTTCTCCACAATCACGCACTTTTTATTTTCTGTTCATAAACTTTTTCGTGCAAAATTTTTGAATGTAAGCTGTAATAAATTGTAATTTTAGATTGTGGATGAGAAATAAATACATATTATTATTATTATTATGTTGGTACGCTTTTCAGAGCCACGGGTCCATTGGGACCCGGTCCTTTGAGGCGTTCATGGGGCCAAAGCCAACATGAAGAGGCCTTTTTGTACCTTTTTAATCAAAAAGTGAGATGGCTGCATCTGCGGAGATCTGTCCCTTAGTGTACCATAGGGATATACTAACGGACAGTCCTCCACAGCTGCCGAACTATTGCCAGGTAGGGATTAACAAGGTTTGGGCTATGTGGATGGGATGCTAGTGGACCGGATTGCTGGGTTATGGAGTGAGATACGGACATCTACCTTTAAATCTCTCACAAAAATTTAAGTTAGGCAGATGGTGACTTGCTGCTCTTTGGCTGTACAGCCTGTGGGCCTCCCTAATTAAGCCACCAGTTGGCGGCCAGGGCGCAACACAGTGTGAGCAGCTAAGGGTGTCGAGAGGTGCGGCTCCGGTTTCACCTTCACGGGGGTGAGCCCCGAGAGCGGGTTTCCCCGTTATTACGCCATTACGTGCAATACACTTCCACCCTGGAGCGAGTGTTCCGCTCTTGCTACTCCACTCTGAGCCGGCCGGCTAAGGCAAGCCAGAGGCGGGGGGTGTGTCACTGTGTGTATGTGTGTGTAGGTGCGTGTGTGTGTGGTCCCCCTGGAGATCGGGTCCGTGGTGACGCCGCTCACCAACAGCTCGCCACAAGCTGCCCCTGCGGTGACTGATTGCACTGGAGATCCAGCGGGCGATGGGGTCGTCACATCCCGACGCCATTTATTATTATTATTATTATCCCTTCTTGGTTAATATTCCCCCCACACACACCAAGCGCTTTTCGTCATCATTCTTGATGCGCACAGCCGCACAGCGAAGCAATGGAACTCTCTGCCTGCGTCTGTGTTTCCGAGCACATACAACCTGACTCTCTTCAAAACCAGAGCGAATAGGCTGCTTCTGGGTAAGCTCGCTACATCGTAGACCTCATCTCTGTCTTCGGGCAAGATTGTGGTCAAGACCAAACCCATCTTTAATTAAAAAAATATATATATATAATTTTAACCATTTTTTTCGTATTTTTAACGCAAGGCTAAAAATTTAAGTATCGCGTTAAAATATCGACATGGTTCTTGTGTTAGCAAAAATAAATAGCGTAGGTAAGCCTACATCACACGCCCGGGCGCACACAAGTACGCAATGTTCTCTCTATCACGATATTTATTGCAAGCCCAGACCCTTCTTTTTGGATCAAACATAATATGAATCAAATTATAATCCCATACTCTTAACCCTTTTAGGGACAGTTGAAAAAATAATGCTGTTATTTCAGAAGTTACAGTTTTTCTTTTTTTGTTAAGAAAATAATATATTTCGTTTTTACTGAGTTAGTTTCTACAGAGTATTTTTTTCCGGTGGTTGGTTGCAATGGTGGTTCTAAAATATCACAGAATAAAAATCTTTCTATTATTCGTGACTGTTTAAGTAAATTCTCAATTTATAGTTTGTGATTTACTATGGGAATAAAAATCTTATAGGAAATCATCATACGCTACTCAAATGTATAAATGATAAAATGTATATTTGACGGTATATTTCTAAACTTTTATTAATGGGATGCCATAGGTAGGCATGTTTTACATTTTATCTGTTTTTTAGTCTTGTGGGAATTTTGTTACAAATTAATGAGTATATCAGCTTCAATGATCTTAGAAGAATAAATAATGAAATAATATGTTAAAAATCAGGTTGATTCCTTAATTCATTGTCTCAAAGCAACTTTGTGTAAAAACCAATAAAAACAGTTGTGTCAGCGATATCGATCGCAAATAAAAAGTTAACCGACGCCACCCTCTGAATAATCCAATACAATGGAAACAAACTCCGCTCCTACAATCAGATACGAACGTAAAGGCAGATACCCGCGCGTAAAGTTGAGAATACTAATAAAATATGCAACATATCGAGCGCAGTGCGGCATTGCGATACGGTTCTGCTGCGGTGGCGAATTTAACGTCGCTGCGACTTTGTCAAAGTAAACAAGTGTGCGGGGAGATTCCCCATAGGTTTGTTTATGCTGAAGCTTTGAGGTCGGTGGTATCGCTTACGGATTTAAGGGACCCGTAGATATGTTTCTGTCCAGTAAATCACAAGATCAACACATATCAAAAAATCTGAAAGTTTTCATGAATGTTTAACTTATTTTTTACAGAAAATATTTCAAGAGGAAGAGAGTGAAAAATTACTGCTATTTTCCTGCACAGATTAAAAAAAAAATATCAAATCTAGAAATAGGTATCGCTCATCTAATGCTTATCGAGGTGTCAAAATTATAGAGTTGATATAACGTAAATTAAGGTCGTTCAGTATCATGAGACTAACTAGTTAGAACAAGCAATGTATTCCAGTAATAACACATATTCAAAATCTGATCTAGATATTGTGATCAGAGACACTACATTCGTAACCAGACATTCTCTATGTGGTAGAGTTTCAATTTCCGATCTGACTAACTGTTAAATTTACACCTTTTGCAAAATAAAGTAAGTACAGAAGAAACCACATAAAAATATTAAGTAATTCAATCTTTATTGAGGCCATATTTATTTTTAACTCTTACATACTATTTTCTTGTTGTTATTTAAGTGTTAATGGAGTAGTCCACATCGGTCAGTTTAGAATTGAATTAGTCAGTCTGATTGAATCTGGGATGTGTCTAAGCTATCACGCGTTTTGCAATCCAAAAAATATTTTATCTACTCCATAAGAAATTAAAACATCTTTGAAATATAAGCGATGTGTAAATCTAGCATTGTTGCTTTTACAAGAAAACTTTCCAATTGCTTTGAATACGTCATCAATTGAACAAGTATTGTAGTTTGGACGTTGGTAATTCTGTATAGAATTTATTTTGTACCACCGGTCCAGCCGGCCAATACCCCCGCATAAATATATCGACACGAAGTAAACTTTCTATTTTTAATATGAAACTTTTATCGCACGAAGTTGGGGTATTTCTGAAAATATTGCCGGGTGTATCGAGTTTGGTTTGTGCTGGCGGTTTAAACAAATAAGAAAGTTTTGGGTTAAAATAACGGTATTTATAAATTAATTGCTGGTAAAATATACTACACGTATTTTAATGGGTATAACCTCATAAATGTTTAATTAGATGGAACATTTTCAAGTATAAAAAGAACCACAGCATCAAAAAAAGGACACTAAAACTTTATAAATTTTTCAGTTTTTTTTCATGCTACGACTAACTTTTTAGTGAAAATAAATTAATTTGTTGTTATGATTTCTTTTTACATCAGTGCAGTATCTACGTACACATTTTGATGCGTTGATATCGCTTGTTAGTTCATGATGATGATGATGTCTGACCGATTTCGATCATGGCGACCAATTCATGAATTCAGGACTCTCTCGTGAGCTCGCATGTGGCTTATACAGCTAATCTTATTGGTGAAGATCACTACACACTGCGGGCATGTGAGCACACCTTTAGGTCATATTAAATCTATGGTTATCAAGACACTCCATCTTGGCAACAACATTTATGAGCTGAAAAATAAATGCTTTTTTTTCTGTGCCCAGGTGGCATGGATCCACATCGACCGCCAGATGATCCTTACCATCCACCGGCACGTCATCACGCGGCTGGCGCGCTTCAGCGTGTCCCACGACAACGCTATGACCTGGCTGCTCCATGTAAGCCAGGTGCAGCAGGAGGACAGAGGCTACTACATGTGCCAGGTCAACACTAACCCCATGATCAGCCAAGTGGGCTATCTGCAGGTTGTCGGTGAGTTTCCACAGAGATATTATTACTATTCTTAGTGACCATTTAGCATGGATCTGGTGATTAGCTTCAACGTGTCCCACGACAATGCCATGACCTGGTCAACACTAACCCCATGATCAGCCAAGTGGGCTATCTGCAGGTTGTCGGTAAGTTTCCACAGAGATATTATTAATATTCTTAGCGACCATGTGGCATGGATCTAATGGTTAGCTTCAGCGTGTCCCACGACAACGCCATGACCTGACTCCTTCATGTCAGCCAGGTGCAGCAGGAAGACAAAGGGAATTACTATTAATACATTTGTCAAGTCAACACTAACTCTATGATCAGCTAAGTGGCTACCTGTTCGTTATTAGCAAGTTTCAATATCGATAATTGTTCATGTTTTATCGATCTTTGGATAAAGGTCTTCTTCACATTCCTCTATAACTTTTTTGACTATACCTTTCCGTGCTTCAAGGATTAATTGTGTTGCATTTTATTTAGTACCTATCAGCGGTAGTGATAAATATGACTGTGAGGAAAAAAAGATCTAAAGATTCATAAGTTTTTGTAAGTATATTAATTGGAAGTCCTTCTCAAACCGGCTCGGTAATTCAAATGATTGGGTTTTCATCATTTGACAACATTTTAACATTTTTTTTTCAAATAAGGATTTTTATAAACCAAAATATTAATGTAAACAATAAAAACCTTTTAATAAAATAATATTAGAAGCTGATACCATTACTTCGCATCTGACGCTCTAATTGATCCCCAAAATATTTCCCTCGCTATTTATTATTTAGATTTCGTAACAAAACCAATTTCGAGCAACTGATAGGATAATGACCTCGAGTTACGAAGTATAATAGGATGGTACTAACAAAAAATAATAAAAAATTGATAAGGCACCGTACTGGGCTCGTTTTATAAAGTTTTAATTACTTCCCCTTTAATATCTAAAGGGTTTAAAATAAGCTTCCCTTGCTGCCCTTAAAGCCACGTAATTATTTTTATTGCAGACAAGTACTTCAGCTTTGAACATAAATTGAAACTTTATAAAATATTAATTTAATCTTGGTGAAATTTAGTACGTACTTGTATTTTTGGGTGTAGAAAATGCTGAAATGTTTAGAATAAATTGTTCACATTCAGCTAATGGTACTTCTTAATACTTCTAGTCTGAGTTTTAATGTATTCCTCAATAGGAAACGTATTGACTGCAAAATTATTTCAATATAGGTTTTTTTTTTACTCTACGGTTTTTAAATGTTTATGATTCACGCATATTTAAAAAGTTTCTTACTTTTGTAATTCCCATGGTGTCAAATTTTTATAATTTCCAATGTACTCTAGTTTATCATCATCTCTACCATATAGATAAAAAATAAATGGGCTTTCAAAATATCTTCTACATTTTTATTTTGCTTAAATATCTTTAATATACCTTTTCCTAGTCTTCGCTTTGTAATCTATTCCATAACGTACAAAAAAGTTTTTTTTTTTCAGATTAATTTTGGCATAGCTTATTTTGTTTTCAGCCCCAAAAAGCGAAAAAAGTTATTCGTCGAAAGCCACTTCCACGTTCTCTTGGCAAATTAATAAACACACCAACCAGGATAGATCGTCACCCCGGGCCGCAATAAAACGAAGATAAACCAGTCTCCCAGCGAAGGGGCAAAAAACCGCTTTTCCACTTAAAAGTTGGACCAAACTGCGGCTATATAAAAGACTAAGTGTTTCCCCGATCGACAGTTAGGAGAACACGCCTCGCCGTTAGAATAGTTGTTTTTGCGATGTTTTTAGAAATTGAAACTGTTTTGTCGATGCCGTCGGATGGTCGGTTTTATTTAGCATTTTTGAAGTCTCGTGTTTTTATAGTATTTGGAAATTTTATGAGGTGCATGGTCGTGGCTAGTGTTGATCACTTTTTGTTTATCGAGTTATTTAGTTTTTCTTCGAGGCTTATTTATGAATTCATGACATTACAGATATCAATTAAAATATCAACTATTCTTACTACTTTAATAAGATTTTCAATAGACTTTTCTCGCCATTGAGTATCAGAGCCAACCCGCTATCAGAGCACCCTCCCTCCTGGATCTGGTCTATTTTGGCCGAAATGGAAGTCTATCTCATTGACACAAATCGGCCGTGGCAAACAAATATGACTAGGTAGGGATATAGCTCGGAAACCGCCTGTCTGTGTGGTGTCTCTCCTTAAACTATGACACATTTACTGTCCTGCCCAGCGTGCCCTACTACCTGTACGCTAAAAGACCTGTATGACGCAACCGACGCAACAGATAATGATGTATCTATGGCGTCATATTAGTCATCACAGATTTGACCCGCCGATTCGACACGCTAAGAAGAAGAAGAAGAAGTAGACTTTTTGTGGCTGAGACGATGATGATAAACAGCAATCATCTTTCTTTCTTTCCTGTAACAACAATAAGCAGATGAGAGATATTTTGGATTTCGTTACTATCTCTTTTTATAGTCCCAATTGAATTTCTAGAATTTACCAAAATTTTGGATATTACTTTGAGCTTCATTGATTCACTTATTTATTCGTAGTGCCTCCAAACATCCTGGACGAAGAAAGCACGCAGTCAGCAGTAGCAGTGAGAGAGAACCAGAATATAAGCTTAGTCTGCAAAGCAGATGGATTCCCAGCGCCGAAGATCATGTGGAGACGAGAAGACGGACAGCCCATCTCTGTCGACAGGAGAAAGAAAGGTAAACTGGACTTAGAGATTGAGAGGCAGGGACGCTGCCTGACTAGCAAATTTCATCTTTAAAAAAAAATTATTGATAGGTATTAGGTTGGTAGGTTATCATAATCATAATCATTTATTTGCATAAAATAGGGTAAATTTACAATACATAGATAGAGATGTATAAAATAAGTAGCAAGCCTATTTAGCCATTACAAAATTAAATAGCGTGCAAATTTTACATATTATTTTTAAAATAGTAGCAAGCAATTCCTCTATATCATGCAATGCAATACATCTATACATATAATAAAACAGTAAAAATATTTTGTCTGTACATTTAGTATTTTTGACTGAAATGGATAGAGGGACACTTAAATAGAATAATAGAAAGCAAAAAAATTTTTTTGGAATTTCTTGTCTGTCTGTCTGTCTGTCTGTATGTATGTACGCGTTTCACGCAAAAACTACTGGACGGATTTGAATGAAACTTTTTTTGTTGTATAGCTATTAAGCCTGGGCAACATATAGGCTATAATTTATTTTGAAAACTGGAACACCTGATGAAGAACCTTAACAGAACAGCTAAACTATAAGAAATATGGAAATGGTGCCTTAACAAAAGTCGTTCAACCTGATGAGCATTTTCTGATGACGTATAAATATTGAAGATCTGGAACACCTGATGAAGAACTGCAAGAGACCAGCTACACTATAACATATATGTAAATGGAGCCTTATTATAAGTCGTTCAACCTGATGAGCATTTTCTGCTGACGTATAAAAATTTAAGATCTGGAACATCTGATGAAAAGCTCCAAGAGAGATTTTTCATCTAAGCGAAACTCACGCGGGCAAAGCCGCGGGCGACAGCTAGTAACAAAATAAAATTAATTATCAATAATAGTTTACATTACAAAATAAAAAAAAATAAAAATACGTATGATTTAAGTCAACTTACTATCTAGAAATTCTTGCACAGAATAGTAGCATTTCTCTACAAGCATTTTATACAGCTGCGACCTGAAAGGTTTTAATTTTAGCTCCTTTAAAGCATTTGGCAGCTATAGCTATAGTTTCCATGGGAAAGCTTCTGCTTTACATCTAAATAAGGTATCTTTAAAAATGTTTTCACCAAAAGAAATGAATCATTACGTAGTTTAGGAGAGTAGGTAAATAAACGTTGATTTTGTTCAGAAAAACTATCGGTGACATAAGCACCATAGATATCTTTAAAATAGTGGTCGTTGCAACATATTGCAGTTGATTTTATAAAGACTTTCTAGCAAAAGATAGTGTCACAGACAGAGGTATTAGTTAAAAGATAGAAGGCCATTATTTTCTCAATGTCGGTGCAATAGAAAAGCGGCGATAACTCTCTTTGAGAGCCGTGAGCTAGGATGGAACGCTCGTGCGCGATTGGACGGTCACAAATAGAATCAAATGTTTAACGATCATTTGATTTACCTCTTTTAGCTTCATGCGCATTTTATCAATAACTAAAATAAAGAATATTGTGGGGAAATTCCCGTCAGGAAAAATATACTTAAAAGTATACTGTGACCAAAAGCACATTAATTGATAGATGTCGTAAACTCGCTGGCTGACTGAGGCAAATTTTTCATCATTTTCATTTTCAGAATCTATGAATATAAAATAAAACTCTTTTTTAACAAAAATTGTTCCAATATCTCGTATATTTTTTCTTTTATCCTTATTCCTAGAATTAGTTTTGTAAGAAATCTGAATAACATGGTTTTGACTGAACTGCTCGTATTTCGATAGATGAAAAGCGTTAGTCATAAAAACGTAATAAAAGGTTCAACCCGTTACTATACATAAATAGATACTAAAACCATTTTGTGTGAAAAGTATTCTAATTAGTTAGAATTATAGTTACATTGTGTTTAATTAATGTGTTTAAACTCTCAACGAGGTGAAGACGAGTATCCATTATCCGCTATAATCCGGTTTCATCCAGAATAAAGCTGCTTTATTTATTAACCATTGTGTCTGGAGCCGACAGGAGCGTCTGCAGCATTATACTCTGTACATTCAACTTGTATTATTGTTATTGCTCAACGTGTAATTAGCCAAATGCGTGAGTTGTATTTCTGTTCTGGTCGATTACGTCTAGATAGGGGCTAGATGTAAATCAAAATGATACCTAGAATTTCTAATCAATCAATCAAATACTTTATTTGTAAAACATTGGTAGTAGTAATAGGTATACATTAGGGTGGAGCGCGGATGTATGGGGAATATTTTTTTTCTTTATTTTGAATTCTAATAGTGAGGGATTTGTGTCTTACCCGAAATTAATACTATATGTCAATTTTGATATAAATCAAACAACATCTTTTGCCTCCGCACTGACTTCAAAGTTTTAAAATTTTTGAAAAATTTGCTTTACCTGTCAGACCTTTTATTGACATGTAAACGGGTTCAAATTATGTGAATTAACACAAAATGTGTTAATTAAGCATAAAATAATATGTTTTAATGTAAAAAGTAAAAAAAATTACATTAAAAAAATAAAATTAATTTGCTCTAAAATGACACTTAATGTCAAATTTCGGCATTTTCTCTCTTAATTCTAATTCAGCCTGTATGGCTCTCAATTGAGATGTTTTAGTGTAATGTTAAGTGGCTACTTCATCTGTGATCTTCACAACTCATTCAACAGATTGCATGGGACACAGAACTTAAAGAATAACAGCTGATTCTCGCCACCAGGCTGTACTATACTGCCAATTTCTCCAGTCAATAATTGTATAAAAAATGGTGGCTAGATACAATCGTTTTGCCAATATATTATTTCTATATCATTTAAAATATTGAAATTAATATCTGCCACTACAAAAAATCTTGGGGTTGTTGATGTAGAAATACTGCGTGCCTTCAAACTACGACGAGCATCCAACTCACGTATTTGCTTCTACGTGACAATTAACATAGCCAGAAAATATTGTCGTTGTACACAAAATAGCCATTTCTTTTTGAGTGACTGGGTTCTAATATGCTTTCTAAATCTTCGTGTAAATAATAATGTTAAAAAGAGACCGAGAACCATCTTAACTCTGATGGTTTTTCTTTTAATACAGAACCACAATGAAGCATATAGTTTCACAATTAATGTAGCCGAAGTGATCAGGCCAAGTGATGATTTTTCCGTCGCTATATAAACCTAACAGTAAAATTTTACTGTTCAGTCAACGAGCATGCGACTATTTAACTGTAGATGTATCGTAAAGCCTAATCTTCGGGAGAGTTGCCTGAAATTATTTCTGATACGTACAAAGATCTGTGAATATTTCTGGGAGCTTATTTCTTTACAATCAATAACATTTGCTCATGTTTTGGCACTTTCTTATATCTTGGACAATTGCAGTGAGTAAAATCTTTGCATTTGCAAGCCAAAATATCAAAAAGCATCATACTATCCCGTCGAAAACTTTTCAAGTCTGCAGATGAAATTAATTTGATGGACTTGAGCAGATTTTTACATTTTTTATGATGAGCGGATAACAATTAAATATCTCTGGAAAGTATTACTGTTGGTATGAATGCAGTAAGCCATAAATATTTAATTTTTTATGACAAACTTAGCAATTTCCGAAAATATAGGCTGCTTTTTTGACCTTCTTATAGTTTACCTCGTCAACTCTTAAAACTTCATATATCTTTGTAAGTTGGTAAAACATTTGACTTTAACATACAAAAATCATTAACTAATGGACACATTACAGGCAATCCGAGCCTTTTCCATTATAGTACTAAGAATTTATACGATATTTGTCAAAAAAATTGTCAAGCGCGTTTTCAATTATTCATGCGAAAACTGACCCTCCTTTGCACCCCCGTACTCTTCTTTTAAGTAGTATTGTACCTTGTTTATTATTTTTTATTGTAAATAGAGGATTTTACCTTTCTGAAATTAATATGAATTATACATATATTTGTCATTTTAATAAAATTAAAAATCTACAAACTTGAGTCTAAAATCGACTATTCGTAAAAGTTCAATGACCTTGCGGAGACGGTTACCCTATTTTTTTTCAAATAATATTTTAAATGTGTATGTTTGAGACCAAAAGGCATAAACTTTTCACTATTAGAAATTCAAAATCAGAAAAAAGTAATTTCGCTCCACCCTAGTATACATGTTATATATATGGTCTACAGCTATTTCATAAATGTACAAAGATGGCACTGTCAATATTTTTAAAGATTTATACTTTGGCTCACAACTGTCTCTGGTCTCTAATGATTTAGGACGAAATATTGAACTAGAAGTTTTTAAACTAAAGTGGTCAGCGCTACCAAAAATATTTTTTTGATATTACAAAATTTCAACATAGAAACAAGTACCTAATGCAAAACCTTAATGTGAAATTTAAAACCCGGTAAAGCCTATTTGTGCAATAATAAAAAAATGTAAAAATATAAATGGGTATGTTATTGACGTGTCTGTTAACACTTACTCATATGAGCATTTTATTGTTACAAAATATAATGAAGAAGACAAAATAACGTTTAGAGAGCATTAGAAATAAAACAACATCCTATAGAATTGCCAAGAGGAAATTCCATATCAAATTATATCATAAGGCTTGTTCCTGATGTCATAACAAAACCGTGACTTTAAACCGACGCAATCCCACTTGGAGCGGATTAAACCAGAAAAAACCGGATAATTGTGGTACAGAAAAGCTGAGTATTCCCAGCAAATTAAACGGGGACCTCGTTGGCGTTCACAAAGGCGGCCAAAAATTGAGTTTAATTTTAAGAGCGATTTTCTTGTACCGGGTAAAATGTGGAATCAACGTGTGGTGTGAAGGGCCCTTGGCGTTAATTGTGTGTGGTGTGATGCCCTCCTGTCACAGCCACCGCCAGCTGATGATTTGGGAGGGCGAAGGTATTAATTATCTCGTCGATGTTTTCAATTCGTTTCCTTTTGTCTGATTTAATGTGAGAGCAAATCCACTCTTTATTTGACAAGCTGTTATGTTAGAAAGAATTTGGGTTTGCAATTAGGTCTTGTAAAACGGTGTCGTTTATAAAGGTTTAAGTATGTTATTTGACTGGATAAAAGAACCAATTTATTTGTAGGTTTCAACCTTTTTATAGCATATGTGTTCGGTACATCTATTATGAGTTTTGTTAAGCTACAAATCGACTTATATATTTTTTTATTTAATAGAATTAACAGTCTGCAATGATATTTAGGGCTAACTTTTAGTCTACCTGATGCATCCTGCAAACATGGTCCAAGCCTAGTTAAGCTTTTCTTCCTTCCAATTCAACTAGAATCTAGTCTTCCTAATGTATAATTAAAAGATATAAAATGGATTTCACACGAGCTGTTACAGGAAATTAGCCAAACAAGTTTCAAAAAGCACCGCAACCACAATACAACAAGCATTACACGATGCAGTTTACATTTAGCCCCAAGAGCGTACAATAGCGCAGTAATTGCTTTATACATCCTCTCTCATTACATTCGCAGCGTCCTGGCTGGTCAAATGAACGCTACAAAATAAAAAGATTACAGAAATATATCTTTGTGGACACAATGAGTGAAAGATCTGTAATAAATTTATGATTGCTTGTGCATCCTCGATGGAGGTCAATGCGATGGCTGAAGATAGGGAGAGATGGACTGAACTCCACCGACAAGAATAGTGTTCTTAAATTTAAATGAATGTGCTTCCTCGCTTATTACATTCGCAACGACCTGCAGTCAAATGTACGCTGCAAAGTATGGAAAAACAAACTCTAAGCCTTAATCGAAATTAGACTTTGTGAAGTTCTTACTTCCCATCGCATATGTTATCCACTGGTGTCAGATTTTTTCTCAAATTGTGAAGAGAGAGATTTCTTGTAGAGTTCCGGTGTACAGTACAGAGTTAGAAGATTGCTTGACTCTACATGAGATCTTACAAATTTTTGAGAGTGCGTGCAATATTAATGAAGATAAAA
Organism: Ephestia elutella; assembly: GCA_018467065.1. NCBI lineage: Eukaryota > Metazoa > Arthropoda > Insecta > Lepidoptera > Pyralidae > Ephestia > Ephestia elutella. The sequence continues at coordinate 747,371 of CM031585.1, read as the reverse complement.
CTAAATATATAATTTTTTCTATTCGCAATTGGGCTGAAATTAGTAATATATCACATTCTATCACAGCTCATAGATGTGGCTTCCCGTAGACACAAAATTGTGAATGTCCCACCATCTCTCCCGCTAAAATAGTCAAATATCTGGGTGTATACATTGATTCTAACCTAACATTCAAGCACCACATACATACTATCTCACAAAGAGTTAGGAAGTTGACATATATTTTTAAACAGTTACGAGATGTAGCAGATAAAAGGACAATTAATATGGTTTATGATGCTTTGGTCAAATCAATAATAACTTATTGCATTTCTACCTGGGGTGGAAGTTCAAAAACAGATTAGGGCTCAAAGGTTAATACTAAAAGTTAGTCTATCTAAACCGAGACTTTATCCCACGAAAAAACTTTATGAAGATGACAAGGTACTGACTGTTAGGCAGCTGTATATTGCAGCAACAGTAATGCGGATGCATTCTTCCCTATTAGCAAGTGCACCGAAAGATATGTCCAATAAAAGAAGACAATATGCAGTCTGTGAGCGCACATATGTTAACACGGCGTCTGCAAAAAAGTTTTACATTTTTTCGTGGCAGCATGCTGTATAATAGGATAAATCAAAAATTGGATTTGTTTAGATGTAAGAAAAGAGAATGTCAAATGAAACTGAAGGAGTGGCTTGAGGATCTAGATTATGAGGCTACAGAAGATATTCTAGACATCCCAACTTAAACTTAATTTTATTATATATTTAATAGAAAAACAAAATGCAAGAAATAAATATGTATTATATTATATAATCTTATAGGCACTTTATCTAAGAACTTCACACTATTGTATTGCTATATATTTTATTTGTTCGGATATGGCAAGGTGACCTGGTGGCTCAAGATACAGGCCTCGGCCTAGTTTGAGTCTCCAGGACTCCCACAAGTTGTTCTAATTTAGGTGTTCTATTTTAAGTATATTGTATAACTTGTGGAGTTAAATTAATGAATTTTGAATTTTATGTATTATGATCTCGTCTTTTGAACATTTACATGATTCTACTTACCTCGGTTTATTTATATTTTCATTTTTAATGGACGGAATATTTAGGCAATAATAGAAATACTTTTGTTGTACTGACTTTAACATTTGCTATTTAGGGAATTATTTTATGCCATAATATGATACAATGTGGCATTTCTAACGTATAATTATTTTTCGTGTAAACACAGAACTCATTACCCACTTGATGCGGCATACGCCACCCGAATTTTTAATTTTTATGACTTTTTAAGCTAGATTATTTAACCGTCGGCCTCACGTAAACATCCCTTTGAGCCCGCGACGCCTCCCGCCTTTTAATGAACTTTCTACCCATTTATCATCGCAGGGTTGAATGAAAAAAATATCAACTTTTTGCAATTCCAAGTTGGAATATAATTTTTACAGTCATGGTCACGTTTTGGACAATAAGCGAGGCCATCTGAAATAAACTCTATTAACTTCTAATAAAGTTGCTAATTAAAGGGTAGGTCTATGCCCCATTCTTTCCTAAATTGGTATGGCGACGTTTTTTTATAAATTGAATTATAAATTCTGAATACCTAATTTGAGCATAAACTTCTATCGATAGCGAATTCTAAGAAATTATGCGTTGACTATGGCGGGGAAAACGAGGGGTTAGGCCTTTACCCTAGTGTTCCAAGGATGATACCACGCCTTATAAATATTTTATTAACTATCTCTCAAATTTCAAATATGATAATGAGATTAATTCTACAATCCTTGTTCAAGAATATCCATATTTTAATGAAAAAATTTGATATTGTTAGGTTTAGATGCTGTCATGTTCTTAGATCCAGTGTAATTCTTTTAGACTAGCTAAAACAATTTTTATCTTCATTGCATTTTCAAGACAAGTTTTTAGTTAAATTTAAATTAATTTTGAACTGAACAGCAGTTTAAGAACTGTAAAACCATGCACAATTTTCATATAATTTTAAAAGTTACATTATTAACATAATTAAAAAATGCAATTTAAAAACTTGTGAATTATGTACGTACTATAATGAATTCTTTCTCCCCTAGTGACGGTCTACGAGGGAGACACCCTGAGCCTACAACGAATTAGTCGGACGGAGATGGGCGCGTACTTGTGCATCGCTACTAATGCAGTTCCTCCCTCAGTGTCCAAGAGGATCATCGTCGATGTTGAATGTAAGCATTGCTTTTTACACAACTGACCAAAAAAGGAGTGTTATGTTTTCAGGATTCATGTATGTATGTATGGAAGTTTCTTTATTCCACCATAAATCCTGAATGGCTTAACACATTTTAATGTCAAAGATATTTTTAAATTCCTTGCATTCGACCAAGTGACATAGGGAGTTGTCTGTCGTGTTTTTTTTTAAATAAATTAGCTTGTTATACTAGCTTTTAACCGCAACTTCTTCCACGCGTAATTTCATTTCTCTGGCAGTCCGTACTAGTAGTAGAATACATGTATAAATCATAATGAAACAAAATTTACTTTAAAGTTACACTGAATTCGTATCCAATACCTACACTAGGAATATCTATATCGAAACTCTTTTATCTGAAATTATTTTCACTATAATATCAAGTATCCAGTATCCACCGTCCAATGCAATTCCCATCCAATCACAGTTCCCTGTTGATTCATTTGTTTTTTCACCGGACGGCTGCAGCGCGAAAAATATTATCTTTCAATTACCGCCATCTTGTATTTAGTCAGCTGTGGACTTGTTATAGACTGGGAATAAAGGGAAAATGGCGGGATTTGTCTTTTCATTCCAAGACAATTTATTTACTGTTGTTATTTTACGGTCAAAGCCCGTTTTGTTATCGTTAATTAGACATTTTAATAGAATTGCGAAGTTTAAATACGATACAAAATGGTTTTTGAAACTCAAAGAGTTTGATTTAAAATAATTAATTTATTTACAAGTTTTTTTTAATAATCTATTTATATTTTCACAGTTAATTTTAGTCCATTGTATACAATGTGCTTTTTATCTATTAATCTATACATTATAATAGTAACTTTAGGTAATGTCTGTTTATAGGAGATAATTTAAGAAAAAAAATATAATCTTTATATCTATTAGGATGGATTAAGGAAAGAGGTATATTTTTTAGGTATACCAAAGTTCAAAGTCATACCAAGAATTTGGAAAAAAAGCTGTGACCACTTTTAGTAACAGGTTTAATAAATACTTTTAATTATTACCAAAACAACAGTTTCCAAATGTAATTCCCATATTAGCAGAATACACTGAACCAATATTGATACAGACGGACAAACAAAGCGATGGGCGATACCGGCTAATTCCCAACGGCCCCGCTAATCCTATTGTATCCCATACTTAAATCAAACAACAATGTATAGCCCACATTATCTATGTTTATGCTACTTAAGTAAGGGATACAAAGGGAATATCAATTTATCAATATCATACTCACTACCGCCTATACTAATATATATGGTAAAGTTGACGAGGTTTTGTTTGTTTATACACGCTGATCTGTTAAACTAGGCCGTCCGCACACGGAGCTACTCAAAAATGACGGAATTTGTCAGTAATTACAATTACAAACCAGTTAGAAATTGTCCCTAGCACACGACGTTACAAGTTGCAAACTCAAGTTGCAATGATTCAGTCAGGTTACTCAGGTTTGGTTTTTTTGCTCACAAAAGCACACGGTTAATAAGACGGAAAAATTTAACAAAAGCAAACATGTCGATTGGATCGAGTAATAGACGCCAAAGGAAATTTCGCAAGTTTTGAGTTCACCCGTACATTGGAAATAATGTTAATTGCAGATTGTTAGTTGCAGTATGAGAGCAGCGTGAAATAGATAACAAATTTTTAATATTCAATGTTTGGTCGTTAATTTTTCTCAACAAAACACAGGAAACTCTAGTTACTAGTAGTGCGGCGACCGGTATGCCGCGTCACCCGTGATCAGTTGCTAACGCGATACTAACTGGTTGGTGACTAGTCGCGTCGTGTGCAGAAGCGTCTCATCTGAGAATGTATGGGCGGTGACGCTCAAGTAACTTGTTAGTAATTTGAGCTTGTAACTAGTTATTTTTAAGTAGCTCCGTATGCGGACGGAATAACAGTCGATTTTGAAGATTATTTTTATCCACATCTTAAACTTGTATTTTTTACTGACCATGACCGAACGAAGAAACTTTCAAAAAGAAAATGATTGAATGATTTTATTTAATGTTTAAATAGGTATATTTTAAATCATGTACTGACCATGTTTTATACTTATAAATAAAATTAAAACCTAAATACGTTAAGTTGAACCTATGATCTCAATAAAGAAAAAGCAGTTACTACCTACTCAATGCAAATACAACCAAAAAGAACCCTCCTAAATTTTTACAGAAACAAAAACAAGGGTGCGTAACAGCGTATAACTCTCACCCTCATAATGAACTCCTCCATAAGGACATAAAAGAAACCTGGAACTTTATAAATATTTTAAAACGTCATAGAATATTAAAGCGTATCACGCGAAAGTAATATTTCCCGTGAAAATTGCGGTCATAAAGTGAAAAATGAGAATTACATTCGCCCGTGTGCGTTTTATTATCGGACTGTGAGGACGGACGATCTATCATTATTGAAACTTAAATTGCTTTCGCCGCGCACTAGATGGATAGACGTGTCGGGGGCCGTGGCAGTTTGTGTCTTCTGAAGGTAATTTGTGATGTGGTAGAACGGACAAAGATGTTATTATTTTTATTTCCATAGAATTCAAAGCCATATTTTATTTAAATGGGTTTGTTTATTACTATTACGGCTATATCCCGTGACGGTAGGCAAGTGAAAACTAAAATATGAAATAAACTAACTATTAAATAAATTAACTTATATAAGTTTGAACTGATTTAGTTCAGATTTTTGTACTTTTAGCAAATATTTTTATCAATGTTATCTAAAAAATTGTCGCTGTATATCACCGACTCTGCTCCCGTGAGAATTTCTGAATGATTTTAAATGAATATGATAAAATACTATTAAAGGTACAAAATTAATTTATTGTTTTTCAAAATAATCTCCCTTGGCGTCTATGCACTTTTTCATTCGATGAAACCAGTTTTGAAAACTTTTGTGCCACTCCTCTGTGGTGACCTCTGAAACGTGTTTTTCATACTCCTCGACAGCCTCTTCTGGTGATGAAAATCGTTGACCGCGTAATTGGTTCTTAATTTTTGGGAACAAAAAAAAGTCACAAGGTGCCAGGTCGGGACTGTATGCAGGATGACTCATGAATTTTACATTTTCTCCTTCAAAAAGTCGTTTGTCTGTCTGGCCGTGTGAGAACTAGCATTGTCGTGGTGCAGGATGATACGGCGTTTACGGTTATTTTTACGGAGTTCGTCAATAACTTCCGGCAAACAAATGGTCGTGTACCAGTCACTATTCACTGTACGACGATTCTCTAAAGCAACAGTAGCCACGTGTCCAGTTTTGTTAAAAAAAAGAAGCAATCATCCGCTTAGATGCACTTTTCACGCGCGCCACTTTGTTTGGTTTCGGCTCATCTTGAAAGACCCATACGCTCGATTGCTGCTTTGTTTTGGGATCGTAGCAATAAATCCATGTTTCGTCACCTGTTACTATGTCCCACACCAAATTTGACGCACCTTCGTTGAATCTGGTAAGCATGGCACTGCACTAAGTGACGCGGTCCGTTTTTTGAGCCTCGGTCAAGTTGTGTGGGATCCACCGCGAGCACAGCTTTCTCACACCCAAATGTTTGTGTAGGATTAATTGTATTTGAATCATGCCTATTTCTAAGGATGCGCGAATTTCATGGTAGGTCACATGCCTGTTTGTTTCAATCATACGGCGCACAGCATTGATGTTTTTGTTGGTCACAGCGGTGGACGGCCGACCATCGCGAGATTCGTCACTGAGATTGATACGACCACGCTTGAATTCTACCAAACCAGCTATAAACAGTTGTCTTGCATGGTGCTTCATTGCCAAAAGCTGTTTCAAGCCAAGCGATGCTCTGTTGAGCTGTCAAATTACACTTAAAATCGTAGAAAATCATACTACGAAAATTTTCCCGAGTTAAATCCATGTTGATGCAGACACACAATTTTTTAAATGGCGCCACAAGGTAAAAACAAAAGACAGTCAGATGAAACAAACTGCATTCTACAGCCAAAGAGTTCTATTTCCAAATGTTGCAATAAATTTTTAAATATTTTTTATGTAAGTGGCTAGTTCCGGAAACTTACAGTGCGCCCTATGTATCTACCAAACAACGAAAGTCTCCAATATTTTGCATGGAAGAGAAACAAACAACTTATAAACTTTAATATTTACAAATTTTAGTTTAACTAAGGAATAAGATTTCATCTTAAGCATGATAATACCTCTACTTGTTACACGACTGACCAAAAAAGGAGTGTTATGTTTTCAGGGTTCATGTATGAATGTAAGTATGTATGTATGTATGTAAGTTTCTTTATTCCACCATAAGTCCTGAACGGCTTAACATATTTTGATGTGAGAGGTATTTTTAGATTCCTTGTATTCCTCCGAGTGACATAGACTATATGACGTCATCATTAAAACAAAATGGCGGATTATATATGCGATAAATAACCAAAACATAAAATTTGATCAATCGTATCGAGTGGGGTATCAAATTGAAGGGCTTTAAATGGCGATTTCAAAAATGTATACTTATATGTTTGTATGTACTTTTTGTGTAAAAACTTGTCAGTCGTGTTTTTTATTTTTAATAATTAGCTTGTTATTTATTTAGTCATTTAACCTTTATTGCACAAATACAGTGTAGTGCACAATAGGTGGCCTTAATGCAAAAGCATTATCTAAGAGTCGACCTTTGGGGTAAGCAGAGAATTTAACTGGGTCTAATAAAGGGATTTCAGAAACGAGACGGGGAGACAAGATGTTTTTGTTGTTAAATGCTTCTAAATTACAGACGACATTTAGAACCCTGTTTAACTATTGATCTCTTTCTAGTTTCTCCAATGATCTGGGTGCCGAACCAGCTGGTGGGCGCGCCGGCGGGCACCGACGTCACCGTGGACTGCCACACGGAGGCACATCCCCGGGCCATCTCCTACTGGGTGTATGACAACGTCATGGTACTACCGACGAAGAAATACGCTATTAACACCGAAGAAAACTCTTATAGGTAAGTTTTTATTTTATTTTATGTTTAAAAACGGGGCAAAGCAGGAATCCCATCTACCATGCACTATAATAATAAATCCTCAAGTGATATGAGCGAGATTTGCGACATGTTCTCTAGCTTTTTTAAATCTGTCTTTGAACCCTCTACGGTTCCTCAGGGGAATTGTTATTCCTCTGATTCTGTTTCTGATAATTGTGAACTGATAAGTAACATTCAATTTAGCCTTGCCAGTATCACAGAGGTTTTACGATCGCTTGATACCACTAAGGGTTCTGGACCAGATGGAATTCCTGCTATCTTCCTTAAAAATACAGCCAGTGCTATTTGTAGTGTATTAGTAAGCCTCTTTACATAATTTATAATAAGAGTGTATCAGAGGGAGTATGCCCAAGTGTGTGGAAGCAAGCAAATATAGTGCCTGTTCATAAAAGTGGCCCTAAAAATGATGTAGAAAACTTTCGACCTATTTCTTTGTTATCAATTCTTGTTAAGATAATGGAAAGACTTATTCATGACCAAATTTACCCAGTTCTGCATCATATCCTCATACCTAAACAGCATGGTTTTGTCAAAAAAAGATCAACGGTCACTAATTTGCTTGTTTTTGTAAGCGACATTTTTGAAAATATGGATGCGGGATATCAAACGGATGCCGCATACACAGATTTTGTCAAAGCTTTCGACAGGGTAGACCACAACTTGTTGTTGAAGAAGATTTCTTTTAACGGTATTAGAGGAAGTTCACTGAGATGGCTTACATCTTATATTGACAACCGAACACAGAAGGTAGTTATAGCTGGAGCTCAATCTAATTTTGAAAAAGTCACTTCTGGAGTGCCTCAAGGCTCCATTCTTGGACCCCTTTTATTTAACTTATTTATCAATGATATAAACGAATGTTTTCATCACTCTAAATTTTTGTTATACGCCGATGATCTAAAAGCATACAAGGTAATTAAAAATTGTATGGTCCAAACCACACATTTCTCTATTTTTATTTTGTATAGTCAGTAAATCGCCGCGCCGCGCATATTATCATTCTTTTAATTGTAAAATTAGTTTACGTTTTTCGCCACATCAACGCGGACGCGTACTCATTATCACTATCATTTTATCATTTCTAAATCTAAGTTTCCAGACGTGCAATAAATATCATTCCTATCAATATCATCTTTCTCTTATCAAGCAGTCAAAGGTGTCCCGTACATCTTTATGGTCCTTCGAGCATTTTGAACAGCTCAGGGTCATTTTCGCGTGGACTATATAATTCAGACAGTTTTCGTGTGAGTGATTCTGTGCAAGCAATACCTTGGATGCAGTGCCATTTTATCAAAGGATTATCAAGGATCTTAGCAAGCAGCTGAGGCCACTAGCAGTTATCAGGTTACCAGTTCACAGCAGAACAAGTAAGAACTTTCCATTTCACTAGTATCCTATCAATTACTAGCTATCAACATGGAAGATCTTTTGGCAACCCAGAATCAAATTATGGGAGCTATGAATCAGCTCCTCATCAATTTCAAAAAAGATGGGGCAGATCGCAAGACTGTTCCATATATCAAAAAGCATCTGGAGACACTGGAAGCATACTGGATTGAGTTCCAGACCAATCACAATAAGTTATGTGAGTCCGAAGATCAGTCTCATGTATACTTTTCTGAAAATCATTATCAAAAAGCTTATCAATTTTGCAATGAAATTCGTGCAGTATTTCATAAGTACATTCCACAAGATCCTAAGCCGCTGGTCAGGCCGGCGACTCCTTTAGCATTGCCTAAATTTTTAGACAACCCTTCTGATCAATTATCACCCAATGCCACTCCCTCTGGGACAACCCCGGGGACCTCTCAATCAATAGAACTTCCATCATTCACATTCTCCAAACAACCATCCAAACTAGTTTCGGGCGGAAATAATAGTAGGTTAGAGGAGATGTTGCATAAGCAAAAGAGCAACTTTAGGGCATTTTCTCGCACAGTATCAAAAACCAATCTAGACTCTTTAACGGCTAGGTGGGAATTAGAAGATTTTCTCAAGTCGGTCAACTCACGATGGTCCACTATTGACGAGCTCCACTGGGAGATTGATAGTGAATTGTTTGAGGACAACCCCGACTACGATCAAGCCTACAGCATGTATGAAGAGAAATTCAATCAAATCAAGAAAGAAGTTAACAACAAGATGTGGTCTACCTGCCATCGGGAGAAATCAACCCCTCAAATTGAGATTCCTACTTTCCATGGGTCTTACCATCAATGGACTTCCTTCAAAGATCTTTTCTGCGAAGCCATCCACAATAACAGATCAATCTCAAATGCGCAAAAATTACAATATCTTAAAGGTAAACTTCGGGGAGAAGCCGAAAAAATTGTACAACATCTGAAAATTACTTCTGACAATTATCAAGTCTGTTGGGACATTTTGAACCACAGATATAATCACAGCAAATTAATTTTCGGCTCTCACATCAATATCATTCTCAATTTACCTACTTCTCAGCAGCAATCATCTGCACATATCAAGAAAATTCACGACAGTACCATCGAAAGTTTAAACGCAATCAAGAACTTAGGTATCGACATATCAACATGGGATCCTCTATTGGTGCATCTCATTTCTCAAAAACTCGATCCTGAAAGTCATAAGGAATATATCGAGTCCCTTAAAAATCCCAGAGATTTACCCAGTTTAAAGGATTTCACCGATTTTCTGGAAAGCAAATTTACATCTTTAGAAGTATCAAAACGTAAGCAGGAAAATATGGTTCCAAAATCATCAAATCAGCTTGAGAATTCAAATTCCAAAAAACATAATTATTTGAAATCATTTAGCAATCAAACTAAAAACCATATTTCGAACAAAAAGGCACAAACAGGATGCCCAATATGCAAAAAATCGCATGGAATTTTTCATTGCGACACGTTTCTCGGATTACAACCTACGGAACGTCGCAACATAATTACGAAATACAAACTTTGCATAAATTGCCTTTACGATCATCACGGTAATGCGTGCATGTCCGAAAAAAGGTGTCGTGAATGTAATGAACAGCACAATACTCTCATCCACGATGCTTTCATCAAGCAACAGCAATCGGATCCCCGAAAAAATGTAAATCACGTATCCCAAAATTACATCAATGAAACTCTCCTAGCAACAGCCTACGTGAAGGTGCAAGCAGTAGACGGGACTCTTATCAATCTACGGGCTCTCATCGATCCCGGCTCTCAGGTTTCTCTTATCTCTCTTAGGGCCGCGGAGGTGTTAGGGCTTCCCCGTCAACATTGCAAGGGTACTATTTTCGGTATAGGTTCAAGCGCAAATTCAAGTAAGGGTGTTATGACAATAACATGTCACTCTAATCACAGCGACTATTCATTTTCCACTGACGTTCTCGTCATGTGTAATCTCATATCTAGTTTACCCAATTGTTCATTCCCCAAACCATCCTGGCAATTCTTAGAAGGCATACAGTTAGCAGACCCCGATTTCTATATCAGTCGTCCCATCGATTTGTTATTGGGAGCTGACATATATAGTTCAGACTGTAAATTATTCCAAGAAGACCTTGATAGACTCACAACTTATTGTAACAATAATAAATTAAAACTAAGCATATCCAAATGTCATTATATTCAATTTAGTAAAAAGCGTAATAATATAAATTTCAATTATTCTTTATGTGACACGGGAATAGCTAAAGTAAATAAAGTCAGGGATCTTGGAATAATACTTGATTCAAATCTTCACTTGGATCAACACATAGAAAAAATTACCAATAAAGCCTTTCAGATGTATGGTTTCGTAATAAGATCGTCGCGTGATTTTAAAAAGCCTTCAACCTTCATTTATTTATATAACACTCTAATACGCTCGCAATTGGAGTATGCTTGTTGTATTTGGGATCCATTTTATGAGAAATATAATACTGCTATAGAAAGGGTACAGCGAAAATTCAGATTTGAACTTTCTTTCTTGAAATTTCTGAACTTGGAACTGCCATACTGCTCATTATTATTTACTATGTGGGGACGCCAGCGCGAGCACCAGACGGGTGATCAGTCCACTTATGCTGGGACCATTTCACCCTATTCCCCGAGACCACACTGCTCATACTCAGAACAGAATTAAATTCATCAAAAAAAATACATTGGACGCTGATTGATTGGTATATCAATGCAGAATGTAGAAGTTTGAAATTTTGCAGAGAGTTACTTTATATAGTTTAAGTGAGCACTAAGAAAGACAATTTTGAAAATTCCACCTTTAAGAGCCCGCACTAGGCCGATGACAACTAAGATTTTCCCCGCTACCCGCTACCCAGTTCGCCCGCACGCATCCAATCCGCGTTCTAAATAAATGCTCGCGGGGCCGCGGGCGGCGCGGCGGCTCAGAGGCGGATGGTTAAAGCATGCGGGCAATTATACGTATTATTTTTTAAAAGCTTTATAAAAAGATATTTAAAAAAGTAAGTAACATAATCCCTGCCTTATCTATAGAGTACTTTATACAAAAATTTCCAATCTTTATTTTAATGAATTGCTTGAATAATAGCAGTATAAAGTGTTAATTATAGGTGATTTGGAGGCAACTTCGCAATTTTTTTCTATCGAGAAAATTCTATGCAATCGTGTTTTTGAGTAACATAATCCCTCGTGCTAGTCCTGAAGTTTGCTATATCTTAATTTTACATTCAGTTTTACATTAATGTAGATATTACAGACGATCATGTGAAGCAATCTAACCTAGTACGGGCCCTTAAGGGGATGAAAAACTGAATTCACGCGGATGAAGCCGTGAAGTTACAGAATTTAGTGAATATAGATTTATAATCAGCCAGCGAATCTAATCATTACATCTTTCTAACATCAGCACAGTAATGTTGGTTGCTGGATCGTTTGACATACATACATATTGTGCAGAGCAACTACGCTCTGCTGCCAGAAAATGTGGCAGAGAGAATCCGGACAAACGAAGCGGCGGGAAGAATTCTGTACCGGAACTTCACCGGGAAAAAACCACCGGTAAAAATAAGTACCGGGAAAAAATCTCCACGCGGCACCACGTTTGCCCGACTAAAACCTAACTAACTTAACGCAGTCTGCTACCACCGTAGCTTATGAAGGGAGCTACAGGGCCCTATATGATAACCTATAAATTAACTACAATTGAACACTTACCAAATTAAATCTTCTTTCTCTTCGGATCCAAACTTGAGTGTCTTCGGGAAGGGGGAATTCCTAATCACCCTACCTAACCCTTGAGATCTCAATTCCCCAGGACAAATAAATAGATTTCTTCCCGTAGTTTCACTCGGGAACAGCCAGATGTGAACAGCCAGCCACGTTTCACCTCTCACAAGAAAAAGTCACAATAACAGAGTTTTTCACAAACCCAAATTCAATAGTTATTTAACAAACAGGAAATTCACGATTATCACTCAAACTAAACAACAAGCAAAAGACGCGAGACCGCTCCGCGTATTAAAATCAAACCGATATCGCCCGGGACAATGCAATGGCGGACCACACGCGACGCCATCCACGCTAGCAGTGTGAGAACCCCGCGGCCGCCTAGCGGCAATAACAGGAAACGCCTGCGTTTAGTTTTACCCAATATATTACAAACATCCCCCCGTCCCGGTCTGAGAAGCAGACCGCTAGCTTACTCTACGGGAAGGCGGGCGAGAGAGGTCACACCTCTCCTTAAAATCGAACCGTCGACCAACACCTCAGCCACACGCGGAGTGCCATCTCCGCCAAGAATCAAACGTAATATGCGAGCTCGTCGCCAAAGCAATGAGGGCAAATTTGCCTCTTTTAACAATACTAAATCACCCTCCCTGGGAGGCTCAGTCCTGTCTGTCCACTTCACTCTTTGCTGCAGCAAATGCAAATATTCAAGCGACCAGCGACGCCAAAAGTCCTGGCTCATTTGCTGCAACATTTGAAAACGCGACAACCGATATACGCGTTCATCCTTCCACGGGTATTCGGGCAGGGCATTCAACGGCCCTCCCACCAAAAAATGACCAGGGGTGAGAGCTTCCAAGTCATTTGGATCTGGAGATAGCGGACAGAGAGGACGAGAGTTGAGGACCGCCTCAACTTTACAAAACACTGTGGCCAACTCTTCAAAAGTTAGAGCCGTTTCTCCGATAATGCGGCGGAGGTGGGTCTTTGCGGATTTCACAGCCGCTTCAAAATCCCTCCCCAATGGGGGCAACTTGGGGACTAAACTTCCAGGTTATTCCCCTTTGGGCAGCAATTTGACTTAAACTAGTACAATTTTTATCAATAAACACAGAAACATCCTTAAGATAATTTACAGTTCCTTTATAGTTTGTGCCATTGTCAGACCTAATAAGGGAAGGTAGACCTCGACGCGAAACAAAGCGATCCAACGCGGCGACGAAGGCCTCCGTAGTCAGAGCCGATACCACCTCCAAATGGACAGCCTTGGTGGCCAAACAAACAAATACACACAAATAGCCCTTCACAATACGGGCATTACGAAAGGGAGAAGCCTTGATCGAAAAGGGACCGGCAAAATCGGTTCCAACGCCGTCAAACGGTCTCGAAGGTCGGATTCGATCAGCGGGCAAATCACCCATCTGTGGTTGCATCGTGGATGCCTTCCAACCTATAACATGCAATACATCGAAACAGGACACTACGGATTGCTCTTCGGGCTGACAAAATCCAAAACTCGCGTTGCAAAATAGCCAACAAAGCATTGCACCCAGCATGGGCGTTACGAATGTGTCGATCAGACACCAAAAGCTGCACCAAGGGTCCGCCCTTGGGCAACAACAGAGGATGGCGAGTCTCATATGGAAGATCCGCCTTCCGGAGCCTGCCTCCAACCCGAAGAAGCCCATCCGAGTCGATGTACGGGTTCAAACGAGCGACCGCGCCCTTCAACTTAGCGCGTGCTTCGCGCAAAATATGAAGCTCTGACTCAAACCGTCCGGTCTGCACGACACGGACCCAATGCAACAATGCGCTCCGGCGCTCTTCTGCACCTGCAATCGGCTCCAACCGCTTTGCCTGTGGGTCTCTACAATTATGTATGAAACGCTTAATCCAACTGGTAACACCCAGAAGCTTATCCAAACTGCTATACCGAGCAAGTAGCCAATCCGGCTCCGACGTCGTCTCAGCGACTACAGCATGTACACGGAGCCCAGTCAAACTCAAAGAAGTAACATCTGTCTGACAGACAGGCCAAGAAGTTTCTGATCCCATCAGCCACTCTGGACCCCACCAGAGCGGGTGTGACACCAATTCTGGTGCCGTACAACCTCGGGAAGCACAGTCCGCTGGGTTAAGCTCTCCCGGCACATGTCTCCATGTTATATCAATTCCGATATTCTGGATTTGGGAAACCCGATTTCCCACAAAAACCTCCAAGGTATGTGGGGCCGCGCGCAACCATGCAAGCGCGACCTGGCTATCCGACCAGGCGAAGATGTCCCGTATCTCGACCGTGGCCGCCAGCTCACATGCAACGTGATGCAACAATTTAGAGAGAAGGTGAGCTCCACTCAACTCAAGCTTGGGAATAGTCAGCCTAGTCCTGATGGGGGCGACCTTGCTCTTCCCTAACAAAAAGCGAGACATTGACCCGGCCATCGGCGTCAACTGTCCGCATATAGACTGACGCGGCGTAGCCTCGCTCCGACGCGTCACAAAAGCCATGCAGGCTGGCTCGATATTTCCCGGGGGCAATATTCGACGAGGCAAGGCAATCCGATTGACTTCCTTAATCGATGAAAACAACTCGAGCCAATCATCCAATGGAGAGCCAAACAGCGGCTCGTCCCACGAGACGCCCAAAGTCCAAAGTCTCTGAAGAAGACACTTCGCAGAGAATATCACTGGACTGATCCAACCGCTTGGATCAAACATACGGGCTATTACGGACAACACCGTTCTCTTAGTCCAGACCTTTGGTATTTCCAAGTCCACTTGGAATGTAAAAATATCGGTTAGCGGCTGGTACTGCATGCCCAGCACCGCTATCCTGTTGGGATCATCCACATCCTCAAACAGGTGAGGGTTCTGTTGGTGATCCTCCGGGATCCCTTCTAGAACTTTAGGCTCATTAGACAACCACTTACGTAGCTCGTAGCCACCTGTCTTCAATATTTCAATCAATTCATCCCGCAGTAGGAGGGCCTCCTCAATACTTTGGGCTCCGGTGCACACGTCATCAACATACAAGTCACGTGACAGCACGGAAGCCCCACGGGGAAAGCGGATCCGTTCCCGCTCTGCCAATTCAAGCAATGATCTGATGGCGATATAGGGACTAGATTTCAAACCATACGTGTTTGTGTTGAGTTCATACACCGTCACAGGATCCTCAGGGCGCTCACGCCAGAGTATCAACTGGAATCGCCTGTCCTCAGGATGTATGACTGTCTGGCGGAACATCATCCGGATGTCCGCACCAAAAACCACTTGATGTCTTCTAAAGTTCAAGATGATGTCAATTATGTCCCTATGCAATTTGGGACCTGAATGCAAACATAGATTCAACGAAACTCCGTTCGAAGTGGGTGCGGACCCATCAAAGACAGTCCGCAACTTGCCCGTTGAGGCCTTCACCACCGCGTGGTGGGGCAAAAAATAATGCTCAGTTGAGCTCCAATCAACTCGAGCCGGAGACATGTGACCCAAATCCTCGTACTCGCGCATAAATTCAATATATTTATCGCGAAGTACGTGGTCACGCTGCATACGTCGCTCCATGGACAGCAGTCGTTTCTCCGCAAGCGCCCTACTTTGCCCTAGGCTAGGACGAGAGGCAACAAAGGGTAACCTAGTTACAAACCGACCGGAGGGCAACCTCACCGTGGTCGATCGAAAAAGGGCTTCGCACTCAGCGTGTTCCGGATCCATCCTGGAACTCATAGGTGGCTCCTCCACCTCCCAAAACCTTTGCATGGTCTTGGCCAAGGACGCAGATGCGACAACCGGTGGCTCCTCCGCGGTGCCATTATCAAACACAGGGCCCATCAGGGCAAAACCAAAAATCGTAGACACTGCCATCAGTGAAGACGAACCCAGAGCCTTCTGTGTACCCAACAAAATCCAACCCAATACGTCCGAGCCCAGGAGCAAGTCCACTGGGCCGGGATGAAAGACAAAGGGGTCGGCCAAATCCAGATCCGAAACCAAAGACAACACACCCGGCGGTATGTCTGTCGAGGGGTGCCAACCCGCAATGGTATCCATTACCATAGCCGAAGTCGTGATCCTCATTGTGGAGGACTTCAGCGAAGAAAAGGTGACAAGTGTCTGGCCCGTCAGACACTTCACTTGTATGCCACCAACTCCAAGAAGTGGCACAGGCGAGTCTTCCACGACTAAACCTAACTGGCGGGCCACTCGAGTGGTAACCAAACTGCTTTGAGCCCCTGAGTCCAACAGAGCTCTCAAATTCAATGGCTTCCCCCCACGACCCCATACGCGGACCACCGCGGTAGGGAGCAGAACCGTCCGCGGCTCTGTCCCAGCAAGGGAGCAAGCTAGTTACGGGCTCCCCACTCTCTCCAAACCAGGGGCGCGCCACTGACCCGGATAATATGGCGGGCGAGTGCACATCCCCATCTGAGGGGGGGCAGAACCCGCGGCCCGCCCATACATATGGTACGGCGGGTGGTACTCCAGCCGTGGGTACTCGTGCAGCGGCGGAGAAAACCGCTGCGGCTGCATGTGTTGGGTATTGGTAACCCGCGTGGAGGGGGGTGTCCCCACTCTCACGTCCGATCTAGGGCCCCCGCCCATGGGGGCCCTATCCGGGGCCTGGCCAGCTACATACTGGCCATGACCTTGGGGCGCGTGGTCCCGGTCCGCCAAGACCCGCGCAGGTACGCGACCCCCTCCCGAGGGGGTGCGACGAGCGAAGCCGCGTCCTCCGTCCGATGGTGGAGGGCTTCGCGCAGGAGCGCCCCCGCCCATAGGGGACCCCTGCCTCAACAACCGGGGGCCATCCCCGTTCCGGTTCATGCAGAGCATCACGTGGTGCAGCCCACGGCATGCACTGCATGGTATGGCCCTGGGACAGTCACGTGCATAGTGACTGCCCAAACAGTAGAAGCAAAGTTCATGCCGCCTTGCCATGCGGCGCCGATCTTGTACTGGCAGCCTCTGCCAGTCCCTGCATTGCAGCAGGCTGTGGCCCATCCGGCCACATTGCAGGCAGTCCGCGTCCCCCGCGACTGCTGCCGTGTGTGCAACCCGCACACCAGCTCCACGCGGTGGCGGTTGCCGTCCCTGTTGGGGCTTACCTCTCCATGAGGGTTCCAAGGGCCTACGTTCAGGCGCTCTGGATGGCGCTGAGTCCGTCATGGTATTCTCAGCCGCCCGTGCCTCAAACTCCAAAAACTTCACCAAGTCAGTGAATGTTGGTAGGGTGGTGCTATCCCGCTCCGCATTTTCGCGCTCAAACCGCGAGCGGATGTCATTGGGCAATTTGCCCAATACAATGTGCACCAACAAAAAGACCATTGGTCCACCGGCAGCCCCAGTGTGCGGAGCGCGTTACAGGCCACTGTAACGGGCGTGAGCAACTGCAGGCGCAACTGTGCCCTGTTGGCCACCTTGGGCAGGGCCATCAACTGTGCGGCGTGCGCATCCGCTAACAAACGTAAGTTTTGGTAGCGGGAGTTCAATAACTCCCAAGCCGTATCGTACTGGTCGTCCTCCACCCGGAGGTGCTGGATGAGCGACCGCGCTTCATCCTCAAGAGTGGAGAGGAGGTAGGCCATCTTCTGGGCCTTCGACAAATCCTGTCGTGCTACGACCAGGGACTCAAACATATTTTTATATGCTACCCACTCCTCCATCCTACCCCCAAAGTGGGACAGCTGAAGGGTGGGGAGCCGACCAGTAACCGCTGGTCCTTCCTGTCTAACAGGTGTGCGAGGGGCTGGTCCGCCAGCCTGTCTCGCCCTTATTGCGGTCACCGCCTCCGCGATATCATCGTGCAGACTCAGGATCTGGTCCATGTCCGCCATGTGACCTGCGTAGGCCTCCGGGGTAAGATCGGCTTCGGTAAGCGCCGCCATGGCCGCTTCCGCGCTAATCAATCGTGAGTGGAGGTGATCCGCTCTTAGCAGTATGGCGCCCTCCCTGTCCTTCCGGGACAGGAGTCCTCCGGCCGTCACAAACCATCTCAATTCGTTGGCGAGTGTCGCCCTAGCATTGGAGGCCTTCGCCATCGCGTCAAGTCACAAACAAAAAATAACAAAAGGTAAATAAAAAACAACAAAGTCAAGCAACTACACGAAGAACCGCGGTAGGTATGAGAATGGCACAAACCCGGAACGCACGGTACAAACCGCAAACAAATACAAAAAAGGTTACAAATATTCTTATACAAACAAACTAAGAAAAATCTAATAACTTTTACAAACAATTAATTATTTTTTACAAACGAACAAATAGAGGGTAGATAAACTACGCTCTGCTACCAGAAAATGTGCAGAGCAACTACGCTCTGCTGCCAGAAAATGTGGCAGAGAGAATCCGGACAAACGAAGCGGCGGGAAGAATTCTGTACCGGAACTTCACCGGGAAAAAACCACCGGTAAAAATAAGTACCGGGAAAAAATCTCCACGCGGCACCACGTTTGCCCGACTAAAACCTAACTAACTTAACGCAGTCTGCTACCACCGTAGCTTATGAAGGGAGCTACAGGGCCCTATATGATAACCTATAAATTAACTACAATTGAACACTTACCAAATTAAATCTTCTTTCTCTTCGGATCCAAACTTGAGTGTCTTCGGGAAGGGGGAATTCCTAATCACCCTACCTAACCCTTGAGATCTCAATTCCCCAGGACAAATAAATAGATTTCTTCCCGTAGTTTCACTCGGGAACAGCCAGATGTGAACAGCCAGCCACGTTTCACCTCTCACAAGAAAAAGTCACAATAACAGAGTTTTTCACAAACCCAAATTCAATAGTTATTTAACAAACAGGAAATTCACGATTATCACTCAAACTAAACAACAAGCAAAAGACGCGAGACCGCTCCGCGTATTAAAATCAAACCGATATCGCCCGGGACAATGCAATGGCGGACCACACGCGACGCCATCCACGCTAGCAGTGTGAGAACCCCGCGGCCGCCTAGCGGCAATAACAGGAAACGCCTGCGTTTAGTTTTACCCAATATATTACAAACACATATAATCACGTATTTATCCCTTACGGGGTAGACAGAGCCAAGAGTCGTGAGACTCTATGAAATAATTTTAATTTTAAAGACATTGTTTAATAGTATTTAATTTTGAATTTAATTTAATTTTGCTACACCCACACTGGGTAAAGAAAGAAAGAAAGAAAATTTGTTTATTTGACATTTCACAAACAAAGAGAAGAATAACATAAATCTTATACAAAACAGACACATAATATTTGTGTAATATCAAAAAGGCCCCCTCTCAGCATATTGTTGCAGTAAAAACCACAACGCTGATCTTCCGAGGGCACCATTAAAAATAACATAATAAAAACAACATACGCCACACTTGTAAAACTATCAATCAGAGGCGACGCTTCATCATCTCCACCATTTACACAGAAATAACACACAATTTATAATATGTATAGATATTTTTTTTTGCACAATTACACATACGAGTATATATATGTTGTAAACTAAATTATAATTTAGGTATATATACCTTCATAAAATTAGTAAGGAAGGGAGTTAGTACATAACGCAACGCTGCACTATTGCGACTTTTGAGCATCTAAAATATATTTTTTGAATTTAATTTTAAACGTTTTAATATTTATAGCGTACATACATGGGTACATGTTTAACTGCACATTTTTTTGTCATCTTTATGCTCATGTTTTGCAAATAAATGAATTAGGTTACCTACGAATTATGACTCGAAGGCCACGCTTAGCTGAATAGTGGACTTTCTGATGGAATGGAGATCGTTTGAGACACAGAAAAACCTACATCCAGATAGTAGATAGGAGACCTATTTCCCCCGAACTGTTTGGCCCCTCCCTTTCCCCCCACCATCAATTACGAGTGGACTAATGATTAATTGTGTGAAATCAACAGGCAGCCACTCCGTGGTAGATTTGCTCTGACAGGTCGCTGTTGGTTAATTAGCTGTGCGTTTTGTTCATTGATTGTGTATGGATTGTACAGACTAATGAGCATATATATATGCTTATTATATTTATTACGAGCTTTTGCATTCGGCTTCGTCCACGCGAACTTAGTTTATAACCAATTACACCCCCTTAGACATGGAATTTCCAAATATGCTCACTTACGCTATAAGAACCTCTAAAGAATATCAAGCTTAAAGAAAGAAATAAAAAAAGCTCTCCAAAGAAATTAAATTATCTTACGAATACTTAATGTGGTGGTTAAAGAGTGTATTATTGCCTTGACTATGAGGAAAGCAATATTCTTCACTTTAATTTTATTAAACCAATGTTAATAGACATAAATGAGCTTTCTATATCAGATCTTGAAGTAAAAATCAATACGAAACTGAAACAGACTTGAAATTGAATAAAATAATAGCCATCAATATTCGGCCCTGATACAATCTATGCAGATGGATTCCTATTAATAATTCACATATACTCTATACCGAGGTTATAAATCAGGCCTATCTTTGACCTTTGTTACATTGGATTAGAACCCCTTTTATAGACGTAACATTTACTGGTTCGATACTGTCAATATTTAATCATAATATATTCTTTTTGAATCTGTTAGTGGCCAGTATTATAGTAGAGGAAGATAATCCCGAAAAGATCACAGAAGTGGGCAAAGTAGTTGAAAAGAAACTGAATGTTTTACAACATATTCTCTGTGAAAACAAAGTTTGGTTAAAGATATAATCTCCAGACATGGACACGACGTTTTTCGGGTTCAATAACTCAAAAAGAACCTTTTCACTTTGGTGGCTTGACAGAGATAAAGGATCTTGATAGACAGACGGACAACATATGTGCGTTACAGTTCATAGCACCTATGAGTTTTTGTATGGAACCCTTAGTGTGAGAGTCCAATTCGCATTTGAAAATCTTAACATTAACCCTATACGTATTTTATTGGTGTTGAATCCCACTCTTAGGTAAAGTACTTAAACTTAAATTAAATACTACTACCCTTTGTGCTATTATCCGTTTTAATCTATCCATGCAGTTCGTCGAAAGATCCGATCCGTCACGAAAACGTCCGTCAAACACGAATCCGTCACGTCAAACATCCGATAGATTTTGCATGAGTGAGAAACAAACATCCACACACGCTCACGCAAATCCAAACTTTCGCATTTATAATTTTAATAAATTGTCGGCCTTTGATAGGTAGCGAGCGATAGAGGTAGTTGGAGAGATAAGGGGAAGCTTTTGTCCAGCAGTGGGACCTATTAGCTAAATAAAAAGTAAAAAAATAATTGAGTGAAATTATTATTATCTTTTGATTAGAGCACACATGAAGCTGACGGTACGGAACCTCCAGACTGGCGACTTCGGGAACTACCGCTGCATCTCCAAGAACTCTCTCGGAGAGACCGAGGGATCCATCAGGCTTTACGGTCAGTTCCACGATCTTCTTCTTCTTATTCTTCCGTGCCTTGTCCCATTTATTTGGGGTCGGTCCCTCTCGTACGTCGGCGCCAGGACGGTCTGTCCTGGGTAGTTGCACGGTCAGTTCTACGGTATTTGAAATAATACTTAAAGGATGGAAATTTCATCTTGTTAGTATTATTCATATGCTAGAAAGTAGCGGTCGCGAGCCGTGCCCCGTACGAGCACGGATGAGTCACGGATTCAAAATTTCGCGAACATTTGCGGTACCTAGTTTAAGTAAAGCTAATTTCTGATAAAAAGAAATTCCATCCAATATACATAAACAAAGAGTCTAAGCTTACACAGTTAAATAAGGATTTCCACACATGCCACATAATATTCAGTAACATTTTTCGTCGCACAGAAATCCCGATGCCGTCGACATCACCAAAGGCGACTGAAATGAAGAGCAACGCCAACAAAGAGAGTAAGTTGCATTTAGTTTTAATTTTTTATCGTTTCATAATGATAGCCAGACTCATCGGAAACCGGAGCCCCGGGACATAGCTAGTTTAAATTATTTACAGTTTACTTTAGCACAAATCGCATTAACATTGCCAAGTCAATTAATTCTGTTATTTCATTTCACATAAAAACACAGACAAGAGTTTCATCTTATGCTAAGAGCTATGTTATGTTTTTGTCAGTGACATTTCGACTTTCTTGGCATTTTCAATGGAGTTTTCCATTTGCCTTCTTAATTTGCCATTTCACTTATAACTAGTAAATCAACTATACTTAATGTAGGTTTCTTCGAGTTTATTTCTTTCACCGGTATATTCATATTTTATGACACACTGGTCTACAATTCACATAGCACAACATTACCACTTAACGTCACACAAGAGAATAGTTCTTAAATTTAGAAAAGATTAATACGCACACATCAAAATACCTATCAATTGTTTTTACTTTCTTACTCAAACAAAACCGTAAATAAGTTCTAAAGATTTGCATAAATAAATTGGAATCCTCAATATTGCCGAATAAAGTCGTAGGTTCGTCATTTCTCAACCCAAAGTCAAACAATCGTGGTCTTCGAGTTATTCAAATAAAGTAATTCCGAGTTAAAAGTTGCAACAATGTACTTCATCAAGTAGAAATTGTAATTTTAATCATGGATGCTAACTTTTTGCGAAGTCGGCATTAAAATGGCTATTGTTTTTGTATTTTGTAGTTTATTTTGCATGTGTTTTATTGTATTTTAATTAAATTTCACATTTATGTGCTTTAGTACCGCTATTGTAAAATGAAAATGCACACAAAAGAATTCGATTAAAACCAGAAAGAGCATTCGTGGAATCGCAACAATGCACGTAGGAAAGCGAATGACGTTAGCCGTTCGTTTTAGGAATCGTTAGCCAAACTGAGTATTCGAGTCCGTTGAGTCGCCGAGTGCTCAGTCACTGAGCAGTGGAGCACGCTCCACGCTCATTGTTCTTTATTCAAAGCTATTTTTAAGAACTGTTACGGAAACAGGAAAGCGTTCTAAGGAGATTGATTATTTACAAATTAAATTATATAAATCTATTATGAACAAGAAAATAATTTTTCAAAAAATTATTTAATAGGTGTCTAAGGAAAGTAATTAAGTCATTTTATCAAAAATAAAAATAGTTTTAAAGATCGTTCTAATTATTCAAGTAGGCAAAAATTTAGTTATCAACTTTAGAATAAATTTATAATTTTAAAGTGCCACTGAACTCACTTAAGCCAGTTAATAATAAAAAGAATGCTTTTAAAGCTTTGTATATTTTATATTTAAAATTGTAGAAAATAAATTAATGGAAAGAATGACAAAGTAACGAGTTTGTCATTAGTTATCGGTAGTATTCAAAAGTTATCTTATCAATGCACGGTTAAATTAGGTGTTAGTTACTACACCGCACATCAAAGACCCTTCACTCTCGAGATGTAAGTCATAAAATTAGTCATTTAGTCATTTTAATTCCTTCACATTATACTTATAATCATTTAGATTAATAATTTGCATCACACATCCCATCAAGTAGACATATTTTTCCTAATGTCTTCACACTCAAAAGCACCCATCAGAAATGAGGCGTGTTGTTGGCTGCTGTTGTCAGCGAATCCTAAATATATTTACCTAAAAACATGCCAAATCGAGTAATTAGGCATAATGTTAATTATCCAACATGTTCATGCTCTGAGGCGTGTTGCAGGCCGCAGAGCGAACGTGAGCCGAGCGGTGCAGCGCGCCGAGCCGACCGAGCGGCCGAGCGTGGTGCGCGCGCAGCTCGACCGAGCGCCGGAGCGCGACGCCGCTCACCACGTGTACCGCGCGCCGCACCCGCACCACGTCTCAGGTACCATCGCTTGATGCATGCCTTCATTTGCTTATTCCGGTTTCATTTTTATCTCGAAGGTTTATTAATACTTAAAGTCCATTTATTCATAATAGTCCTATCATGTAAACAGTCTTACCATGTCTTTTTATGATTTTACAACAATATTAATTAAAATAGAGTTTTTAAGAAATTACTTTCGTGGTTAATAAATGTTTTACTTTAGAATGTTAAGGTTTGAATCATTGA
This sequence comes from Ephestia elutella, assembly GCA_018467065.1. Classification (NCBI taxonomy): domain Eukaryota; kingdom Metazoa; phylum Arthropoda; class Insecta; order Lepidoptera; family Pyralidae; genus Ephestia; species Ephestia elutella. Next base: position 722,981 of record CM031585.1, on the reverse strand, counting down.
ACTAATATTTGATTTATTTTCAACAAAATTCATTAAAAAGTACTGTGAAGATTGTTTACATAATAGGACTATTATGAATAAATGGACCATACTTATGTAGGGGAATGTAAATCACGTGCGTCATACGAACGTCTGACTCATGTAATTTTAGGTATACAATCTAGTATATTTTAAAATAAATTGATTCTTTTTACCAACACATTACAAGTATCATTCTACATCACCCAACACGCACTCGTAACTAACCAACAGTTACATTGGTGACCTGGACGTGATTAACATACCTCTGCACTTACTTCGATGACTCGACCACCCAAAGAGGATCTTGGCCTCCGATAAAAGAAGCTTCCACTTCTTCCTGTTCTGCGCCACTTCCTGCCAGGAAGGAAAAGTATTTTTTGAAGTTAAAATTTTAGGTGCACTTTATGAGTATTGAACATCGAGATATTATGTACTTACGTAGTAGTTGTATTTCGATGGTATTGAATGAGACTGAAAGAAAACACTCATTCGATTGAGGTCGACAAAGAGACCTCGCGTTAATAGAATTTCGTCATGCATGTAGTCTTCAGAACACTTACCTACATACATTTTTTTTATTCCCGTGATAGTGTCTTAGCTAGAAAAAATATTTTATTATGTATTGTTAAATTTGTTATTTTTTTAGGTTTTTGTTGATGTCAACTTTCAACGGTACAGTCATCACAAACAAAAAATAAATATGACATGTCACACAGATTATGATACAAAAGAATATGACATTACTTCTCTAAACAAAATTGTCTTCCTAGTCCATTAAGATAAAAAGCTTCAGTCAAGTGGCGTATACGGCGTATTCCATTCGCATTCATTTTTTACACGCCGACCCAGTTTAATAATGCAGTATATTATTACAAAGTATACAAAGCGGGTAAGCTCCCGAGGCTTCGCTTTGTGAGCTTTACAAACGTATTGAGCTTTTTATTAGTATGTAATTAGGTTGACACGGGCTGACGTTTGGACGGGTTAGCGAGATTATTCTAATGCAATTAGGTTTTGTATTTTTCGTGATTTAATTACGGAATGTGTCAGGTCTGGTGGGACCACAAAATTTTTAATATTATAAGACAACCTAAAAAACATTTTTTTTTATGAACTAACTTCAAAGTAAATTTTGTGTTATGTTGTTAATTAGGGGAGGCTTTTGTCCAGCAGTGGGCCATAAATATCTAAAAAAAAATTTTGTGTATGTCTGTCAAATACTAAACGACACCCGCACTACAAATACTAAACTCAAAATCATAAAATAAGCCGATTTAAGCCTATTCAAGATACTATGTATTGGCATCTGGGCTACCATAACGATTGAACAAAAACCACAAAAGAAGTTTTATTATTATAACTGTTAAAGCCGTGTCTATCAAAATGTTTATAATGAAAGAAGATTTTAATAGTATCAATCCTGTCATAACAATCTAGTAATATTTCTAATTAAATATGGATTCACCTTTAAATACATTAATAATCGAATCTTATTTTGTAATATTAATTTCAAAGAAGACAAAGATGATTATACCGTTTAATAATCGTTTGTTTGTTGACATAAATTACCTTCTATTTATATTTTGAGTCGTTATTCTCTTTAGAAAATTTATTAATAAGTTAAAGCCTGATCAAATACATTTCCTGTCTGTCTCCTTTTGAATTAATTTCAATTAATTTTCCAATGACTTATTTTAAGCTATTTAATAACTTTCTGAGTAGAAATGTCATTAAAACCAAATTACTCCATACTTATTTATATACACCATTAAGTGCTTTAAACTGGGGATTCCTCCACTCATAGGCGATGGGCTAGCAACCTGTCACTATACCTGAATCTCCATTCCATCAGAGAGCCCACTATTCAGCTAAGCGTGGCCTTCGGGTCTCGCGACTCTTAGCTCTGTCTACCCCGTAAGGGATAAAGACGTGATTGTATGTATGTATGTATGTACTCCATACTAACAACGAAAACCACAGAAATCCTTAAAAATATATAAAAATCCAATTTCTATTTTATCTATGTAACGATATTGTTTTAAATGTAGCTTATAAAATAACAAACAAACAAAATACAAATTCAACTGTAAATAAAATCAGTGACTTTTAACCCGGAATGCTTGTATTCGACCAAATTGTTGGATTCTGCGGAATGGCTCAGGAATTAGTGTTGAATTGGAAACCTTCTGCGAAGCACGTGCCTGTCGCCATGTCGCACCGCTGCGGTCGCGGCGTGCAGGGTTGGAATATTTACTAATAGTGTTTTTAAAATAATAGGTATATCTTTTATAATAATATTACTACATTTTGTTATCCAAGATGTTTTATTTTTTAAGAAGTATCAGAAATTTATTTGAGCAGTGAATCGAGAGATTCACTGCTGTGGTCGTAATGGAAAAAGGACTCGAGAAAATCAATTCCTGATACCTATTTCTTTAATAAATAAAACATCCTAAAATACAAAATGTAGCTATTTTAGTTTTTTAATTTTTCTTCATGATGTTAGTTTCATGTACCTAGATTGCACGCTGACTGACTGAAGTCACTTTTAGTTGCTTTTAGCACAACTATTTCTGTTTTTTTTATTTTATTTTATTTTATTTTATATCCATTTCTAGCAGCCCTGCCTAGCACGATACAGATTAAACATTCAACGAGTTCGCATACACACTTAACCCTTATAAATATTCAGGTCATACCACGTACAATCAATTCTTACAGCGCAAGGAAAAAGTTCAAACACGTAATATGATATCAAATAGGCGTTTGAATAAATATCAGGATGGTGGTGTATGTTGAATTTGAACTATTCACTTTGATCACTCGACCTTCGGACCTGATCCTGACTTTTTTACTTATCTATTCACAAATTTTTAGGTACTGAAAGATGTAATATTGCTGAGGGGAGTATTCCATCGACTGGCTTTAAGGGTGAAAAGCCGAGCCTATAAGGGTGAATCTAGAACACAACTCAACAGAAGGCACCTATATTTTTTAAGAGAAAAGTCAACCCTAATGTAAACCATAAAATAATATACCACTACTAATATCTCCCCTAACCATAAAATCGCAAATAATTTCCAACAAATACCTGACAAAATTACACGGGGAGCTGATAACCAAAATGTAGTCTTTGTCCAGCGAAGCGTGAGAACTGTTATCGCGCGATAAAAACGAAATAAAAAATGGCGGCGCCGCGAATTGTGTCGGGAACCAGCGGCGCGAGATGATAACATGGCTGAGTGTTGTCGCGTGAGGGAACTATACTTTGAAATCTATTGGTATTTCATTAAGAAAATAATGTCTTGTAGTTATGTTACAGTTGCAAAGTAAGTCTATAATGTGGGATGGCATAATCGTTTCTTGAGATTGTAAGACTTGGCCATTTCAAGACTTTGACATTAAACGCTGATACGATTCATGGCTGCAGATGTTTCAATTAAGCTGCAAGTTGTCCAGTTGTATGAAGCCAAACTCAGTCTCAACTGTTTAACTTCATTATAAGTTCCACCTTATTCTCAAGCTGCCTAAATAATCCGAGATATAGCCGACACTATTTACTCGTATTTAAGAAGCCTATTTTCAAACTTTTACTCTTATAATACTAGAAAAATAGTCTTCACTAATATCCCTTTCATTTTGTTCTAGATGGAATCCGTCTGCAGTGCTGGAGACCTTCTTTCCTGACCATTGTTCTTCTAGTTCACGTAGATCTGATCATTTAACCTGTTTTCATCATAATTTCTCCAAAAGTTTTGTTTTGCTATGGTAAAAGTTACGTTTATCATGAACATTCCATTTGCAGTGAAAAGTATAGGCAATAAGTGATGAGTAACAAGACTTAACCAATCAACGAAATTATAAAGTAACACTTACAGGTGGTATACCTTATAGTGTGAGTAGATATGTACAACCGCTAAAGGAGATAAGACAACAAAGTAAAAGAGAATACGTATCAGCTTGACTTACCTAGTTCTAGCAGGAACCTAAAAATAAGAATAAAATTTGATCAAAACAGACGCCAGTAATATACATTATAAAGAACACAGATGACTCAAGGTATTGGTCAAGTGAGTTACAGAAGTTTTGTACAAAGAATAAACTTTGTACTTAAAACCAGACAAATTTTATGGGAAAGTGTGCATTTTAATGATATATCAAACCGAAGCGAAACTTCAGGTAAAAGGCAAATAAAGCGAATTAATTAAATATCGAGACCATTTGCTTGCATAACTCCTGGGCCAAAATATTAACATAGTTTCTATTAATTTTATAAGAATAGAATGTTATTTTTTTCCTAGAATCGACTAACCAATATCATGTGACGATTCTCTTTATAGCATGAAATATGTTTACATATCCCTCATTGGAGATCTGCGGGCAAAGGCCACTTTGAGGCATTCTATTGTGATGAATTTGTATGGGAAATGGATCATATTATGATTTGTCAAGAAGCCTTTTAAATTTATTTATTTCTTTATAATTAGGGACTCACTGCACTGACAGTGAGCCTTCCTGTCCTCGCGCAGTGCTTATAGAACATTCTTCATTATGTTGCGTATAAATTATACCAGCAATTTGATTAATTACCATATGATGTGCCCATATTCTTGGTTTGATAGTTATAAGTCAGTTTTCGACTTCACCTTTAAATAAAGTAGAAACCGATCCGAACTCATCGATTTGAATTATGTTAAAATCATAATCTGTATGCAATTATTGGAACATTTAGTAAAATAATGTTTTAGATGGCAATTTTAGTCAAAACTTCCCCAATTCACCATGCTACTTCCCCTACTTAATCATTCGAAATCAATGAATACAAACTGATTGCATATAGAATATATTTATATGTTTTACTCTCGTATTAATAAAGTGAAACATATCATTGTTATCCTTGTGTCATATCCTGAATGAAAGATGAAGAGTGAGAATTTTATAAATGTATAAACGAATTAATTTTAACATTCAAAAATCCAAATGTAATACGAATAGTTGTAAGAGATTTGGAATAAAACAAGAATATTACGCTAAAAGATTTAAGAATGAGAATATGTGTTATGTCAAAGAGTAATTTTATAACTGTATGATTTTTAGTTGTAACATAATAAAGTATCTTAACTACAGAGAAGATTTTTTCCGAAATCCATGAAATATTTCTGTTAATCGAGTTAAATGGACTTGAAGCAGATATTTTCTTATACATTGCTCTTCCTAATAATATTGAAATATAATATAATCGTGTCGCAGCTTTGCATGATAAGACTATCGACATAAATACCTACGTAGTTAAAAATGAATAAAGTTGAAGACGTCGCTATTAGTCCGTATCTCAGAATTTATTTAAATCTTACGTTTAATTAACATAAATATTCAATAGGTAGTAATTTTAGGCAAAAGCTCTTATTGTTCTATAAATATCTAAGTATTTACCTAAATATCAAAGGTAATTCCAAGTAAATCGAAACTTCCGTTGGCAACGTTACTGAGAAATACTGGTCGAGGGGTCATGCCGTCGATGGTACCTGAACTTTAAGGTGTTCCCAACTTATCTATGCTTAATTTTGTAATTTTGTTTTTTAATTCAGGAATTAATCTCATCAGAATATCTATTTATTTCAACTACATGTTAACTGCGTACTCATGAAACGTTTAAATTAAATAAAGAATTTTACAAAATACGTAAAGCAAATCAAAAATCATCAAATATAATAAATGTGCCAAAAATAACTATTTTAGAGCCATAATAGTTTCGAAAAAAATACATTTCGTTATTAAGTTACCATAAGCTCAATTTTGTTACCTGATTTATTGAATAGCAAAAATGTTATAGATATATAATTTATATAGTTATATATATAATTTCTTACAAAACTTTAGGATTAAAAAGCTTGCCCTTCACGCTTGATGGTATTGTAAATACAGCACAGTAAATACAGTTTTAAACATTTATATACCTTCGTATTAAATATAATTTGTTAATTAATCGACCTAAATAGTTATATTAATGTATAAATTGTATCTTTTATTAAAAATAAGAGATATATATCTATAGGATTTTACTAACTGTACAGATCGTGTGGTTTTGAAAATGTAAATAATGATATTAAATAAATTAGTATAAAATGTATTGAGGTTTCATTTAAACTCCTATTTATATTTTTTTTATATTATTTATACCTTTAAAACAAACTCGGGACGAATAGGATGAAATAGGTTATTTAAAAAAAAAAAGAAATATCTTCTTTACAGATCAACATATTCCAATGTGATAGGATGGTATTTTATCGTTCAGATATACTAAAAACCATTAAACGTGGCCTGAAAGTTCAATCACCCCTATTGACCAATGTATCCTAATTTTACTAAAGGTACTTACGAAATTTGTACGATAACTAGGTAATAATAAATACTAACAAATGATGAACTTTTAGGCCACGTTATATAGTTTTAAGTATAATGAGTATGTATGTAACATTATTGTGAATTCATACTTATTATGTTTGTATATAATTGGTTCCTCCAAAATGGCTCTAACGATTGTGACGGATTTTTGCATTCTGATAGAATTTTATATCAAAATTAATTTAGATCATGACAAAGATCGGCCACCCAGCTAGTATAAATTAGGTATTAAGGAATAATAACGTCGGAAAGTCTAAAAAGTAACAAAAAAATCGAGATGCATTTCATATTTAACTATTTGCGATCCATGGCTACGTACCCGTACCGAATTTGGGATAAAAAGCGCCTATGGAAATGCATAGCTATTTTATGATTTCCTATTGTTGATATACATTTTTGGTGAAAATACAAAACTACACAAAACTAGTGCAACAACTAAAAAGAAACTAGAGCACCACAAACAAAAGAACGATACGTATCGCACGTTTAAAAATAATTAAAAGGCGGTCGGGCACAATCTTATCAGTTTTCACTTACTCTGACAGACATTATCGGCCGGCGAGAATCGATGGTGCCTTTAATTGATTCCACTCGAGTCTTTGTCTTCGTAATCGAAATTCACCAGGGGTTCTCGTGATTTTTTCTAAAAGGAACTGGCTGGCGAGAATAAATACGTTTGGAAAAACAAACTGTGTTCGTTAGTTAATTTTGTGGTTATAATTTGGATGTTGTATGTTGTAAAAACTTATATCAAGGATTTTATCTTATTGTTTTAAACTCGTATTAAGACAAAATAAATATATTTTTTTTATTATTTAGCTATAACATGTCCCACTGCTGTGCAAAAGCCTCCCCACTCTCTTTCCATGTGTCCCTATCTCTGGTCTTTTCCTTACTAGGTTTTCTTTTATTACTTTACAATAATAATAGGAGTTACTTTGCCGCTTTGTTTTTTTTACATTTTATAGACATGTCTTAATTTTATGCGAAATATAGTAGCTTAAGAATTATTTTAATAAAAACTATACCTTAAATGTTTGTTCGAAATACATACTTACTATAAAAAAATATTAATAAAAGGAGAGGAGGATTATTTGTAGAGTTATTTTATTAAGTTTCGCTAACAAAGTTGATAAATATATTTCAGTAGGGATTGCATTCTATGCTGTAGTCATATAAATTCAGCTTGTCACAAGTTAGACGCTGGGATCGGGAACTACAAAACTTCGAATCACTCTGATGTATGGGCCGAACTTGCCTGCTGCAATAACATACACTGTATTTGGATACTGTTAGCATTTCTACTAATATAAAGCTGCGGAGAGTTTGTTTTTCTTTGAACAGACAGAGATTAGCACTTTGGAACTACCAATTTGAAAAATTATTACTCTGTATGATAGCGACATTAATGAGAAGGCTATATTATATAAGCCTCAGTATCAAGAATTCCTAAATTCACCACACACCATGAGACCAGTGTTAGTAATAACACATTCGATAAGAAGAAGATCAAAATCCCTAAATTCCTGCGACAGCGAAGCCACGGACAATGACGGACATTAAGGACAAGTGTTATAATTGACTTGTGAACCTTCTAGTGGAGCAGAAGATAAATCATAGCGATCACTATGATTGTATCTTGGGTAATAATGCTTCTCTTCAGACCAGGTAATGCCGACACTTCAACTCCGCCGAAATGGTCCGCCGCCGCCAGGTTTACTTGGGACGACCAATTTTCTTCTTGTCCTGAGGTGAGCAGTCGAGAGCTTATCTGGATATGTGAGTCTCATTTTTAACAACAGATAAATACGTATTAGTTTATGATATTGATTAATTTTACAGGGTATTTTATACAGGCAGATGTTGGAATAGGAGGTATTAGGTGATCAACTTGTAAAACAACTTTTGAAACGGCTGATATATATACGGAGTTTTTGCTATTTAGTAGCATGTGTTACATTTATTTTTTATTTACCCATCAGATTGTTTTTACGTATTTCTCTGGCGGTGTCCTTAAAAAACAAAACCTTTTTAATCTGTGTACTTTTCTGCTGCTAACATTTACATTTCACAGGAAGCGCAAATAAAAAAAAACGCAGACGTATTATTTCCCGCCAAACCATTAATCCCGGGCAGTGATACGCAAACGGCAATGACATCACACGCACTATTTATTGCAATCGGTTATTCATTGGCAACGCTCGTAAAACTGCACGCATCAATTTGCGATTGCAGCTACATTTTTTGATGTGACTACATTTTAATTTAAACATCATGTACATTAGGGTGGAGCGCGGATGTATGGGGAATATTTTTTTTCTTCATTTTGAATTCTAATAGTGAGGGATTTATGTCTTGCCCGAAATTAATACTATATGTAAATTTTGATATAAATCAAACAATATCTTTTGCCTCCGCACTGACTTCAAAGTTTTAAAATTTTTGAAAAATTAGCTTTACCTGTCAGACCTTTTATTGACATGTAAACGGGTTCAAATTATGTGAATTGACACAAAATGTGTTAATTAAGCATAAAATAATATATTTTAATGAAAAAAGTATAAAAATTAACATTAAAAAAATAAAATTAATTTGCTCTAAAATGACAAATTTCGGCATTTTCTCTCTTAATTCTAATTCAGCCTGTATGGCTCTCAATTGAGATGTTTTAGTGTAATGTTAAGTGGCTACTTCATCTGTGATCTTCACAACTCATTCAACAGATTGCATGGAACACAGAACTTAAAGAATAACAGCTGATTCTCGCTACCAGGCTGTACTATACTGCCAATTTCTTCAGTCAATAATTGTATAAAAAATGGTGGCTAGAAACAATCGTTTTGCCAATATATTATTTCTATATCATTTAAAATATTGAAATTTATATCTGCCACTACAAAAAATCTTGGGGTTGTTGATGTAGAAATACTGCGTGCCTTCAAACTACGACGAGCATCCAACTCACGTATTTGCTTCTGCGTGACAATTAACATAGCCAGAAAATATTGTCGTTGTACATAAAATAGCCATTTCTTTGAGTGACTGGGTTCTAATATGCTTTCTAAATCTTCTCGAAGGTATCGTATAAATAATAATGTTAAAAAGAGACCGAGAACCATCTTAACTCTGATGGTTTTTCTTTTAATACAGAACCACAAAGAAGCATATAGTTTCACAATTAATGTAGTCGAAGTGATCAGACCAAGTGATGATTTTTCCGTCGCTATATAAACCTAACAGTCAATTTTTACTTTTCAGTCAACGGGCATGCGACTATTTAACTGTAGATGTATCGTAAAGCCTAAATCTTCGGGAGAATTGCCTGAAATTATTGCTGATACGTACAATGATTTGTGAATATTTCTGGGAGCTTATTTCTTTACAATCGATAATATTTGCTCATGTTTTGGCACTTTTTTATATCTTGGACAATTGCAGTGAGTAAAATCTTTGCATATGCAAGCCAAAATATCAAAAAGCATCATACTATCCCGTCGAAAACTTTTCAAGTCTGCAGATAAAATACATTTGATGGACTTGAGTAGATTTTTACATTTTTTATGATGTGCTGATAACAATTAAATATCTCTGGAAAGTATTCCTGTTGGTATGAATGCAGTAAGCCATAAATATTTAATTTTTTATGACCAACTTAGCAATTTCCGAAAATATAGGCTTTTTTTTTGACGTTCTCATAGTTTACCTCGTCAACTCTTAAAACTTCATATATCTTTGTAAGTTGGTAAAACATTTGACTTTAACATACAAAAATCATTAACTAATGGACACATTACAGGCATTCCGAGCCTTTTCCATTATAGTACTAAGAATTTATACGATATTTGTCAAAAAAATTGTCAAGCGCGTTTTCAATTATTCATGCGAAAACTGACCCTCCTTTGCACCCCCGTACTCTTCTTTTACGTAGTATTGCACCTTGTTTATTATTTTATATCGAAAATAGAGGATTTTACCTTTTTGAAATTAATATGAATTATACATATATTTGTCATTTTAATAAAATTAAAAATCTACAAACTTGAGTCTAAAATCGACTATTCGTAAAAGTTCAATGACCTTGCGGAGACGGTTACACTATTTTTTTTCAAATTATATTTTAAATGTGTATGTTTGAGACCAAAAGGCATAAACTTTTCACTATTAGAAATTTAAAATCAGAAAAAAGTAATTTCGCTCCACCCTAATAGGGTGGAGCGCGGATGTATGGGGAATATTTTTTTTCTTCATTTTGAATTCTAATAGTGAGGGATTTATGTCTTGCCCGAAATTAATACTATATGTAAATTTTGATATAAATCAAACAATATCTTTTGCCTCCGCACTGACTTCAAAGTTTTAAAATTTTTGAAAAATTAGCTTTACCTGTCAGACCTTTTATTGACATGTAAACGGGTTCAAATTATGTGAATTGACACAAAATGTGTTAATTAAGCATAAAATAATATATTTTAATGAAAAAAGTATAAAAATTAACATTAAAAAAATAAAATTAATTTGCTCTAAAATGACAAATTTCGGCATTTTCTCTCTTAATTCTAATTCAGCCTGTATGGCTCTCAATTGAGATGTTTTAGTGTAATGTTAAGTGGCTACTTCATCTGTGATCTTCACAACTCATTCAACAGATTGCATGGAACACAGAACTTAAAGAATAACAGCTGATTCTCGCTACCAGGCTGTACTATACTGCCAATTTCTTCAGTCAATAATTGTATAAAAAATGGTGGCTAGAAACAATCGTTTTGCCAATATATTATTTCTATATCATTTAAAATATTGAAATTTATATCTGCCACTACAAAAAATCTTGGGGTTGTTGATGTAGAAATACTGCGTGCCTTCAAACTACGACGAGCATCCAACTCACGTATTTGCTTCTGCGTGACAATTAACATAGCCAGAAAATATTGTCGTTGTACATAAAATAGCCATTTCTTTGAGTGACTGGGTTCTAATATGCTTTCTAAATCTTCTCGAAGGTATCGTATAAATAATAATGTTAAAAAGAGACCGAGAACCATCTTAACTCTGATGGTTTTTCTTTTAATACAGAACCACAAAGAAGCATATAGTTTCACAATTAATGTAGTCGAAGTGATCAGACCAAGTGATGATTTTTCCGTCGCTATATAAACCTAACAGTCAATTTTTACTTTTCAGTCAACGGGCATGCGACTATTTAACTGTAGATGTATCGTAAAGCCTAAATCTTCGGGAGAATTGCCTGAAATTATTGCTGATACGTACAATGATTTGTGAATATTTCTGGGAGCTTATTTCTTTACAATCGATAATATTTGCTCATGTTTTGGCACTTTTTTATATCTTGGACAATTGCAGTGAGTAAAATCTTTGCATATGCAAGCCAAAATATCAAAAAGCATCATACTATCCCGTCGAAAACTTTTCAAGTCTGCAGATAAAATACATTTGATGGACTTGAGTAGATTTTTACATTTTTTATGATGTGCTGATAACAATTAAATATCTCTGGAAAGTATTCCTGTTGGTATGAATGCAGTAAGCCATAAATATTTAATTTTTTATGACCAACTTAGCAATTTCCGAAAATATAGGCTTTTTTTTTGACGTTCTCATAGTTTACCTCGTCAACTCTTAAAACTTCATATATCTTTGTAAGTTGGTAAAACATTTGACTTTAACATACAAAAATCATTAACTAATGGACACATTACAGGCATTCCGAGCCTTTTCCATTATAGTACTAAGAATTTATACGATATTTGTCAAAAAAATTGTCAAGCGCGTTTTCAATTATTCATGCGAAAACTGACCCTCCTTTGCACCCCCGTACTCTTCTTTTACGTAGTATTGCACCTTGTTTATTATTTTATATCGAAAATAGAGGATTTTACCTTTTTGAAATTAATATGAATTATACATATATTTGTCATTTTAATAAAATTAAAAATCTACAAACTTGAGTCTAAAATCGACTATTCGTAAAAGTTCAATGACCTTGCGGAGACGGTTACACTATTTTTTTTCAAATTATATTTTAAATGTGTATGTTTGAGACCAAAAGGCATAAACTTTTCACTATTAGAAATTTAAAATCAGAAAAAAGTAATTTCGCTCCACCCTAATGTACATATGTTTCTATCCACATTTTTTTTCAATTTTGTGACGATATTTCTATCGAATAAATGTAGTAAACTTAACTAGGTAAATCTATTTACATATTTAAAAATTCCAAATATTTATAGGCAAGCTTTGTTTCATGTCACATTATTATTTCCAGATATGATCCTTTTCATAGTGTCCATTTTGTTAGGATCAACGACACTTGTATTTCACGGGCAGTTGACCGTTCTATCTACCGTGATATCCGAAGGGCGCAACGAGTGTAGTAAAATATTTTTAGGATGGACAACTCTAGGATCGGATGAAAATTAATGGCGTGGATGATTGATGTGTACTAAATCAATATATGTCGATCCTCTATCTCTGGACTCCAACCCTGTAATAATTTCCGGGATGAATTCCACCATTGTGTTATCAGTACCATAAAGTTGGATGGATTTTTTCTATAAGTATATGAATTATTTTTTATTAATTTTGATCGTAGTAGTAGTCCCGAGTAAAATTACTTCCTTACCCATTGGGTTTCGTGGTAGAAAGCATAGTTCCTCTGGCGGTATATTGGTGACTTGGTAGTAAACTTCTTTTGATTACCTAGTTATAGATACTTTTCATAGCCAGGATTGTTATTAAGGGCGACTATATGAACGTTCTAAGCCAAAACTCGTACAAAGCCGCAGGAACAGTGAAAGTGAAAAATAATCATTTTAGTCGTTTTCACGTGAATGATCCGTAAACATTTGCCCTTACAAACTTAGATATGAGTTAACCACAACAAAAACTAAACTTTCCTTTGCCATGTCAGGCATTATAATAAAAAAACAGGCCGCACCGAAGGGAAAATATGATATTGCTTTTAAATATGAAATATTACGGTGAAAGTGTTCTGGTATTATGAAGAAAAAGGGCTCACCCTTGTCAGGCGGCGCTACACGATGCGTCTTCATTGGAGAAACAATGAATTGGTGTTACTTGCCGTCTTCTTATTTTGCCCAAATTCGCGATTTATGAATTGTCTTTTGTAACCTTTTTGATGTAAATACATCTATAGCGGTTTGGCAGTAAAATCTAAGTTCGAATGCCGTGATGGAAGTTATGATCATCGAGGCTCAGAAGTTTTTTAGTTTTCATGTCCAGATGTTTTTACATCTGCCGGGCGTCCCATAACGGCTAACTTTTTTCGATACTCGTTACTATGGGATTTATTACGATTACACTATTGATAATTGGAGTGGTATCTATCGTTATCATGGTAGGTGAAAATGTACCTGTCAAACATCTATCCACCTTTAGTTTTGTTATTTAGTTGTGTTGTATTTAGCTATCCCCTTACATTTTCATGCATCGTTATTTTTTTATCATAAACGCTATACCTCTCTTTGCTCATGATTTTTTTGTCCATTGCATCGGTCATAATACTATGCATGTAGGTAATGGTGAATTTCTTACTTTGATTAAAAATATATAGAGCGAAACGTAAATTTCATTTTCTCTTTAGCACTAGTTTTAAAACGGTATTGTCATCAAAATGACCAGCTACTGTTACTTTAAAGCATTAACAATCACTTTAATATCATTCATAATAGTTTCTTTAGTTCGGGAAATGTGTGCATTACGATCGACAAAACCAATGACGCCATTGACAGGAATTAAACAACGCGTTGGATTGAATCCGAAATACAGTGTGCAACCGGTGCCATATTTTGACGAAGGAAATGCTCCAGATCCCGTATTGTATAATCTATTTTGACGTCAGTACAATAAATTAATAAATTAAAAGCATTTGCACAGAGACACGACGATTTTCAAGGCTACTAGAAGAAGAGACATTGATAGATATGACAAATCAAATTGTGGAATCAGCTTCCTGCGGCGGTGTTCCCGAACCGATACGACATTGGAACCTTCAAAAAACGAGCCTACGTCTTTTTAAAAGGCCGGCAACACTCCTGCGATACCCCTGGTGTTGTGGTTGTCCATGGGCAGCGGTGATTACTTACCATCAGGTGACCCGCTTGCTCGTTTGCCGCCCTATGTTATATAAAAAAATAGATGGTATGCAAGTAGCCAGATTTATAAGCAAACGGAAATGTAATGCACGTTTATAATAATATGATTTTTTAAAATATTTATTAAAAAATTAATAAAGTGCTCTAAGTTATTCAATCTTTTTCGTAGACACATCGTCATAAAACGGCAGATAGTCATAAATATTCATTTCATTAATAAAATTAATTAAATGTATATATATATATGTAAAATGAATATCTATGTAATATTACTCGTAATATTACTTCATAGTAAATAATATAATACAGAATAATTCTTGGAAATATTTTGACAACAACAATATTATTATGAAATTTATTGACTATTTCCATTAAAAAGACATGGTAATTTCACTATCTGAGTAGTGAGTGACTATCCTAGACTTATTACCAAAATACTGCAGCAAATTATAGGAAAATTCTATGGACAATTTACTTCAATGTATGTTAACGATAGTGTATTTTGCGATAATGCAGTGATAATGAAATATCAGTATCTCTCGTTATCGGCGGACCACTAATTGGATCCGATGTAGCATTCCGTCTAATGCATGTCTGCAATTCCGCGCAGCTGATTGAATATTTCAAACGCTGAACGTTCTGGCTGCCACAGCAGGGTAACAACAGTAAGCCACTTATACATATACTTTTTTGGAGCTCTCATTTGTTGTTTTCACCATTATATATAAATCATTATTATTATGTTGCTGATTGTGGAGCAAGCGGATTTGTCAAGCCATATATAATATACCTATTTTAATATTTTAGTTGTATGAAACATGCCAATATTATTTTTTTATTACAGCTCCTCTGGACATAACTTCTTTTTTAAAAGAATAAATTTTTGACCAGTGCAATTTTTAAACAGTGGGACACTTGGGCTCTAAAAAGAAAAACGTCAACGTCAATCAGTAATTAGCCGGGTAGACTGGGTATTTTAGCACTTGTTATAAAAACTTCATTACATATCGTAGGGTGAATTCCAATTATTAGGTTACCTATATTATGCAATTATCTTTTTGTAAGCAACCCTTTTTAAATAACAAATAATGTCAGCTTAAGCTAATACAATATCTTTCCTATAGACACCTATGCATATCAACTTATGAAATTATCTTACTGTTAGCATTTTGCTACAAACAGTCGATGAATTTACATTGCAAATAATGGCGATAGCCCGCCGGTTTGATGTCGATAAATACGGTTGTTTCGCTGTCTGTATGTTTACTGCCACATGACTAGTCAACTGCAGCTACTTGCTTGTGGATCTGACTTATTGATGGGTAAGTACAGCTTGTCTATAAAGTCCTGACATTAAACTAAAGTACTCTCATATAGAAATAAGATATGGTGAAAAAATTCCAATTGAACAAATGGAATGGAATTGTTGATATGGTGAACAAGGAATTTTTTCACCATATCTTATTTCTATATGAGAGTACTTTAGTACTAATATTGCATCTGAGATGCTCAAAAATCCAAAAATAAATTCTGACATTAAAGTTC